>PJEM01000037.1:83448-121922 GCA_004023845.1 Helogale parvula
TCTTCTCTTCTCCTCTCTCTCCCTCCCCCCCTTTTCCCATATTGCTGGGATTCTAGAGTTAAAAATGTACTCTTTGGATTAAAGGCATTAGAGTCTCTTCCAAGAACTTATTATATGATGAATATTCTTGGAAAGCAAAACTGCTCCACATGAGGGTTGACTGACTCATCCTCTCAGTTTCCCACGTAGTAACTGGACTGAGAGGGTCAAGGTGGAGGAGGGAATCCGGAGAAGTGTCCATCAATTGGGCTGTGTTGTCTTCTGTCTAGAGCACATGCTCTTGGGGACTTGCTCCTCTTCCAGAGCGCCATAACTTCGTATTTTCATTCTGGTAACAATAATAAAACTAGCATAAATACACGCTGGATCACTTGAACGGTCAGGTTGTGACAAAATCCTTCCATGAAGTCTCAGCACCTGTGTTTACATTTGTGCCTGCGCCATAAGTAGTCCTCTTTGTTTCTGGCTCACCATTGATTCATCAATGAGGAGCTTCTACCAGGTTTAGGCTGGACAACATCCTTTTCCGATAGAGCTTAACAGGACGAGTCGGGGGAGAAGTGAGCCACTGTGCTGCCCTGGGTGACAAGCCCTCTCCCTGGGAGAGACTCCTGGCTTGTAGCTTCAGTGCCTTAGGCAGGCAGCAAGTGACAATCTGATCTGATCATAGCCCGGCCTCTGCTAGCTAATTCACTTAATATTGTTACACTGCATTTTCTAGCCTTTCTCGAGTTTGTTTTCTAAATTTATTTTGACTCTGGAGCTGTATGCAAGCTTAAGGGGCGTCTGCCTAGTGGTGTTTGGATACAGATTGTGAGAACGGAATAAAACAGTTTGTGTCAAAACTGGGAGTATGAGAGAACGTCTGTGGGTCACCCCGTCGGAAGGAATGCGCCTGGGTTAGAACAGGGGAGGTGGGGGTGGGTGGGTGCCGTGCTGAGGGTTCCCGGGGCACATGGGAAGGACGGGGTCCTGCTAGATTGGATCTTGGGGGGATGAAGAGACTCCAGTAGGCCATCTTGTTGGCTTCCTGGAGGACCACGGTGGGGGTTGGGGGGGGGGGACCTCACAATTTGACCTACAGCCGACCCTGTGGGTGAGTGATCAGTAAGGGAAGAGCGATCTCAGAAAAATCTGACCTCCTCTGGATTATTTAGAAACAAATGCATTTCTAAAGCGATTCATTATGAAAATTGAGGTCGATGACCTCTGTAAAGGAAGGTGAAGTGGTGTCAGAGCCATTCCATTTAGCTCCTGGCGGGTCCTGGGGCCATCTGTGGGGTCCTGCACTGGCACAGTGAGCAAATGGAGGCAGCAGGGGTGGGACGGGAAGGCAGAGGGGCCAGAGAGAGCGTGGAGAGTTGATCCCTGTCCTCGTGTTTGCTGGAGCCTTGGTGCTAATGGCGAACTCCTATGTTGACACTGTCACTGAGCTCAAACTGTGTCCGTGTCCTTCTTCGTTCTTCACTATCTAATTCCACTTTCAGGTGGTTTCAAAGAGGAGGCAGCTTTAGGACAGGTTCTGGAAAGGGAGTGGCGGTCCCAGGCCCTCCTGTGGTTGATCCATATTATCAGGGAGGAACATCAGCTGAATGACATTATGCTCACTTTTAACTTTAGAGAACTGTAACCCAGAGTGTACCTAAAAACCCTGAAGTCTTTTAGACACAGAGATTGGTTGGAAAGTTAACCTTCCTTTAATCTATAAGAAATATGAGTACATGGAAATAACCGTCACAGCACAAAGTATGGGATTTTAGGAGTTTGGGGTCTTTTAGCACATTTTATATACGAGGCGCAAAGGCATCCTGCAAAATACTCGGGTTTTATCATACTAAAAGTGTGCTAATCAGACCACAATAAAATTTCAGAATTTCATTTTCTTAAAAAATAGAATGACCACTAGATTTCATTAGGTTCTCTGTACGTGAATATATACTTAAATTTCACTGCATATGGCATTGTGAATATAATGAGAACTCATGATTTATAGGTTACATGTATAATGAGAAAAATTTTAATACATGCTATAATCCAAAACTAGTTTCATTTTCCATATTTAATGTTTAATCCATTTTGTTCTTTAATCCTGTGGTGGAGGGATTTCACTGAGTGGAAGTCAAATCTTACCGTCTTCCACGGAGGGGAGATCATGTCATCCTAGAGAACATTGGACGGAGAGCAAGTGGATTTGAAGCTGGATTTTGTTTGTGGCTTATCTGGTCATTTCCATTTTAAACCAGCATCAAACACCAGGAAGCAATTCGTCTCAAAGGCAAGGAACAGGGTATGAAGGGAAATGAGACTTCTAGAAAAGAAGTCATGATACTGAAAATTTACATGTGAAATTGACTGAGACAAAGTTAAGACGAATGAAGTATGAGGTTTAAAGATAAAAAAAAGAATGGAATCGGGGCGCCTGGGTGGCTCAGGCAGTTAAGGGGCCGACTTTGGCTCAGGTCATGATCTCACAGTTCATGGGTTCGAGCCCCGCATCGGACTCTGTGCTGACAGCTCAGGGCCTAGAGCCTGCTTCTGATTCTATGTCTCCCTCTCTCTGGCCCTCCCCTGCCCACACTGTGTCTTTCTCTCTCTCAGAAAAATATTTTTTAAAAACATAAACATAAAAAAATACAATATTGAAGTATAGTGGGTTATAGGACAGAATTAAGGCAAAGAGGTGTAGGGGCACCTGGGGGGGGGGGCTCAGTAAAACATGTGACTCTTGATCTCTGGGTTGTAAGTTCGAGCCTTGTGTTGGGTATAGAGATAATTTAAAAATCTTTAAAAAAAAAAAAACCCGAGACAGAAAGATGAGGAAAGATAGAATAATGAATAATTGGAAATGTGACCAAATGGGTTTGAATTAGGTATCTCTCATCACATGCCACCTATGAAGATTTTGATAAACTTATGTACATTTACTCATAATGAAAGAACCTGTGAATAGATTGGTGAAATTTTTTCAGCTATAAGAAGATGAATATATGTGTTCCTTTTTTTCATTAAGCATCTGTTGATGTGTTAAAGAACAATTAAAATTTATTTTACATGACTTTTGCCGTTGATCAAAGAGGAAAGAGAAAAATGTTATCTTTCACGTTTGGAGTTTTCTACGTGATTCTAAAGCTGTGTGAGGGTCAAAATTTAGTAAATGTGTTGTAAATGAATGACAGTGCAGTACAAACATACAACTTGTGGAGACAGGCCATAGCAGAATTGTAATTTAGATTGCCTCATGGATTTCCTGGTGATGATGCTTGCTTAAAGTTCTAATTTTACCTCCCCTGCAGTTGGTAGGGGTGCGGGGGGACTTAAGGATTTCAAGTATTTATTCCTTGTAAGCACTCAAAGCAAGCCAGACTTTCTGTTGCTTCTGCCA
Source organism: Helogale parvula (assembly GCA_004023845.1). NCBI lineage: Eukaryota > Metazoa > Chordata > Mammalia > Carnivora > Herpestidae > Helogale > Helogale parvula. The sequence goes on from PJEM01000037.1 coordinate 86,831, forward strand.
TCAGTAATCCATACCCTGGACTAGCATTAAAGGCAGCACAATGGCGGTTTATTTGTGTGGTAATCTAGTAATTGAAGTACCAGCCTTGAGGTTACATCTTTTACTTAGATTATAGAGATGTAACAGTGTTAACCTACACTGCATTCTGTGTACTCAGCAATGTTGTGAGGGTGTCCTGGATTTCATCACATTGAAACCTCTCAGCAGTATAATGCCATAGATCATTATTTTATACCCATTTGTCAGGTGAGGAAACCATGAGGCTCAGAAGTGATTTGTCTCCAGTCAGATAATGTGGGGGGAAAAAAAAGGAGTCAAGATTTTCACCTGGACTGCCTCCTCCGGGGCTTTTAATCAGTCCTTGTTACAGCTCCCCAAGGAAGTTTTGATGCTCCTTCATGTAGCCCCCAAACTGGGATTCTAATTTTGGAATTAGATAATGAACTTCTTTTACAGTGTTTCAGCCTTTCTGTATTTGATGGTATATGGCTTCTTTGTTGTTGTTGTTAAAACCTGGATAAGAAAATGTGACATTTGACTACTAGACTAGCCATTTTCCTGGGTGGTTTTCCAGATGTCATACTGATAAGTATGTATTGTACTCCATACAGGTGCATTATCTAGTTGCTTTCAAGTCTAGAATTCTTTGTGAATCTTCTACACCTTCAGACTTCAGTTCTCCTTTGTTTGATTTCCTAAAATTGCATACTGCTACCAATGAACTTGCTTCTTCCATGGAGATGGGGATGCCGTGGCATTGCTCTGTGTGAGGCCAGCACTACCTGAGAGTCCCTCCAAGGGAGAGAGCCCCATGGATGTTGTGGAGAAGGGATAAAATAAGACCTGTGTGTATACAACATAAATAAACCTGAAGTTAAGTGAATTTTAATGTACAGAGTTAAAGAATGGACCTGAGACCCCAGAGGCTATGGAAATCCCACTTTAGAGTGGTCTAAAAGCTACTAGTTTTGAGTTGTAAAACTCAACTTTTCTCAAAGTCTGAATATGTTCCGTGTTATATTAAGTCATTCTTCGGGAATTCCTTTGAGAATCCTTTGAGATGTGGATATATAGACCTGAGGTGATTGTGTGCTTTTAATAATTTCTAAACCAGGCTGAAAGATTTTTCTGGAGAAGAAAAATATGCCTGATTACGTGTCTCAAGTCAGCCTACTTACTGTCGGCCTGTTAATTAGCGTTTGAAACCACGGTCACACTGCCATACCCTGTGAATGGCTACTGCTCTGGCTTTTCTAACCCGTCACCACTTATGCACAGGGTATCTACTCTGTTAGAGCAAAATACTGTGTCTGCGGAGCTATAGGAACACCCAAGAGCCTATATTCTCAGCCAGCCCTTGGGTAGCTGGTGACTAGACATCCGAGTATCAAATAGGTACTTGTAATACAGGTAGCAGGTGGACCCGAACAAGGGCTGTTGCATTCTGGATAACCTCATCAGGGGGATGAACAGATGACATTATGCGGAAGAGACCTAGGAGGTAGGATTTTGTGGAGTTAAATTGAATAAAATGATCGAAGGCAGAAATTCGACCCTGGGGAATGGTCTGAACAGAACAGTGGAGCAAATCGTACCGGAGGGACATTAATTTGATTGGAGGGAGAGGTGTTTTAGGGCAAACTGAGATCTCAGATCTGCATTGCGCATCAGAGTTGTGAATGTATGTTTTTATGACTAAGGGTCGTTGGGGAACGGATTCTTAAGTTTGAAAACTAAGCTCAGGAATTTAGAACAACTTTTCCAAAGGTGAATTCTTAATCCCCATGAGGTATTCGGTGAAAATGTGTTCCGTGATCAGTTAAGTGTTGAAGACACTTTGCAAAGTTTCTGTGGACTTCTCTGAGTCTTGAATATACTCATGTATGTGGTGCATTTCCAGGAAGGAAGGATTCTAACATGCTAGTGTCTCACACTTTGAGCACAGAATCTTTGTTTCCTAAAGAACTTGTGAGCAGCTACCCTGGGTGCTAGTTTGTTGGCTTATGCTCTTTAAGAAAGGTCATCTCAAGTTGTTCTGTGTTGGGATGAGGCATTAAAAACCTTTCTGAAGTGGACAAAACTAAGTATGACTTTTTTTTTTAATGTATTCAGTTTCCAGAGAGAGAGAGAGAGAAAGAGTGAGTGTGAGTGTGAGGGGAGGGCAGAGAGAGAGAGAGAGAGAGAGAGAGAGAGAGAGTGTGAGTGGGAGGGGAGGGCAGAGAGAGAGAGAGAGAGAGAGTGGGAGAGAGAAACTGAAGTAAGCTCCCGGCTCTGAGCCATTAGTACAGATCCCGATGCAGGGCTTGAACCCAGGAACCGTGAGATCATGACTTGAACTAAAGTTGAACACTAAACCAATAGAGCCACCTAGGTACCCCTAAGTATGAATTCTTAATAAGCCAGCCCGCAGGTTTTTTAAATTTATAATTTTAAATTTTATTTTTAATTTATATCCAAGTTAGTGTAGAGCCTGTGGTTTTTAATTTTTGTAGTCCTAAATATAAGTAGCGAAGAATTTTAAAGTTCAGAGAAGTCCCAAAATGTCATGGAATCCTGAAGTCATTTCCAGGAACTAATTTCCACGTATATTTTAAATTTAGTTTTTTTTTTTTTTAATGCTATGTTTCTGGCTTGTGCTGTTCTCACTGATGTTGAGTTTAAAAGACGCTTGTTGATCAGTTATTCCACTATATTACTTTGGATATTAGGTGCTGTGAGGGGGTGGATGGTGTGGACAAGAGAAACCTGGTCACCCACATTTCCTGTAACACCCCCACACTCACCATGGTGTTGAAGGAAGGGCTCACTAAGACCTCGTGTAATGGATACGGACATAGTGGGGCTGTGGTGGTTTCCAGTCTTTCCGGCAGCTGTTGATAAAGCTTTTAATGCTATTTCTTGCCATCTGCTTCTAAAACTCCATTCGGATTCATCCCGGTAGAGTCGTGCGATTTAATATACGTGTTTTTTTGTTGTTGCCTCTGGATTGTCGCAGGATCATGCAAGATGGGGTCCAAAAATCACTTCCTACTCTGCCCATGGAAAGTTGCATTTCATCAGTGAAACCCTTGGTTCCTTTTTTTTCCCTCCTGCCTTTCCATAACGAATGTTTAGAGGCATTTTCTCCTTTATCTTTTGAAATAAGGCAGCCCATATATAGCTTACATTAAACTAGCAAACTGAGAAGGTTTGTTCCAGAGAAATGTTACAAGTCAAAAATACAATTCATTGGATTGTTAGTTGGGAGGGGTTTCAGTTAAAGTCGAGTCTTCACAAAGACCTGATGACTTTCATTAAAAATTAATGTTCCAACCTGTATGAGCATGATCATGGACGAGATGCTTGTATAATTCTTTGCAACTCAGACCACAATCAGGGATAATGGGAAGAAGGTTTAGGAGAGTAGAAGATGCAAAATAAATCTTGAAGTTCTCTTAAAAGCAACATTGTATTTACCCCAGACTCTGCTTTAAAAAGTAGATATGCGTGTCTTTCAGGAGAATTGCTTTTTTTTCTGGGAGCCGATGCTTACAACTGGTCTTTCAGTCTAGCTCATTTCATTATCTTTTGTCACCCTAAATGGTCAAAAGTTTCTACATCCAAGTGGAATCCTTTTTTATTTAAACTATCTTCAGAAAATGTGTGTGTGTGGGATGCTTTTTGGGTTTGTTTGTATCTGGTACTCTGGGAGATTTTTGAAATCAAAAAACACTTAGGTCATAGACAGTGTTGACGGTCTTTAAACAATAGTTTACTTTTTTTTTTTTTTTAAGTAGGAGATGTGGCGCTGGACCATGTATTTGAGAAATAGGGTTGACAGCATGCGGATGGAGTGTGGGACCCTGGAGTCCCACTGCTTAGATCCTAGTCCTGCACCACCCCCTACATGCTAAGGACGTGATTTTGGGTGACTTTCTCCATCTTTCTGTGCCTCTGTTCCTCCTTACATGCAGTGGGGTTGGTGATAATCCTAACTATTGCCTACAGGTTTGTGAGGCTGTTTCCAAGTTTAAAATAGTACCAGGTACATAGTAAGTATTGACTGAACGTTGGCCATTTAGAGTGGTTTTGTTTGTAATAAGCTGACTGGGACATCTTCACCAGGAAGCTAGGACTTGATTGTTAGGGCATCTCATTCCCCCTCCAATTATTGACAGGCTCCAGAACCTTCTGTGTCTGCAGCTGTAGAACTGACTTCCAGCCTTGTGTTCCTTACCAGAAGCTGAAAGCAATCTAAGAGAGTATTTCGTCTACCTTCCTAGTTGGAAAAACCTTCTTTGGCTCTTTGACACTGAAGCTCAAATGTTTAGGGTCCTAAGAAACCAAAAACATGTTATATACAAGGTTATTGTGATTGTCAGTGGCGAGGAGTGGGCGGGCACTGAAATCCTAGACTCCACATACCTGCTGGTGGCATTGCTTTTATTTCTTGTTGTCATGCTATTAAATGACCAAAATCAAAGTATTAGCTGTAATTTATTTACGTCGTTAAATTTCATAGCACGCTACTGAATGTCATTACTGACCATAAAATTGAACTTGATATTTTAGGATGACTTTTGCTTGTTAGATGGTTGGTCTTTGGTCTTTGAAGCCCAACCTCATCTCTGAAGTATTTCCAGGATCTTTGGTTTAGGATTTTTCCTGATAGTTTGCCACTGAAATCAGAAATTGTGATGTGTTTACGAAATTCCAAAACCTTTCCATCCCATAGCCCCTGGACTCATTGTGTAAACGGTTTCTCTAAGCCTATATTTATTATTTCAGCTTCCTTCCAGACTGGTGACTTCGAACCCCGTGCCTCCAGTGCACACGTTTGCTCTCACCATTCCACAGGCTCCTTCCATTTGGACTATGCCAGCCACATCTCAACTTGTGTGTTTTCAAATCAGAATCACTTTTCAGACCGTGTCCGCCTTCTTTCTTGCCAGTGACTTATTAGTGATCTTCTTAATCTTCTTGATGCTGAGCTGTGATCCTGGGCAATTTTTTATCTTTTTCTCTGTCCTTTTATTCTCTTGATGCATACAGTCACTCATACTTTTCAGTCCCCTTTAGAACTCGTTTCCCCCCAACTATCTTTCCTTCAACTCTTCGCTTCGTCCCTGATCTGGAACTCATGGTTAACGCCTAGGTTGTACGCCAGCCTCCTAACTGGTCTCTAAGAGACAGGGATTCAGTCTTCTCTTGGCTGGGATCTTTCTGATTAAATCCCCCATTTTATGTTTCAGTCCAGATCTAAGACTTCTGGTGGCTCCGTGTAAAATCCATCACGTGCCCTCAACATCTTCTGTCTGACAGCAAGGATTGATTTTCTGTGCGTAGCACCATAACTCCTATCAGGCTCCTGCCTCCCTTCTTGTGTCCCAGCCCCTTGGTGTCTCCTCCACCCACAAGCTCCTCCTTTGCCCTTGATCCTTTTCTCCTGAGCCTGAGTCCCCGTCTTCCACTTGTCCTTCACATACGCCCTCACTTCGACCACTCACCTTCATTTTTCTCTCTCCTTCCTTGCCTTATATGGATACTTAATTGTTACCTGTCCATTTATATATTTCTTTTGTTTTCTGTTTTTATATTTGTTATTTAGATTTTCCATCTTACTGGTTTTTCAATTCCTAAGGGCACGTAGTATCACTTACACTTGTATCGGTCCTCTGTTTGATTGATAGACACAGAATTTAAAAATACAGAGTGAATCCATGGTCAAGTCTTCAGGGAGTCAACACATGCTTAGCTATGCTAGCTTACAGATGAGCTATTCAGAGCAGTGTTCGTATAAATTCAGTGCAAATGTAAGGTGGTGTGATTAATGGTTGGGCATGTTCTGGGCTTTTGCTGCTGATTTCCTTTTCTTCTTGGATAGCCACACCTTCCTTAGACTTCACATGACCTTCAGAGTTCAGTGGGAGACATTCCTAGACTTCCCATTACCTTCAGAGTTCAGGGGGAGACAGTGAGGTGTGTTTCCATAGTAGGTCTTCACGAATCAGAGCCCATGTGCTCATGCTTATTTATTTACGTATATTTTACTAGGTCTTACATCTCACTAGGTTCTCTGTGGATATCTGTTTGTCTTGTCTAAAGACTTACTAAGATAGAGGTGCTGTTTTGTCGTCACCTCAGTACTGCTGTCGTCTCCATCATGCAACCAAAACTCCAGTTTTTCTTGACCCGCACAATGGCTTGAGTATTCTGACCTTGTCCTCATTGGCTGCCATTCTTCACGGTCACTCAGGTGCTGCCCTTCTTGCTGCATTTTAGCTGATACCAGCTGCTTGCATTCTGCCACAGAGCACTGTCCATGGAGCATTTTGGTGAAGCAGAGTAGAGCATCAATAGCTGTAGGGTGCAAACGAGCGAGGTTTGTTGTGTGTCTGGTAAGCAGACATTTTCTTTCACAGATAAGTTCTCTTCTTTCTTCCCCCCATTTCTTTCCCTAGGAAGTTCGTATCCGTGAAACTACTGGGTTTTCCCCCCCTTTGTAAGATCTGCACTGACTGCTCTGGCAGCGTCTGACTTGTCCCTGCAAATTCAACACGTGTGTCCTCTTTCCATCCTCAGATCCCCCAACATGACTGTCTTTCCCACCTGCCCCGTCCGTGGATCGTTCTCTGTTGTCCGTTCCACCACATGCCCCCAGAACCAACAGAAAAGGGAAAAGACTAACGGTAAGAATTGTTTTATCCTTCTGCTTTGAAAAGTCCTTACTCACTTTTCAGTGCTGCCAGTGCAAGATTTCTCTTGTGAGCTAGTGGTGGGAGGGTAGTTAAAAATATTCTCTTTGGGTTCCTTTTGTGGTGGTGAATCAGGAGGAAGAAGATGGAAGAGCCCTTGACAGAGAACTTTCTCAGGCATCTGTGTACTAAATACAATTTTTTTAATGTTTATTGTTGAGAGGGAGATACTGAGCATGAGTGGAAGTGGTGCAGAGAGGGAGACACAGAATCCTAAGCAGGCTGCAGGCTCTGAGCTGTCAGCACAGAGCCTGATGTGGGGCTCGAACTCACAGACCACGAGATCATGACCTGAGCCAAAGTCAGATGCTTAACTGACTGAGCCACCTGGGCACCCCCACTCATCCGTATGTTTTTAATGGATCCCAGTATTCTGTTGGCTTCTAGCTGTCACCTCTGGTATGACCCACCAATACCTTAAACTCAGTATAGCCAGAGACAAGCTGATTCTGTCTATTCTTCTGCAATCTTTTTCTTTTAGTCTGGTACTCCAAGATGGGCAGTGTCGCGTATTGGCTGCCCCAAAGCTCTACCAATCACTCACTCCTTGTGCAAGTAACTTGCCATGTCCTCTAAATATTTTTCATTCTGCCATGATTTTCCCATTCTTCTCTCTGGCCTCCATTCTTTCCAACTGTGGCTGGTTCAGGCCCTTTCTTCCCAGATTATGTAGGTTCCTGTGGTTAACCCACTCTGTTCCCACCCTCCTGAGATGGATCTCATGGAGTTTTATTTCTGGACTGAAGAGCACATGGCAATCTTCCTGGCATCTTACGTCTCATCTCCGTACGTGTCTCCTATCTGTATCCACTGAGGTCTTTGGTGGTCTAGCTCTGGTCTAGTTCCTGAGTCCATCTTGATTGAACCAGGGTGCATGTAAAATGTTTTCCATCCCTTTCTTCGACAGGCACTGGGCACTTAAATTAAGTGACTTTCTTAGGCCAGAAAGGTGGGGGCTCAGTGATTACCTCTGCGTCGCTGTATCTCTGTGCCTATTACGATTCACACCCAGTTTCCTTCCCTTGTGTGCCATTGTTGGGTGGTTATGATTTGCAGTTCTTCTGTCCGTTTTGTTGGAGGCTAGTTGGGGCTTTTACCTGCGCCCCATTATCTCACCGTTGACTAGTTACTCAGTGGGGTGATCTGGCCTCCGTATGTGGCTTCAGCGCCAGCTCGGCCTTTCACTTCTTGATAGCACTTTCCCTCTGAATCGTCCTTGCCTGGACTGGGGACTGTGATTCCCACAGGCATCTGGGAAGGGCCTCCTTTCCCACGGTATATTCCTTACAGTTGCCGTAACGAATTTCTGCAAATGTAGTGGCTTCATTAATACAACAGAAATTTAGGTGTTCACAGGGCCGCTTTCCCAACAGGGAATGTCCTTCTGGAGAATCTGTCCCTTGTCTTTTCCAGCTTCTTGTGGCTGCTTCCCTCCAATATCTGCCCCCATGGCCACACAGTCTTTTCCTTCCGCCTCCCTCTTAGAAACATAATTGGGACTGCATTTAGGGTTCATGTGCATAATCCAGAATAATCTCCCCATCTCCGGATACTTCATTGCAACTGTAAAATCTTTGCCATGAAAGGGAGCCCATTTAGTTTCCAGGAATTAGGATCTGTTTCGTTTGGAGGCCATCATTCACCCTACTACCCTGTGTTGCACTCACCAAATGTGGGCCTGCGAATTCCCCTGGAAACCCTCCTAGTCACCGGTCTTGAGTCCTGGTTAAGCTCCTCAAGCCCTTGGGCGCCTCTGCCTCCTTATCCATCTCACCTGCACTTGGACCATTGGCCTCAGTCCTATGTGTTGAGTTAGAGAAAATAGCAAGTCCCTTTTCTAAAATATCACCCCCTGATGCACCGGCTCTGTCTCCCTCAAAGGCCTTGCAGTTCAGGGCCTCCCAGATGCTCTCCGTGTGCTCAGTTGGGTAGGACACCTCTCGACGTGCTGTGAAGTATGGGCACTTTTCTTCAGTACTTGGTGAAGTTGTATTCATTCCGTCCAGTTCTGTTCAAGTGTCAGATTCTCTGAAACTCCCCTGAACCCTCCCTTCCCTCCTTTTCCATGTGGAATTAATGACCTCTGACTCCAGTCTTCCTCAGGGCTCCGCTCAGCCTGCCTTCTATCCGTTACCGCGTTGCATTGTACTTGACCATGTCTATACCTCCTCCTTGCTAGACTTGGAGAGCCAGGAGTGGGAGGGTATCCGTGGTTTTAAGTGTCACGTGACACGTGATACCCAAGTGCTTGATGTAATAATATAGACTCTAGGAAGTGTTGAATCATTTCCAGTTTTGCATAATTCAGACTGTTGTAGGATATATAGCTTTTCAGTAGCCTTCTCCTCTTTTCCTCATGAATCCTAAAGTAATCGTTTTGCTCAGGTGAGAATTCGTTCTTGGTCTTTGCCAGCTTCTGGTGGTTGTTTCATGCCAGTGTCTGCCTCTGTGATCACTTTGCCTTCGGACAGTCCATGTGGGCTTATGTTTCTTGTGAAAATTAATTAAAAATACTCTGATTTATGTATTCTGCCCTTCAACATTTTTTGAGAGAGAGAGAAAAAAAACTCAAGCAGGCGAGGGGCACAGAAAGGGGTGGGCTATGGGATCTGAAGCAGGTTCTGCGTGGACAGCAGAGCCCGACATGGGGGCTTGAACCCACAAACTGTGGAGATCATGACCTGAGCAGAAGGGAGACATGTAGCAGACTGAGCCTCCCAGGAGCCCCACACTTAAATTTTTGTTTGACATCAGGGTGTTGTTATGCCCACTGCTCTGTGGAGCCAATTAATCTTCCTACAGGATTTCACAAAACTTGACTCTACAGTCAGGGGACGATCTTCGTGTCGACCTGGACATTTGGGCCAGAATTTGGAATCCATCCGTCAGGGCTGCTACTTTGAACTCATTGGCAATCTGTCTAATCAAAACTTTTCTTTTTTCTTTCCTTTCTTTTCTTTCTTCCCCACCTTCTCCCTGTAAGCTGGAGACAGCATTGCCTGTCGCCTCCCTGATTTTAAACCTTCTGCGGCATGAGGTGGGTGCTGTGTACTCTTGCGGGGGTCTGTTTCCTAGCTCTATAGCTCTGAGCCTCTTAGGTGTTTTGTAGATGGTGCTAATATTTTATTACCTTGCATGTCTTAGATTTATGAGCAACTCAGAGGACTTTGAGGATTTTTTTTTTTTTGGGTCTCTAATCTTCTAACAGCTCTCTGAGGTCGAGAGCATGAAGTGTTACCTCATTTTGCAGACCTGACAACAGAGGGGAACCACAGCGGAGCCTCACGGCAAATCACGGCCCCTTGCAAGATGTCTCCCTGACTTCTAGCCTCTGTCTCTCTCATCTGGATACCAGACGACTTAATTTTAATTTGGAACACCTATGCCGCACTTGGGTTTTGTTAGAAGTATTGGCGGGCTTCCTAGAGAACCCAGTGCCGCTCCAGATTTAGTTGAGTTTTTCTATATTTTGTGTACTTCCTCATTTGTCACATGCACACACACACCTATATGGGTGTATGTGTGTGTAATCAAAAAATTAGACATCTTTCTTTCTTTCAAAAGAATTGATATACAAAATTGGGTTCTGCCAATGGGTTACTTGGTCTGGGAACAGCATGCAAATATGTGAGATGGTGGCATGATTAGTCTGACACTTTGACCGTCTTGTTATTTGAGCGGACCTCGTTGGCATTAGCTACCGACAGGAAAAGGTTTACAAATAAAGTTTGTGACAATAGCAAATGTAAAAAAGTCACAGCACATAGTAACAGGGATAAATTATTTAAAAAATTTTTAATGTCTTTTTTAAAATTATTTTTTAATGTTTATTCATTTTTGAAAATAAAGGTTTTTTAACATTTTTTAACGTTTATTCATTTGTGAGTGGGGGAGGGGAAGAGAGAGAGGGAGACACAGAATCTGAAGCAGGCTCCAGGCTCCGAGCTGTCAGCACAGTACCCAATGCGGGGCTCGAACTCATGAACCGATAGATCGTGACCTGAGCCGAAGGGGGGCATTCACCCAACTGAGCCACCCAGGCACCCCTGCCGGAGCCTTCAGAGCTATCTTGAGGAGCTGTGCGTGCACAGGGTGCGGTGTGGGCTAAGGCTGCTTTCTTCCCGATGACTGAGTGGCGGACACCCCAGGTCGTTCCCCGGGCTGCAGAGATGTGCGGGCAGGGACATCTCCCTGTCGTTTCTGGGGTCTCTGGAGCCCGCTGTGAGGCCGGTGGTAGGGCAGGCTCCAACCAGCCTCCCTGGGGATCAGCCCGGAGACCCGTGTAGTGTCTGAGCCCTGAGAGAGGGCGTTTGGAGCAGCTGCGGGGCGGGGGGTGGGACCCTGGTGGGACCCTCCCCCTGTTCGCCTGGTCTCCAGCCCCTGCCTGGGGGAGCACCCTGGGCGGCAGCCTCTGTGCCTGGAAGCCATTTGGAGGCCAGGCTGCTGTGGGGCTGCTGTGGCAGGAGCAGAGAAGGTTCTCGCTTTGCTGTGCTGACCATGGGCGGCTCTGGATCCCTTAGGATTTCTCACCGTCGGGGGGGGGGGGGGGGGCGGGGGGGGGGCGGTGGGAGCTCACTGTCCTCCCGCCAGTGTGTAGTCTGAAGCCATCTTGTATGACTTCTGACTCGCAGGTCCGCGCAGGACAGCCTGCGCCCCCACCTCCCAAGGCTTTGGAAATGACATGGCTGAGAGCAGATCTCCCTGCTGGGGGGCGGGGCGGGCGACCGCCTGGTTCCTGAGGACGCAGACTGTTCACCCAGGTCCACAAAGTCTGAAGCATGTCCTCCTCCTCCTTCCCTGTTGCCTTTGCCATTCCTTTCTTGCCTCTGGACAGCGCCCTGGGCTGAGCCACAAGCGGAGATGTGGCCGGCGGGCGACTCCAGGGGCCTCACTGGCACTGGGGGGCTTCTGCCCACCATCAAATGACAAGGACAGCGTTTTTGGATCATCGACGGAAAATGGCCGTTTCTACTGAGCATTTGCTACAAAGTCTTCTTCCCCTTCGTGCTGAACTGTAATTAAAATGTAATTAAAATGAAGACCTTGATTTCTGGTGCTGGCACCTGGCGCTCCCCTGAGTCTCTCTCAGCAGGGAGCCGGGCCAGGGGACCTGCACCTGATGGATTTCTAAAGCAGAAGATCCAGCTTAGTCACCGTGCAAGCTTAGAGTTTGAGAAACGGCCAGGAGAGGAGTGCTGTAATTTTGCAGGCTTGGCAGGCATACGTGGACCCGGGAGCCTGGGCGCCTTGGCCTTGAAATTGGAGCACATCAGCTCTCCTCCTTAATGACTTAGGAACCGTTGCTACTACATCGTCGTGATTGTTTCCTCCTCTTGTCATAAAATAATGGTCTCGGGCCCTTTCAGCATACACTAAGACTTCCTAATTGAGGACACAGTGAAAGCGTGTGTAGACAACTTTCCTAACTCGGTGGCCTGTGTGATCTTCTTGGAATTACCCGTACGGACTAGTTGTGCGCTTGGAAAGTGCTGGTTAGCTTCAGTCCTCTATTTTGCGTGGGTTACTTCTTGCCCAAGTTAGAGAAGTCCTGTAACTGGTAACATGTGCACCTTTCTCAACGATCCTTTAGACTAAAAACAACATACAAAAATAGTCTCTGGCCTCTATTTTATTGTCATCAGCTCATGCAAATACTGCCAAAGGGCTGGAAAACAAAATTTTCTCATGTTTTACAACACCGCTCCCCAGGGCCCCTCGGCCTCATTTGTTTAGTCATTTTCAAAAGCGAGTCTGTCCATGTGCTCTGCATCAGTGTCCAGAGCCTCTTAGCGCAAGCTGCAGCCTGATACACTCTGCCAGTTTCTAGGCGATGGAAGGTTCTGGAAAGTAGATCATTTCCCCCCTCTGGGAGACCGCCTACACTTGGGATGGTGTGTGTTTTGTGTGTGTGTGTGTGTGTGTTTGCCATCTACATACGTAGCTCGTGGTACAAAGATCGTGAAACCTTTCATTCTCCCTAAGGCTCATGTCCAAGTGCTCGTGCCTTGGGGACAAATGACAATGAACAGAGGTGGTCTCTGTCTGGAAACGCCGGACATCTCTGCCTGAGTGAGAGGTCTTGTTCAGGCCTCAGGGGACCGAGACAGAGGGTGGTTTTCTCCTTTGTCCTGGAGCCCGGAGCCTTGCAGATTGACATAGCTGCTTTTCTCCGTGTGCAAAATCTTGCCTCCAGCACCCCCAGCTGTGGGGGAGTGTGAAGAGGGGAAAAGTAGAGAGGAGTGGGAGGAAGGAGATCTAGGAGCCTCTGCTAACTCTCAGGCACTGTGTTGGGTGCTGTACGTGAATTTCACAGGCTCCGTAGCACAGCCTTGAAGAGGAAATATTTTATAAGCGAGGCAGTGGAGCGCTTCAGAGCTCAGACTTTAGAGCCAGTCTACCAGTATTTCATTAAAAATTGGCCACTTTTAGAGTATGTGACTGCCCAGTGCCTCAGTTTCCCCATTTATAAGAGGAGGTATGATACCACCGCAACCTCAGTTGTTTGTGGTGGAGACTAAATACAGAATTGTGAGGTGCTTACAAGAGTGCCCTACCACAGAGCAGCAGATAAATACTTGCTTAGTAAAGGGGATGGGAATAGAGGTCAAGTTCACAGAGCGTGGTTGCTGGTTTAGGTCAGAACTTGGGTCTCTTGGCTCGAAGGAGGCGATCATTCTAGCTTACCGCACACCATCCTTCCTGGCTTTTCTTCCCTGGTCGGTTTGAATTGGTATCCTGAGTCCATCCTGTTCATTCCGCCTCATCTTGCCAGATCTGGGGAGTATGTGTGGGGTGGTCCCTGTATCAACAGGTTTTCCCTGTTGTTGGACCTTGTCAAGAAATCCTAGGGCCCATAAGTTAGAGCTTAAACGTTAAAGGTGGTTCATGGAGGCAGGTGATAAGGCTCTGGGGTTGTACTGACCATTTTAGATGCATCGTCAGTCTCTTTGGTGGGTGTGTGTGTGTGTGTGTGTGTGTGTGTGTGTGTGTGTACGTACGTGTGTCACTTCCTTTCCTCCCTCAAACAGGGAGGCATCCCGTGAGCACGTTGGGTCCCAGACTTCCCAACGTATTTACTTCGAGCAGTTAGCTTTCTGCTGAGCACAGAGATAGCGACTCAGGGTGTTGGAATTGAGGAAGGAGAGCGCCGCATTTAACGGCCTTATTTTTGGTCTCTACAGATAAAATGCTATGGGGCAGCATTTTCCCTTTTTATGGTGGCAGGTTCCAGAGTTTATAGTGCGGGGTGTGGCATCTTTGACCCGTCTTTTCTTCCCCTGCCCGTTTCTCCCGGAGTCTGCCTTGCCAGCTTGAGTGCTGCTCCCTTGGGCCTCCGAACGCTGCGACGTTGGCTTGAACTTGGGGCTCTCCTCCAGCTTCCACCTTCCATGCTCTCTTAAGAAATGCCGCCAAAGGTGTAGAACATACTTACAAAGTCCTTAGGTGTGGCCATGAGGAGCATAACATTCGGTCTCTAGAAATGAAAATACACCAGGGGTTTGCTGATCTCTGCCTCCGACCCGCCTACCTCACCTACCGTGCCCGGTGGTGCCCGGTGTGTTCTGGCCGGGCGTTTTCAGGAACGGTAACATTTATGTAAACTGCGGCGGGGTTTTCGACTAAGGCTGCAGGGTCTTTCAGGCAAGACAACACTATTAATAGCATGTGGATGTGTGTGGTTTATTTTTGTTTTCGAAATGGAAATGTCTCTTTGGGGTTTTGGCATGCTCTTTGATATGTTGAAAGATGAGAAAACATGATTTGGGAAACTCAGCACTTTTACCATATTAGGAAATTTACAGTGCCTCAGATTTCACATTTAATGTTTTAATTGCCTGGTTTGGTAGTAGAAAAATTTCAAACGTCTCTCTTTCATTTCAAGCTACCACCACTGCCCCCCGCCTCCCCCCCCCACCCCCAGCGATGGAGCACCGCCAGCTTCTCCCTCCTGCTCCTGCCCGGCATGTGGCCCCAGCAGTTGTCCTGAGAAAGTGGCCCGTCACATGTCCTCTTGAATGAAGATATTGACTTCTGACACAGGCAGTTGTTTCCTGTGTTACTTGTAAATATCATAGAGGCCCAACGAAAGTCGAGTTGTGGTTTCGAAACTTTGAAGTTTGAATAGAAGCTGCTGCTCTGAACCGTCTGTACAGCACACGAGAGGTGAGCGAGAGTCTGGCCATCTTGGTCTGGGAAAGTATTCAAGACCAATGCCTGTAAGATCAGAGACACAGTGGAGACTGCATGGCGGAGCGGAGAATGAACAGAAACTGAATAGTTCATGGAGTTGAGTCCTCTTGGAAAAATCACGACCTGGAATAAAATCGACAGTTACTCTTCTTATAAATACCTTCTTCTTCTTCTTCCTTTTTTTTTATGTTTTATTTATTTATTTGTGTGTGAGAGACAGACAGACAGACAGACACACATCGTGAGCAGAGGAGAGTCAGAGAGAGGGAGACACAGAATCCGAAGACCGGCTCCATGGTCTGAGCTGTCAGCACAGAGCCTGATACGGGGCTTGAACCTACGAACCGTGAGATCATGACCTGAGCCGAAGTTGGATGCTCATCTGACCGAGCCATCCAGGTGCCCCATTATAAATGCCTTCTTTTGGAGTAAACAGTAGCCCAAGGATTTCTCAAAGTCATGCGGACAATAAAATGGGAAGGGATAAGCCTGTACATCATCTTCCACGTCACATGGAGTCACGGGATTAGAAGGGCCGTGCTTGTATCTGGGGAGTCGTGGCCCCATCACTAGGCAGCTGAGACGGGGGACTGTGTTCACTTTTCATGGACCGCTCTAAATAGAATTCCAATTAAAATGTATTCCATGTTTCAATATCCCAATATAATTTTTAATCATAGAGTGCTCCATGCTTAGTGTAGAAAATTTGGGAAATACAGGAAGGCTTCCAGAAGAAAATAAAAATAACCTATAATTATCTAAACCAGAGAGAATCAGGAGATATTTTTTAGTGTTTATTTCTATGTGCTTACGTCTCCATGCCTTTTTTTTTTTCCTGTAAGTAGGATTGCCCTATAAATGCTTTTTGAGTTCTCCTTTGAGTTTCTTCCTGTAATTATAAATTTGATATTTAACGGTCACATTGTGAGTCTTGGTAAGTTTCTCCCAGGACTTCCCTGTGGGATTTCTGCTGCGTTGGCTGTGGGAGTACGGGCTTACGGTGTGAGGTTCAGCCGTCCGGCAAAGAGCACGGGGAAGCGAGTGTCATTGATTGATCCACCTGGTGGGTAATTGTTCTTTTTTGCCTGGATCTCTTCTTGTTTTGCCATTTCTTCTATTCATTCATTTTCTTATACAGGATTGAAAATCATTTGGTGTCCTCGTTTTAGAAACAGGTTCCCGCTTGCCCCCCCCCCCCCCCCCCGAAGCCTGACCCCATGCCCTCGTGGTCATGGATCCTCTTTAGCTCCTACAGAATTTGAAGTATTCAGAAACGGGGCAGCTTGCTGTTTTTTCCTTGTCATTTCTCATTGGTCTATTTTTGTTTTCTTGGTAGTCGAATTAGTGCTATTTTCTAAATCTTTTTTAAAAATTTTTTTCTTAATGCTCATTTTTGAGAGACAGAGCACAAAGAGGGCAGAGACCAAGAGAGAGAAGGAGACACAGAATCTGAAGCAGGCTCCAGCCTCTGAGCTGGCAGCCCGATGTGGGGCTCGAACCCATGAAGTGTGAGATTCCGACCTCAGCTCAAGTCAGATGCTCCACCTACAGAGCCACCCAGGCATCCCTAGCTTCTAATTATTGATACAGCTTTTAACTCGTAGTTTCTGTGGCAGATGCCCACATTTTATAACGCAGATTTGGCTCTCCTTTTTGTAGGAGGTCCTCCCCACACTTGAGGAAGTGGGTGTGGCCTTTATATGTGAAGAGCTGAGAGAGGGCCCTTCATGCCCCACATTCTCTAGTGGGAAACAGTCGGAGAGAGACGGGTGTGGACTGGTTGACTCAAGAAAGGCTTCCCACAGGAGCGCCCGGCCGGCTCAGTCAGAAGAGCCTGTGACTCCTGATCTTGGGATTGTGAGTTCAAGCCTCAAACAAAAAAAAAGGGTAGCTTCATCGATGTGAATACATTTACTAGGTGTTTGAAAGGGTGGTTGGATTTACGTGGAGAGCAGGGAAAGAGAGGCCCTTTCATGAGTGGAAAGGAGAGAACCAGACACCCCCGGAACTATTGGTAGCAGTGTTTGGTGGAAATGAACATGGCAGATACGTGCAGAGTTGAGGATGATAAGCACAGACATTGTGCTCAAAAGGGACACAAGGGAACATCATGACCTCTCAGAAGTAGTAGATGCTCTCTCTCTGTGCGGAAGCCCACCCTGACTTTCTGTAACCCTTGGCTAGACCCACCGCCCGGTTCTCTTCCGATTCCTGACTGCCACTCTCCCTGCGGGAACGACTCTTGCTCCTTCTCTCTTCCTTAGCCTCCTACTGGAAGTGCCACCAGGTATAGACAATACGATTTTCCCCCAGAATTCCCCAAACACAGTCTCACTGGCTGCTTATAATAATGCGGGGCAGGCATTGTTACACCCATTGAAAAGCAGGACTCAGAGGCTCCCTGAAGTTGAACGCCCCTGAAGCCTCCAAAGTAAAGACCAGCACCCTTGGCCTTGAGGCTGGGGCCCAGCTGTGGCCGGTGCTCCTTGTCACGGGCCTCACCCCTGCCCGGGAGGCCTGCTCTGCCATTCCCGGGCTCGTTCTCTGCCCCAGTCCTGTCGGGCACCTCTCGAGTGAGCACCTCCTCTGGGCTGGGCCCCGAGTGAAGACAGAGGTGAACCAAGCTCCCTCTGTGTTCCCCCTTCGAGTTGGATGGGGTTCTGGATGAAAAGCTGGCAGTTACAGTTTTGCGTGGTGGTGGTGGCGCGGATGCGTCTACGACTTTCAGGCTGAAATTTTGGCAGGGACTCAGGTTCTCTGGGCGGGATGTGGTATCTTTGTCAAGACACTGAGGAAATAGTTAAGTGTTTTGCAGGAATCCGTAACGTATTTAATAAAGGGGCAGAAGTTGACAGAGGACAGTGGTCTTTCTGGGAATGTAAATCATAGTCGAATTTGCCCGGAATGTGGGATGCAAATGAGCAGAGGGCCGAAGATGAAACTGAGCAGGAGGGCAGACCACGTGTGGCTTCAGGAACCATGATAAGAGACGTGACCTTCTGGGCTCCGTGAGGGACCATGTGAAAGGCAGGGAGCCTGAGTGACGTGACCACGTCTGCCGTGTGGGAGGCATCCTCTGATCCAATGGGAAGGGATAATGTGCAGAACTAGAGCCATTAGCAGAGGTAAGAAGGTAATTTTCTCTCCCTCAGACTCTGGAGTCCTCCTCTGAGGGAGTCGGAAGGCCTTTTCTGGAGCACAGCTTCACAAGATGGTGGATGGAGAAGGGGCGTTTGCGGTCTTACATAATTTGGAGCCAAATGCACACTCTTGGTTCAGCCCTTTGAAACATCTGTGAATCTTTGGTTCGGAAAACAGCTTCAAAAGCCATCACATCAACACAGACTTGGCATTAGAGTTATCTTTCTCCAGATCAGCTTTGATTTCATTAAAATTGAATCCTTTTTTGTCTTCAAGCCATGGGTCTAAAAACGCAAGCTGTTAAAAACTTACGGACCTTCCTAAAAGTTGAGAATAATGGGAAAGCGTCGGTATAGAGTTAACATTAATAAAAACGTTGTAAAATAAAATGTAGCTCAGGCGCTTTTCATGATGGATTGGGTTCACTGGTAAGCGCACGCTGCAAGGTTGAGCGAAGGAGTTTGGTGAAAATGTCTGCGTTTCTGTCACATGGGCAGCGGGTGCAGGCTGGTCAAGTGGCCAGACCTTTGTCTGATAGAGCTGCTTCTGTCTGCGTAAGGAAAACGCTCTTCTCTTGTGGCCCTTTATGCATTTTTCTCATAAGCAAGTCCCTTCAGAGACTGTCTTTTCCTTTCCCTTCAAAAAGAGAGATGATGGCTAATCCCAAAGAACTGGTAGGAAGGAGCCACCTGTAAGCCAGGTCCTTGTAGCCCCTGGAGAACTCTGAACTTGCTTGGTCCCCCTTGGTGGCCTCATTGTTTCTCTACCTGGAGAGAAAGAGTATGTGACTCCTCTGTCTGCCTTGCAGTCTCGTTGCCGTGGAAACTTCCATTCCACACACCTGATTGACACATCACGCTTGGCTACGTCCAGACAGAGGTCACAGACTGGCATTTACCCTTTGTTTCCCCTTCTTGTGTACCCAGGCACTTAAAAATGGACAGCGAGACGAGAGGGCGGGTGCTTTGGTGTGTGAGGGGGCTTTGTTGTCTGGGGTAGAAATTTGGGAGTTTGAGGAACAATCCATGTGACGGGAAGAAAAGAGCAAATGGAAGAGTCTATCGCTTACCGCTTCTCATGAAAGGAGAGGCTGTGATTCAATGAAAGGCCTGCAGTTTATAGTCTGGGTTTCCGGGTGATTTGGGACTAGAACAGACTATGGACGCTGTTTGTCCTTAGAGGGTTTTCTGTCCCATTTTTACCAAATTATCCAATAATCTGAGGTCATGGTGTACAGGTTGAGACCGTGACCTGGGTTTAGGCCAACCGTGAATTAGAGCTGTGTATTAGGAATCCTGTCTTCTGATGATGTTTCCTATACCATTGGTTAACTTTCGTGTAAAATACAGTCTTTCAGAAAGCCCAGAGTTGTGACGTACGTACCTGAGAGGGTCACTATGCTTGCTGGGGTATGTTTGTTTCTCCTCTGATGTCTTTCCTCCTCTTAGATGTCTCCTTGCGTACGTTGCCTCATGACAAAGACCTTATAGAAGGGGAGATCAGCCTACCTCCCTGGCCAGAATTTCTCTTGCATAGGTTGAGAAGTTTTCTTTTGATTCCTGCTACATCAGGTTTCAAAACCTATATGTGGAGTGGTTGGGTGTCCTGTATTGGCGGCGGAGTGAGCTAGTCAGTGGCTGCTGGGCCTCACCCCTGTTTCCTCTTCTTTTTCCTCCCATTTGCTAATTTACCTCCTGTTTACATGGCCTCAGTTCACAAACTGTGTCCTCACAGTCAGCAGCCAAGAGCTCTAGTTGGGAATCCACCAGACTGGACTGAAAAATCTCCTCTCCATTGTATTCTTGACCATGTATTTGTTTCAGGTTTCTATTTTTTAAAAACCGATTTTGAGAGAGAGCGTGCCGGCGTGTGTGAGCAGGGGAGGGGCAGAGAGAGGGAGGGTGAGAATCCCAAGCAGGCTTCATGCTCAGCATGGATCTCACACCGAGATCATGGCCTGAGCGGAAATCAAGACTTGGATGCTCAACCCCCCAAGCCATCACCACCTGGCGCTCACCATGCCACATGCTCTCCTGAATCCCCGTCACCTATGTAACCCACCCCCACCCCCCTCCCCAGCGGTAACCCTCAGTTCTGTATAGTTAAGAGTCTGTTTCTTGGTTTGCCTCTTTCTGTTCCTCCTTTGTTTTCTTAAATTCCACATATGAGTGAAATCCTATGGTACATGTCTTTCTGTTACTTACTTTGCTTTGCATTATGCTTTCTAGTTTCATCCGTGTCGTTGAGGATGGTAAGATTTCGTCTCTTTTTGATGGCTGAGTAACATTCCATTTGTGTGTGTGTGTGTGTGTGTGTGTGGGCGCCTGCGTACACATATTTGAGCTCATTCCATAATTTGTTGTAGATAATGTTGCTATAAACGTCGGGGTGCATGTATCCCTTTGAGTTAGTATTTTTGTATTCTTTGGGTAAATAACCCAGTAGTACTGTTGCTGCGTCATAGGGTACTTCTATTTTTAACTCTTTGAAGAACCTCCATATAGTTTTTCACGGTGGATGCACCTGTTTGCATTCCCACCATTGGTCATGAGGGCTCCTCTTTTTCTTGGACATGCCATGTTAATCCCAGTTTCTTCACCTGTCCCATGGTGTCAATAACATAAGGTTCCTGCTAAAAATACTGTAATTTTTAAAAGTGCCTTGCATAGTGCCTGTTATTTCATGTCTGTTATTCCCTTGCTGGATAATTTTAGCACTGACATTATAGCATCTCAAAGTATCTTCTAAGCATCAGTACTGCTGAGTTTGCTGTTGCTGACTTCAGCTCGGATGGGGGGATAGGCATCGACTCTGAATGGTGGATTAAAAGAAATAATTTTTTCCCAAAAAACTGTGTGTGTGCACACACTCTCCCTCTTGTTCGTTTGTGTGGACATCCTCTGTTTTTGAATCTCTGCAGTTTCAGACAATAAAACAAAAAGGGTGTACAGCCATCACCACCGTCTGTTTTGAGAACATTTCATCATCGTCCTCTGCAACTTCTTCTCTTAAATGTTAACACCCCGTTCTCCCTTGCCCCCAGCCCATGGCATCCTCCATTCTACTTTGCATTAATTTCACTGCTCTAGACAGATACTTGGTATTTGTGGGGTAATGAAGTCATTGACCTTCAGTGAGTGGCTTATTTCACTCAGCAAAATGTCTTCAGGGTTCACTCATGTCGTGGCACGTGCTAGAATCTCATTCCTTTTTAAGGCTGAGTAATATACCGTTGTCTGCTAATACCACATTTTGTTAATCCTTCATCGGTCAGTAGTTTCGGTTGTTTCGGCCTTTTGACTATTGTGGGTAATGCTGCTCTTACACTGGTGTCCCACTACGTGAGCACCTTTTCTTGTTTTATTTTGGCGAAACAAGGATGTTGTAGGACGTCATGGTCCCCATTGTGGATTCTTGGGCCTCCATATTCTTGATCGTGTCATGCATCTCCTTCTGTTTCTTATTGTGGTAACAACACAACGTCAGATGTATCGTGTTGACCTTTTTTAAGTCTACAGTTCAGTCATGGTGTTATTTACAGGGTTGTGCCACAGATCTTTCACCTTGTTCATCTTGTAAAACTGAAACGCTCTGCCCGTTGAACAACAAATCCGTATCCCTAAGCTCCACCCCCACCCCGCCCCCCAGCCTCCCATTAGCCCTTGGCAGTCACCATTCTCCTTTTTCCGTTTGTGGGTTTGACCACTCTGGACACCTCACGTACGTGTATCCGTGGAATGCACAGGATTCGTTCCTGGTGATTGTCTTAGTTTACTTGGCCTCAGGTGTCCAGCTTAATCCGTTTTGTAACACGTGGGCCTATGGTAGGTTTTCCTTTTCGAAGGCCGAATAATTTTCCACTGTGTGTGTACCCTGCATGTTGTGTACCCCCTTGTGAATGGACGTTTAGGTGGCTTCCTCCTCCTGGCTCTCGGAAATAGTGGTGCCGTCAGCACAAGTGTGTGTAGGTATCTGGAGAGATCCTGTTCTCAGCTTTTTCTTTGGATGAATACTAAGGAGTGGGATTGTGCCTCATATGGACATTCTGTTTGTGATTTTTGGGAGAACCTCCCCGCCTGTGTCCACAGCAGTGGAAAACTGCCTTCCCGGCAGCAGCTGTGTGTGAGAGCATTCTGGTCTCTCCACATCCTCACCGACCCTTGTTTTATTTTTCACTTATTAAAAAATTTTCTGTTAGGTTTATTCATTTTTGAGAGAGAGAGTGAGTGAGTGAGTGTGAGTCGGGGAGGGGCAGAGAGAGAGGGAGACGAAGAATCCGAAACAGGCTCCAGGCTTTGAGCTGTCAACTCAGAGCCCCTTGCGGGGCTGGAACCCGCGAACCCGGAGATCGTGACCTGAGCTGAGGGTGGATGCTCAACCGACTGAGCCACCCAGGCGTCCCGCCCTGGTTTTATTATTTTTTTACAGGGGCCATCCTGACGTGTGGGAGGTGATACTGTGGTTTTGATTTGCAGCGGATTTTAAGGCGGTCTTGAAGAATGTACTCAGAGCGAGTAGTTGGCTGGCAGGAGAGTTCTGTTTAGGATACAAAGAGGCCTGGAACACTGAGAGGCTCCGGACCAGTTGCTTCATCTCCTGGGGACGGTTCCTTGCAGACTGTCTGCTTGGCCTTCTGCGCCGCTGAGTCTCCACCGTAGGCCCGAAGGTTGAGTCTGGCCTCAGCGGTGTGGCCTGGCCGACAGTCTGTCGCCCTCTCATCCTCTCTGAGGCCTGGGTGATGAGTAAGCATTTTCTCAACAGCAAATGACTCAGAATGAAAAGTAGCTCCAAATAGAAGTTAATTAAGAAACAACAACACAACAATACAAAAACAAAACAGCTATGCCTCCCTCCTTTGAGACCACGTCTATGGGCTATTTTTCTATGTTAATTAAAAACTAGTCTACATTCATTCATTCACTCACTCACTCGTTCAAGTTCAACAGCATTAATGGAACGTACAGAACCATGATGTCTGATAGAAATGCAATGCAAGCCCTGTGGGTGATTCTACGTTTTCTAATTTAACCTGATATATCCAATATGTGATTTCAACATGAAATGAATGTAACAATGAATGAGATAGTCCACTTTTTCATACTGACTCTTGGTAGTCTGCTGTGCATTTAAGATTTACGGCACTTCTCAGGCTGGATTGACTGCATTTTAGGTGCTCGAGAGCCACATGCATCCAGTGGTCCGCTTACTGGACGGGGCGGACCTAGCCGAATTCGCCAAGGACAGGTCTTCCCCAACAGGTCTCCGCTCTGCCTAGTGGGCAAGATGTGTCACTAAAGACTAAGAACCGTGTCGTGAGCTCCAGGACTTGTGCCTAGAGAGTCACACAACCCAAAAGAGGCCTCTCTGCGGCCGATGTGGATCGTTGGGCCACCGCCAGGCCTTGGTCCTCTGAATTGGTCCCCGGGCGAGGGCACCGAGGGGAGTGTTGCGTGGGCCCCAGTCCATCAGACGTGAACTTGCTGCCGCCCGTGTTGAGAGCTGCTGGCAAGCTGTCACTTAGTTACGGGCTCTGCTCTGGCCAAGGCTCTGTGAGTCGGGTTCTCCAGCCCCCCAGCTCCCTGCCTGCCCCCCAGTCCCACAGGCAGCGCTGCTCTGCTGTCCTCCAGGGCCCCGTCAGCAGGTGCTCCTCCCGCCTCCGTCCTTGGGAAGCCTGTGAGTGTGGTGTGGAGAGAAGGAAAGGAAGGACAAGAGCATGGTTGTTTTTTCTCTTTGTCCAGACCCCTCACCCCCCTGGGAAGGGGCCTCAGGAGCTCTGGTTGTTACTGGAAAGCTCACCGTCATCAGCTGGGCTGCTGTGGGTCCATCCTCCTCCACTCCCGCCCCTTACGTGCCCCGCCCCTCAGGTGGTGACATGGGTGCCAAGTGTGGGTGGCTGGGCTCCTGCAGGTAGACAAGCCTGTGCGTGTCCTCAGGCTCCCTGCGTGGGGAGGGCGGTGGTGAGGACGTGTTTACAGACAATCCACTGGGAAGAGCTCATCCTCTCTCATCCTTCTGGCTTTCTTTTCTGGCCTTGCCAAAGGCAAGGTACTTCCCTACCCCTCTGTGTCGTCCCCCTCCTAAGGACGCCAGGCTGGGCTCTTTCTACCCAGGTCACTTAACACCCAGGGACTCGACATTCCTTTGCTACTGTTGATGTGGAACAGACTGGGAACTCGTGTTTCTTTCCAGGGGATGAGTGATAGGGCAGAGAGCCAGGGTCAAACGAGGCCAAGGGACTCGAGCCAGAGCCTTGCCAAACTGGCCTGGCCGCCCTGGGCGTGGTGCGCCGACGGAGAAGGGCTGCCTTGGGGGCCCCATGGTGTCGAATCTGTCCACTGAACGCGGGGCCAGATAGAGCGAGAGGGCTCGGGGGGAGGCAGGGGGGCATTGGGTCCTTCGGGACAGTTAGTCCTGCCAGCCTAGTCCGAGGCTCTGCTTGTCCCGTCACCTAATCTGTCTTAAGTGTATTGTAAACTCTGTTAACCTAGATTTCTCCGGTGCTGCCATCTCCCGTTGTGACAGGAAGGGCGAGTACGGTGCAATAAGGCATTTGGATAGAGACCACAGTCCCGTAACTTTTATTATTCTCCATTGTTGAAAGTGTTCTGTCTTATTTTTTGTTGTTGTTCTGTTGTTGTGCCTAAATGTGGAGGTTAAACTTGATCCTTGGCATATGTGTAGGCATACAGGGGTTGGCTCGGTCCACTCTTGGAGGATCCACTGCGGCTCCTGGAATGCACCCCTGTGGCGAAGGGGGGGCCACAGCCATGGGGACGTTGTTAGCTGTGCCCTCTTACCTCAGGCCCTTCTGCCACCAAAAAGAGTTTGCAGCTTGCTTCGTTTGACTAGACAGTTTGAGTGAGAGCTGGAGCCCGTTGGGGTGGCCGGTAGACCAGACGAGGACCTTGCTGGCGTTAGGACATGGAGTGTGACAAGGCACTGTGAGTGTGGCCAGCAGACTGTGGGCTCTGGGTGTGAATCCCGGCTCCACGATTCACAAGCCCTGTGTGAACTACTCAACCTCTCTTAACCCGATTTATTGTCTGTGAAAATGGAATTATGAACTTATGTTTGTGGAGCTTACCCAAATGTGGATGATCTGCGTGAAAGTAGACGATAGTGCCTGACAGATACTAAATTATGAGGAAATATTAATGGTTGCTACCACTCTGGAAATGCCGAGTTTAACTGACAGTAAACAATTGCCATTGTTTATGTTTGCCAGTAGCAAGGCATTATGTTGTTTGGCTAGTGGTTGCTTGGCCTCTTTGAAGAATTCTTGAATTATGTGTACTTTTCCTTTGCAGGTGTGTGTGTGTGTGTGTGTGTGTGTGTGTGTGTGTGTGTGTGTGTTTGGAAGGCTGGTAATTATCTCTTGGAGATGGAGCGGCCCAAACACCAACTTTCCCATAGCAACTGAAAAAATAAAAAATAAAAGCAAAAAAACCACTAGGGTTACCTAACTGCCGTCGCTGGCCTAGGCCAGTAGAGATGATGCAGCTTTTTGTGGCTTCTGGCTCTCTCTGAGCTGAAGGTGTCGGGTGAAGATACAGAGGTCCCACTGAGTAACTGAACAGGATGCTGTTACTTGCTTTGAAGGCAGTAAATTGGTCAGAAGTACAAGTAGGAGGGGAAATTGAGGTTTAATGAAGGGTCATTATAGATGTTTCCATGGTTTTAGCAGTTGAAAAGCTGGGCGCTGGGGCGGACTTGGTTGTGGGGAAGACAGCCCACAGATAGGCAGGCCTACTTGACGCTCAGGCTGTTGGTGGTCATTCTAAGCTGGGAACTGGTAGCCAAGGGTCACTTCATTACTTGAACACTGAGCGCTGATGACCCCACATTCACGATGGCACAAGATTTTAAAAGCTCCAGTGATCTTCAAATCCCATTTACTGGAAGATTGTTTTTCTTGGGAGGTGACGGGACGTTCCTATTTGGGATTACCAGGCCTACTTTTGAAGAGGATATGTATTAATTTCTCCAGGCCTAGGTGGAACAGAAAACATTAGTGTTGAGTGAACAACTGTTCTCCTTACCCCGCATCCGTAAATCGATTTTGTATTCCTTCTCTTGGGATCCCTTGCATGAAGATTAACGTAGAAGAGTTCATTTATTTAATTGTAACACAGAATTGACCTTTCCCTTGGAGATTTGGCCCTCGCCATTTTAGAACAAAAATAGATTAAATTATTAGCTTCCCTTCCCATCCCCCCAAAGGTGAAGCCAAGTATTTTATTTCTTAAAATTTTTTTTTCTCGGGGCACTTGGGTAGCTCAGTCGGTTGAATGTCCAACTCTTCATTTTGGCTCAGGTCATCATCGTGGGATTGAGACCCACATCGTGCTCAGCATGAAGGATCCTGCTTCAGATTCTCTCTGTCCCCCTCTGCCCCTCCCCCAACTTGTGCTCTCCCTCTCTAAAAAAAATAAAAAATAAAAAAAATTACTTTTTTCTTCCAGAGACCCATGAGATAATATAAAGCCCAACTGTGCCTTGTAATAATTTGGGGGGAGAAAGGACATGGAGAATTGAAATCTATGAATTCTCCTAAAACCCAACTTTGAAAAATTTTTTGTGCTCAGCTCTTTGAATGTCAGCATAGGACGGGAGAGGGAGGGTAGTACCTTCTGTGAGTGCCTGTGGTTTAGGATGCTTGGGGTCTGGACGTCTGGCTTATGAACCAACCTCTTCTAATTACTTAGTCAGCACTGGGCAATTTTTGTAATTGCTCGGTGCTCTCCTTTCCTCATTTGCCAAATAGAGGTATTTACAGAACCTGTTTTGTTTATTTTTTTTAAGTTCTTTTTTTAATTTTTAATTTTTAGTGGTTCTATTAGACAAGGTATATGTGTGATGGATTGTCATGCATTGAACATTCTCCAGGTCTGTCTTACGTGGTAGAGGGGACAGGAGGCACAGTCAGCTGGTAGCCTGAATAATATTTTCTATCATTCACCGTAAATTCCCAGGAGTGGCCTGTAAACGAACAGTCTCCTTTGTCTGACCTCCGTCAGCTGTAAGGGGCCCAGTCCTAGTCTTGGTCACCTTGCTTGACCCTCCCCATCCGTGACATCCATGAGGCTATTTCCCTTGTTCTGGCTGAATGGCTTTTTCTTTTATTCTTTGTGGACATCCTATGTCACCGATTTCAATGTTCACAAGCTGTGGGAGCTGGGAATTTTTCTGCCCCATACCAGCCTCTTTTCCAAATGATAGCCTGGGTAGAAAGATTTGGAACACTGAAACAGAGGTGATATCTTTGGCCTAAAGGCCAGAGCTTCCGCAGTATTTCTGCTCCAAGTTTCTCTTCTCCCACCTTCTACCTGGAACTTAGGTAAAGAGAATCTACCTGGACCTTTCATCGCTCTTGCTTTCTTTTCATTGAACAAGGGGGGCGGACATGTCATTGTTGTCTCCACTGATTTTGGTTCAAACCAGTAGGGGAGATGTGCCTTGTCAGGGTGTGTGTTGGTGGAGTGCCCACCGCATTTTCCATCAGGTCTCCCACTGCGTGACAACAGCCCGTGCCCTCAGCAACTCTAGGGCCTGTCCCTGGTCTAGTCCTGAGCACATACTCTGTTCCTAGGACCCTTGGTGAATTCTGAAGAGAAGTTATTAAGATCCAGCCATGAGAAAGGAGTGAATTGGTGGTCTGATTCAATATATTAGACCCAGTATAAAGACTGTGAAGACTCACTCAACATATGGTTTGGTTTTTAAGCCCAATACTTCTGATTGTAAGTTTGGTTGTTTTATTATGGATTACAGTGTTTCCGTTTAATATTATCGAAGGAATTTCACATGGTAGTAAAGATTGGTCGTGTCCATGTGCATGCCCAGCTCTCAAAGCACATGGGAAATTGTTTTCTATGACTCTGACTAGGCTGCCTCACCCGATGGGGGAGACTTTTCTCCTAAAAACAACACAAGGAACTAAGGTCAGGAGGACTCAGTTACATGACATTTAGTGGGTCTTTGGAGAGGAGTCTCTATATGAGAAAAAGAATTGAGTTTAAGTGTAGATACTGCTTTTAGAATCACTCCTTTTGGGAGCTTTAAAAATGGAAAGAGCAGATTAGTTTATTCAGGTATTCTCTGAAGACGGAAGAATTTTAATTGGCCTTCTAGAGACTGCGTTTCAATCTTAGCGAGTGCTCAGGTGCTTCTTTAACATAATCCTCTGTTGACAGTTGATGGATTATTTTCAGATGGAATGTGGAAAAAAATACCTCGGTGCCTTCACTTCTGTGGTAGCCAACAGACGTGAAGTGGAAGGTAGTGAGCTCAGTCGGAAAGCTTTATATGAAAGCCTCTTTCTCAGAAAGATGTACGAACCACGAACCAAAGTCTCTTTGTTCTTATCTTTAAAAAAATTTTTTTAAACTTTATTCATTTTTGAGAGACAGAGTAGTAGCATGACTACTATTTTTTTTGTCCTTTGGTTCTCTTTCTCTTCTTAAACAGGCTTTAATTTTTAGGGCCGCTTTGGGTTCAAATGGAGAGGGAGGTACAGAAATTTCTGAAACACTCCCTGCCCCTCACATGCTCAGCCTCCCCCAGTACCAACATCCTCTACCCAAGGGGTACATTTCTCACAGCTGATGAGCCTACATTGACACGTTGTTATCACCCGAAGTCCATAGCTCATTCCAGGGTTCACCCTTGGTGTAGTTCACATTGCGGGATTAGGCACATGGGTGATGGTATGCATGCCTTCCTCCTTTCCTGTCCTATGGAATAGGTTCACTGCCCGAGAAGTCTCCTGTCCCCCACCCATTCGTTCCCCCCACCCTCCCAAACATAGTGTCGCCACAGTTTTGCCCTTTCCAGAATGCCATAGAGTTGGAATCATAAAGTATTTGGTTTTTCACTTAATGATAGGCATTTCAGTTTCTTCCATGTCTTTCCATGGCTTCTTAGCTCATTTCTGTTCACCACTGGGTAGTAGTTGTCTGGATGGACCTCAGTTTCTTTATCCTTTCATTTACGTTGAAGGCTGTCTTCCAGATTTTGATGATTATGCATGAAGCTACTCTATATATCTGTGTTTCGACTTTTGTACACATGTAAGTTTCCTACCTCTTTACGTGAACACCAAGGAGCAGGATGGCTGTATGGTAAGAGCATGTATTGTTTTTATAAGCAACTGCCAAATTCTCTGCCAACATGGCTTTGCCGCTTTGCATTCCCGCTGCAGTTTCCGTAGGCCCACATCCGTGCCAACGTTTGGTTTTGTCCGTGTTCCAGATTTGGGCCCTTCTAATGGGCGTGTAGTGGTGTCTCATTGTTGCAACTTGCATTTCCCTCGAGACAGAATGAGCATCTCTTTGCATGCTTTCCTGCCATTTGTATATAATT
Organism: Helogale parvula; assembly: GCA_004023845.1. Taxonomy (NCBI): domain Eukaryota; kingdom Metazoa; phylum Chordata; class Mammalia; order Carnivora; family Herpestidae; genus Helogale; species Helogale parvula. The sequence continues at coordinate 116,257 of PJEM01000037.1, forward strand.
TTGATGAGGTGCCTGTTCGGGTCTTTGGCCCATATTTTAATTTTTCCATTTTTCAGATAATTGGCAAATCTTTTCTCTCAGTCTGTGACTTCTCATTCTTTTGATAATAACTCTCACAAGGATCAAAATTTCAATTTCAGTGATATCCAGTTTATCCATTACTTCTTTCAGGGGTTGTGTCTTTGGTGTTGTGTCTAGTGGGTCATTGCCAGATCAAGTTGATGTAGATTTTCTCCCATGTTATTTTCTTGATATTGTATAATTTTTTTTAACATTTATTTATTTTTGAGAGAGAGAGAAAGAGAGAGAGTGGGGAAGCACACATTGGGGAGAGGGAGACAGAGAATTCGAAGCAGGCTCCAGGCTCTGAGCTGTCAGCACAGAGCCCAATGTGGGGCTCAAACTCTCAAACCATGAGATTATGACTGGAGCCGAAGTCAGAAACTTAACTGACTGAGCTACCCAGCCACCTGGTGTGTTTTACATTTAGAGCTATGATCCATTTTGAGATAATGTTTGCAAAGTGTGTGTCTAAATTCTTTTTTTTTTGCATGTGGATGTTCAATTGTTCCAACAACACTTACTGAAAAGAGTGTCATTCCTCCCCTGTATTTTTTCCTCTTTGTGAGAGCTTAGTTGAGTATATCTATATGGGTCCATTTCTGGGCTCTCTGTTCTCTTCCACTGATTTGTTTTTCTATTCTTTGGTCAGTTCCGCACTGTCTTGGTGACTGTAGCTTTATCGTCTGTCTTGGAGTTGGATGGTGTCAGTCTTCCAACTATGTTATTCTCCTTTAGTGTTGTGCGTATTCTTGGTTATTGTGTTTTATGCCTTTAGTGGATTTCATAAAACCTGATTTAGGATTTCACAGTTAGGAAAGTGTGTGGATTTTCTTTTTTTTGTTGTTGTTGGGTTTTTTGTTGTTTTGGTTTTTTTGGGGCGTGGAGAGAGTCTGGAGATAGGGGATAAATATGGTGTGTCCTAGAAATTTTGGAAGGTTGGAAAGAATAGCTTGTTGGCCATCCTTTTACTAAACAGTGTCTCTGAAACTATTAATCAAGAGATCAGCATCTGACCAGAAAGCACTGCTATAGGAGGAAAGATTTCGGTTCTTAAATTTCATCTGCCCGTGACAGATACGGTTTCCGTTCCTCTTCAGCATGTCATTTTTCTAATAGAGTTTCCGTGCCCCTCACACACTGCAGGAAACACAGACACTTAGTGACTGCTGCTACTCGACTCCCGTTTGCCTTTCCAGCAGTGATACTCCGCTTCATGAAAGTGGGTGCGCAGAGGAGCGTAGTTGGGGGAGGGAGGGTTGGGGCTGGGTTTCGAACTCTTGGCTTGAATTTCCACGCTGCATTTATTGGCTACATGGACTTGGTCAAATCACGTCACCCTTCTGTATCGTAGTCTTCAAAAACCTAAAATTGTGTGTGTGTGTGTGTGTGTCTGTGTGAGTGAGAATCTCAAGTATGATACCATGTAAATAAATATCACGTAGGGTCAGAAACTTTGTTGTTTCTTCAGTTACTTACTGTGGCCAATTTGGATTTTGCACTGGATTGAACATGGGATGCTTGGAATTTAAGAAATGTTTCCCTTCTTGATCTGGTGAGGTGTTTAGGAGTTATTTTCCATTATCTAAGATGGAAACACTTGGGTCACAAACAGTGATAATTTAATAGTGGGTTGGGGGCACCGGTAAGCTGTTTCAACCTTAGTAAACCAAAAAGACTATCCAGAAATCTTTTTGAAGTTTATGTTCAGTCTTTGTGCTCTTCAGTTATGAAGAAGGGAGAGAATTTGAAATCTCATTTTTATCAGATACCATACGCTTTTATTTTTTTGTCTTCTCTTGGAGAAATCTTAGGAGGATATACAATTCAGTGTTCTCAGGTATGCGGCTCACCATCTGTTTTCAGAGTGAAAAAGGAGTGTCATATGCTACCTTTCTGACGCTCTGCTGAGTCCGAACTCGGGAACGAGGTCACGATTCTTTGCAACTTGCCTGATACTCATATTCATATTCCATAGTCTACTTTCTTGGTATCGTTTTGCGGTAGTCATTCACCCTTTCTTGGCCCCTAACGTCGTTACTGCAACAGAGACTCCTGGCTCACGGAAATCGGGAATTTCATCAGGAGTGTCTGGGTTTTACAGAAACCAAGAGTAGTTTTGATTTTCTTAGGGTTTTTTTTTTCTCTTTCAAATATCACCCCATGTGGAGGGGAGAGAAAGCACTAAAGAATTTTGGAAAATGATGTGACTCATAGCAAGTTCACAGATTGAGATGCAAATTGGGAGAAATAAAGATATAAAGATTGCATCAATCCTCTATAATTAGATGCTTTCAGATACGTTACATTTTATCAGCAGCGTTAGCTGTGGTGACACATGAGTAATCTCATTGGACAGAGGAGGAAAATCACCTGGCCCAAAACATTGCTAGTAAGCAGCCAAAAAAAAATTTTTTTTTCTTTAGCCTGTTGTACATGGCTCAGAAAGATGTCTTTTGTGCCATCACATGAGTTGTAGTAAAAGCAATCCTACAATTATGTTTCCTTTCAAATCCTTCAATGATTCCATGCCCTGTGGGAACATATCTTAGGATCAGGTTTTTCTGCTGCCGTCCATGCCACAGGCTCAAAATGGCAGTGACTTTCTGGCAGACACCTGCTCAGGAGGAAGAGCATTTTCTCATCTTCTGGAATGTTCTGCCAAAGTAATCACGTAACAGATGAGAACGCTCAAAGATGACCGTATAGCAGTGACTGTTATTAAATGCTTCGTGTGTGCACGTGGGTCTCTGTGTTCACTTTCTGGCTGTGCACAGCGCTCTTGGGGTAGTAGTTGGGGCACAACAGGGTTCAATACTTGCCTGGGCCCCAACCCTCGTGTGGGTCCAAAGGCAAGCCCGCTGGCTCCACGGCCACTCTGTGACCCCACCTCAGCGACCATCTCTCTGAGAACCTTGACTTGGCCTCAGTTGACTTAGGAAATGGTTCTGTGTATTCCCAAGTCATCATTTTTTTATTAGTTATAAGGGGTGCGCCCTGAGGACAGTGGTTGTAAATTGTAACTGAACACACAGTTAGAGGGTGGGAGAGGATTAAGTTATTTGGAAAGGTTAGGAAAAGCTCTCTGGGCACACTTGGTGGGAATCCGAGTTTGGGCTGGGCACTGGGACCCCGAGCCTTTGGAGTGAGCAGGAGACTTTGTGTCTTTGCACCTATGTGTCCCTGCGTCCTCTTGGTCTGCAGCCTGAACCACTTTATGATGGAAAAACAAATCTCGGGAAAGATCAAAGAGTGCAAGTAAAGGAAATACCACATAGGTTTCAAAGGACTAGAGTTTCGTAGCTATAATTTAAAATGTCCACTGTCCTTGTGATAATATATATGGGATTGCTCATCTTTTTTTGTTTGAGAATATGCTTTTCTTTTATTTAAAAATACCTTGTCTTTAGAATCCTTTCAAGTGTGGAGATTGAAGGGTGGAGGCTCTTTTCACCAATTCACCTTCACCAAAGGCAAAAAGTTTGTTTTGCTGTAGTCTTTTGTATAATTTCAATGGTTCTTGGTTCCCTGGCACTCCTATTGAACGGATGTTTATTGAACACTTACTATAAGCCAGACCCTCTCCAAGACTCTGGAGATAAAAGGTAGATGAGAGGCTGAATCATCTGTCCACAGGACATTTGGGTGCTGGTAGGAGCAACCGTCATGTATTTAGTTACCTGATGCAGTTCAGGACGTGCTGTGTGAGCAGTAGGAAAGTTCTGGAAGGCACAGCGGATGGAGGAAGTCATTCCTCTTGTGTGTGTCTGCAGACCTTTGAGCTACTTCTAGAATAAGATAGGTGAGAGGGAGGTGGATGCGCGCAAGAGACTAGTTTGCTCAAAAGCACTGAAAGGACTGGAATAATTGTCACCCCCCCCCCCCCCCCCCCCCGACCTGAACAATGTGACCAACGTCATTGGCCTGTGAAGGAAATGCCGCCAGCTCTTGGGGCGCAAAGATCTTCCCAACCAATCTTCACCGCTGCTTCATTTATTACTGGGTGAAACTGGGCTGCTGCTTCTCTCCGTCTCTCTCCCTTTGTTTTTCTTTTCTTTTACTTTTTCTCATTGGTTTGATTGATGTGAAGTAGGTGTAGGAGTTGTCCACATCAGGCTTTAATGAAAGTGAGGGAGTCCAGAGGAGACTAAAGACACGGTGTGTGACGTAATGGAACATGACGTTATCTGCCAGCTGTTTCTGTGTCATTATCCTCTTTGTTTTCCTCGGGGACCTGTGGTTTTTGGGGGTGCCATTCAAGTATGTCTGTCCGACTACTGAAGTGTCCATTCATGGCTTCCTGGAGAAGCGTGGCGTGCTGGGGGAGACGTCCTCTGTCGAGTTTCTTAAATTCGCCAATTTGGAGGTTTCTATTGGGACAGCAGCATTCTCTTGTTTAAATAACTTACAACTCCTCGGAACCTCATAATCCAACGTGATGGTACATCGTTTGTGCCTGTGAGAAACTTTGCAGATGGCGGAGTATGAAGGATGTTTGACACGGTCTTGACGAACTCTGTCCTTAATTACATTATATAAAATTCAGACGGCTCCTTGATCATCAGGGAAATGGATGATTTTCCTGTTGTAAATCACAAATACCACAGATGACAGGATTGTAATGGACAGGTCTCCACTGATAGAGTTGATGTACGTTCTCCAAGAAGACTCACAAAAATCGTGCCTTCCATAGTTACTCAGGAAAATACATTCTTATATAAAATTTCCCTGATACTGGCTGCGATAGTCGAGCAACTTAATTCCGACCGGTTAGTCTGCTTGGTAAGGAACCTGAGTGTCCCAAACAGGATTGTGTCAGTTAAGAGAGCACCATGCCAACACATGATAAGAATACGATGTCAAAAATAGATACATGTGTATGCACACAGGTGCCATTGCATATACTGTTAACGATGTTCTCATTCAGGGAAGCTGGAAGATGAGTAGGAGGTATTATGATCACCTTGGTATTTATTCCAGAAAAAGTCCCTGGAGCAGAAAACACTTTCTTGGGTTGAAGTAAAAAGCCCCTTTTTCGTCTCTAATCATTTTGTGATACACATTTTTATAATTCAAGAAATCTAATAAACAAGGTCGTTTTGGATGTCAGGTGTAGTTTGGTGAATAAAAAGACATGCGTGAATGGTCTACTGTCTTATAAAGTGAGCGGCTGTGTTGTGGCTGCGGTGTTTGTGAATCTCCTTCCCTTTTTCTCCTGTTGTCTTTGAGCCCCGACCCTGTGTCCTGTCCCCTTAGCCCAACCTCCCTTAGATCAAAGGAGAGAAAGCTTGGGGAGTTGTAATGTAATTATATTTAGGGTGAGAGTTCTGTTTGGTGTAACATCATTGGCTGATTTGGTAATTTCTAGAATTCTGCCCGGACATGAAAATACCCTCAGTGCCCCTTGCTGAATACTGCCGTTCTCTGCGTGTTTTCCTTCTGAACTGGACAGGATTTTGGTGTTTTAATACATTCCAGTGGGAATAAGTGTATATTGGCTACTAAGGGTTTCCTTAACTGACCTGGCTACAGTAGGAACGGTCCAGTCCCCCTGCTCCTTAAGTTTTCTCCTTTTTAAAACTGGAGATTAAGAATTTGCTGTTCAC
>PJEM01000037.1:122022-315460 GCA_004023845.1 Helogale parvula
CCGCCCCCCCCCCCCCCCCGGCCCCCTGTACCTCGTGTATGGTGAGCGTTCCGTAGTCAGTGAATGGATTTCTTTGTCCTTGGGTCTCTATTATGTTGAATGGGAGTCTGTGCCCGAAGCCATAGCTAGTGGATGGGCTGTGCTGGGGAGGCCTGGGCCCCACTTCAAAAGCATTTCCCCATCCCGACAGGGCAGGACACGTTCTCTCTGCGCGGGATGTCACCGCTCCATCCCGGTTAATGACCGCACCTCCCTTTTGCTCTCTCCTTCTCAGAAGCTGTTGAGTCCAAGGGTGACTGCCAAGGCGAGTCCAGAAAAGCTGAGGAGCCTGAGCACGTCAGACCTTTCGGTTGGCCGCCACACACGCTCCGAACCCCGGGGAAGGGAGTGAGGATGGGGGGCCAGAAGACTGCCAGCTAGGTGAGCAACCACAGGCGTCTGAAGGCTGAAGCAACAGGAAAGGGTCTTTGGCAGTTGGGTGCATTTGGCAAGACTGGGACGTGACCTGAGCTCACTCCACATTACCTCACAGCCGAGCGCCCCCCCCACGCACTGTCGGTGTCAGGACGACTCTGGCTGAGGACAGATGAGGACATCAAGGCTGCTAATTAGTTTCCAGGTGTGGCTGCGCCTCTCTTCTTTCAGAAAAGGGTTAAATCCTAATTTTGTTGTTCAGCCCTCAGGTGAGCTGCTTCTGTTCAAAGCCAGGGTATGAGCTTTAACACAGACTCTTTGGGCTTTGGTAGATCTGGGAGGCGTGTGTGTGCGCGTCTGTGTCCACAAGAGGTGGCCAAGGCTGTGTGTCCTTTTTATAAACATGAGTCTCGTTTTTTTCTTCATTTTTTCCCCTTGCTGTCATTGGGGCCTGCGTTTTGAAGCTACTTTCTAGGTGAATTGAATTTAGTCCTTACATTTTTTTTAAATTAATTTTTTAGTAATGAAGTCGCTGGTTAGAGTCTTCTACAAAGTTTGGTGCTAGAACACGATCTCCTAGGGGTTCCGTTGGGCTTCTGAATTAGTTTTGGTTTCTACCTCTTGCTTTCCTTTCCTTTTATGTTAAATGTTACTGTTACATGGAGATAGCACAATGTCACTTAGAAACGCCTTCTGAATGGCTGTTCCTGAAAACCAGTTGGAATATGAACGCAGGAGGGAGTTGAATCTTCGACACAGTCCTCCAGCAGGGTTACTCCCCCTCTGTGCCATTGACACGTCGAGTTGGATGATTCTGTACTGTGTGCAGGGCTTTCCTCCGTATCCTGGAATTTACTCGTACTCCTGGCTTCTCCCCACGAATTCTCAGTAGCCCCCCATTCCCACAGTCCATAAACGTCCAGGGGACGAAATCACCGCAGGTGGGAAGCCGTCCTCTCGGAGTAGATATAACTAAGGAAAAAGAAGGTAAAGAAGAGGGTGAAGATGGAGAACATGGAGCTGTTATTTTTGCTTCTCAAAAGCATTAGCTGCGTAGGTCCCAAGAAAGGAAGACCGTAGAGAGTGGGGCCCACCAGTAAAGTCCCCACGTCCCCGCCAATCATCTACCCATTACTGACTGGAACGTAGTTTAGATGAATACAGCTGCACCTCACTTAGAATAGGTATTGATTTTGACGCTTTTGTTAACAGTCGAAGAACTCTCAGATGTTTATATATATCATGCAGAACTTTCTTTGAAGTTCCCACTATCTTAATCAAGAGAAAGTTGAGTGGAAAGACGGTAGGAGAACAAGAATCAAATGGGCTCCTGTAAGTCTTTCATAACGGCGCATGCGCATGGGATGCAGCGCGCCGAGCCTGCCCTGCAGTCCGGTTCTGTGAATGGGAGGTGAGCTACGTGCTCTCAGGACGGGTTGCACTGAATTCACGGTACTAAAAATGGTCCAGAATATTGCATTCTTCCGAAAGGGGACTGTAATTCATCTTCTCCGTTCAGACTCTTTCCCCGTTTCCTCCCAGCTCTGTAGGACAGTGTCCCGAGTTGTCAGACAAGTCAAATCATGTCTCTACTGTGATTTAACATGAAATGTCCTGTTGTCTTTATTTCAAAATTTCTTCTCTCTGTTCTTTCATCACGTGAACATCCATGTTGGCCGGGCATGTCCTCGCTTTTCCTTTTTCTGAGTTTTCCTCTCTCCCGCCTTTTCTTGTTTGCTTTCCATTTCTCTGGCCATGCAGACCGTCAGGTGGCCTTGTAGCTATCGTCTCACCGTTTTTGAACCCTGGTGCCCAGAGACTTCCATTTATTCAGCCCTGGGCGCACTCTCTGTTTAATGCTGGGTCTCTCCGAGGGCTAGTTAATGATCTTTGCAGCAAACGAAGGTGAACTGTAGCCACATTATCGTTATAATACAGCCAACTACGGAACAGATTGGGCTGAGCTCTGAACAGCTGCGGCTGGAGAGAGAGGCTGGACTCCTCTCGGAAGAATTCCAGAACTGCCAGATCATCAGACGTGAAGTGGGAAGAGGGACAAGAAAGGTTAGGGGGATAGTGGTTCCTGCAGGTGCATTCGCCTCTGTGACCTGCCTTTTGGAAATGCTCCCTGGCTTGTGGGTCTGGCAGAGCATGGTCTAATTGAACCCAGGGGCCGCTGTCGTTTCTGTTGGCCTGGCACGCGCTTAGTGGCTGTGATGGCATTTTGTGGCTCTGTTTTCAGGTACTGCGCGTTTGATAAAAGATGCTTCTGTTGTTAAAACTGTGCCTCTTAGCTGTCCAGGGAAACTATTTGTAGTTTTAAAGGAGAGTTGTGATTTACAAATGGACGGAGCCCTAATATAAACTAACAAAGGTAACAAAGGCTCCTTTGGGACTTTGGGACTTGGGCTGCATCGTGTGGCCTCCTGGTAGATGTGATAAATGGGAATCAGTGTGAGATAGGACAGACTGCATAAGCTCCTAGCTCACGGAACCCCGTCCAGCCTTCAGGTATGTTGTGTTTGTCCATACAAGGGGTGTGTGTGTGTGTGTGTGTTTTAATGTTTGTTTATTTGGGAGTGAGAGAGTGCCAGAGAGTGCGAGTGAGCATGGAGGGGAGGCTGGAGCTGGGGGGGTGGGGGGGGCGCAGAAAAAGGGAGACAGAATCTGAAGCAGGTTCCAGGCTCTGAGCTGTCAGCATAGAGCCTGACTTGGGGCTTGAACTCATGACCTGCGAGCGAGATCATGACGTGAGCCAATGGCAGATGCTTCACCAACTGATCCACCCAGTACCTCGCTTTATGTTTGTGTCTGTGTGTATGTCTATTTAAAGAACTAGCTGCCAGCATTTATATACATATATATAAATTTGATGAATTTTTCCAAAGAACCTTTAAGATCTGGTTTCCCTGGAACCCTAAGCTCTTAGGGTAAAAATGTGGACGCTGAGTAACCCGCTCTCGGACAGCTGTCCCGAGTAGGCACGATGCAGAGTTTGCAGTTCCCTGGGAGTCCTCCCCTCCCACCCGAAAGTCCCTTCTTGCTGGGCCTCTGCAGGAGAACTTTCTGTGACAGCTGATGGAAGCTGTGGGTGGGGAGGAACTCGGTTTGACTCTTAGCTTCACCACCAGCTGTAGTTTGGGCAAGTGAGTTACTTTTCTGCCTCTTCGTTGGCTCATATGTCAAATGGGATCATGGTTCTTGACCTCCCACTGTTGCTGGGAAGAGTTTTAAGAGTGCGAAGTAAGGTAACTCGCCCGACACCCCCACGATAAGCCATGAGCAATCCGTGTGAGCCGTTGCGGTGATTTGCGGTGTGTCACAGGAGCATTGGCAGTTCTTCCGAGGCCTGTTGATCATGTTATGAAATGGGCTACACACCTCTGCTAAGGACAGCGCGGCGCCTTGTGTCTGGTCTTCACCATATCTCTCCCGTTGTCTTGCAATGCAGATTTGACGGTGTCTCTGACAGATGATGCAACTGGAGATGCTCTTATGGGCGGCGTTGTAGGAAGAATGGAAACGCTTAGAACTTAGTTTTTGTTCAGTAAACCCTTGGTTGTGGGTTTTTCTGTTTGTTTTCGGTTTTGTTTGTTCTTCCCTGGGTCATGACTTTGTAATTTTGGGTCTAAACTCCTGGAGATTCTCTCTCCTCATCTCAACCCCATCTCTATCCTGGTCACATTCTAACTCAGGTTGGTGATGATGGTGTGGACTGAAGATGCACAGAATTCTCATGGAGGGAAGGGTACTGAAATGAGAGGACTCCATCAATTAATGGACTTTCTTAAAAGTGAGAGGTAAATTCAGTTTAGGTTCGGTTTGAAGGGTATTGAAAGCAACCTTTTATCAGCACTCTGTGTTCAGGTCCTGTACGACCGCAAAGGAGTTTTTGTACATTATTATATTGGATTGGTATCTTCTGATGCCTGACCTTTGACCTCTGTCTGAGGGTCCCAGCACACATTTGGCTGCCACACCAAGTGGGGGCAGGGCTTCCTGGTTATTATACGTGTGGTTCAGAAACACAGGGTTTTCCGCTCATTTTTCTGCTTCCTGCAGAGATGGGTTTCCTGGAGATGTGGGTATTTCCCTTACATGCACACACTTGTTTGAAAATGGTAACGGATCACAATGCAGTGATTGTTCTGCTTTGTGAAGGTGTCTGGAAAACTCCCATGTGTTCGAGTGTCGAGCGTCTCAGAAGAAGGCAAGGTGGTTAGAAGACGTCAGGGCGGTCCCGGGACTGGGGGTAGAAAACAGATGTAAAAGGTGAAAAATGGTTTGTGACCGCCTCAGTTTCTAGAGTCCTGAAATCAAACCACATGGCACAGGAAACAGATTGTAGTTTCTTTTTTTTTTTTTTTTAATTGTTTTACTGTTTGTTTTTGAGAGAGAGAGGGGCAGAGCGTGAGTTACGGGAGGGGCAGAGATAGAGGGAGACACAGAATCTGAAGCAGGCTCTAGGCTCTGAGCTGTCTGCACAGAGCCCGATGTGGGGCTTGAACTCCCAAGCCGTGAGATCATGACCTGAGCCAAAGTCAGTCGCTCAACTGACTGAGCCCCCCACGAGCCCCAAAACAGATTGTGTTTTCAAGTGTCAACTTAAACCCATTCTGGGTGAGGTAAGCATCTTTATGAGGATGGCAGGGCCCCTAACAGAAGAAATGAGAAGGCAAAACTATTTTTAGAGCCCAGCTATAAAAAATCTGTATGTGCGGAAGTGCAAGTCTAGCTCGGGTCCTTAAACTTGGCCCCGGACTCAGATCTGGTTCCAGGTGACCGCCTCCGTCTCACACTGTTGAGGAAGAAGGTGAAGAGTGGGAAGAGCCTGGCCGAAATTAGGAGGGTGAAGAAAATGATAATTTCCTCCCTTTTTGTCCACAAGGAAAAGGGTTGGATTGTGGCATGTTGCCAATTGAAAGATATACACATGCTGATTCTTAGAACCTTGTCAGTGTTACATTCATACAAAAACATGGCAATTTTACGTAGCTCACCCACCAGAAAATTAGGTTTTTGCTAGCATTTCTCCAGGTACCCTGACTTGGGATATGGATGCTTTAAAAAGCCAGATAATGATTTGTCAAACAATTGGTGATTTATTTTTTCTTTTTGCACATACTTGGCTAGAAGAACCGGGTATTTTCTGCTTAGATCCTTCCCTCTGGGTACTTTTCCCCCCTCAAGTTACAGACACTGCCCTAAATCTCGTAGTAAAAGCCTCAAGGGAGTGCCCAGCAGGAGGTGATTGAAGGCAGTCCCGTGTTAGCAGATCACACATCCAGGGCCCTGCATGGCCGACCTGCACGGGCTGGGGGTGGGTCCCACAATCCACAATGGGGTTTTTACCTTAACAGACTTAGTATGTTAACATCAGAAATGGATGTGAAAAGATTCAAAGCTACCTACACGGACATGACGTAGCACACTACCTGTTGTTCGGGTAGATTGAGTCTCTTCGAGAATTGTGAGGTTTGCTCCGGTAGGCATCCCCCCCACCCTGCCGCCCCCACCCCGCCCCCTGATTTGGGTGGGCCAGAGTGATTCACGGAACGCTCTTCGAGTTTGGGCAGCAAATCAGTTCCCTTAGTCAAGATAAATGAGCAGTCTCGAAGATGTCATGGACGTAGTACAATCGGGGGTCCCCTGATGGTAGCCATCGTGGTGGGGTGTCGGTGGTAAGTGTGAGGTGTGCGTGTGCGAGGGTGATGTGTGGTGGGAGGGCTGTGCAGAGTCAGACCGATGCTGCCTTTGGCTGCTTGTTTCCTGGTTTTCAACGCGCCTCTTCTGTAGTTTTATTTTAAGGTTGGGTGCCTTTCTGCTCTGTGTGTGAGGGCACGGAGAGCCTAGGGGCCCGTGCACCCCCTCTTCAGCCTGCTGTTGCTTGTGTGATAGCAAGTGGAAGTGTGAGGCCCCACAGGCGGCTTTGAGCGGAGCCCACTTCCCGTCACCCGCAGAGAACATGAAGCAGTTACACCGACATCAATCAAGGGGAACCCGCAGGCTGAAGTCACACCGTTGACGCAGGTGCGTGAGCGGGCGTTCGCCAGCAGACGCGTGTGACGGAGGCACACCTCGGTGTCCTGCCCACAGATGTCAGTTATGATGACTGGGTGGGGCCGAGCCCCCTCCTCCCAGAGCTGAGACCGGCCTGTGCTATTTGTGGGACAGAGCGAGTGGCTCAGAGCTCCTCAGCGGCTGGTGTACCGAGACCAAGGGGGAGAGTGCAAGGCTGGTGTGCACGCGTGTGTGTGTACACATGCATCCGGATATATCAAATGCAGATCGACGCACAGTCACACACATCTGCAGACACACACGCGTGCACGCCAGTTTAAAGGGAAACTTGAGTGGGCCATGAACGGCAGAGAGGATGGTAGACTTAAGTCTCTGATGGTGAGGTGAGGGTGCTAGTGAAAACCAGATAGAAAACACGTGTCTCATTCTCTCTGAACCTTCCGACACAAATTGAGGTTTGGGACGTGTCTCCAAAGTTTTGAATGATCTCAAAAAAAGAAGTGGAAACATTTCACAGTAGGACTTCAGTGCGTAGTGTCCCTTTGAAGTAGTTAACTAGTTCCTCTAACGCTGCTTGTGCAAGTTCCTGGTTATGAGCACCCGTGTTGAGCTGAGGTTTCAAAATATTATACATATTAATTGTATTTAAATAGGAGAGCAATCCCCCTTTAAGCAATATAAAGTATAATAAGACCCGTTCCTGATGAACTCTGGCTAGGTTTGGAAATAATTAGAAATTCTGTGTTACTGTAGGCACGGGGAGAAAAACCATTCTATGGAGGAGGGAATTTTATACACTATTTAGATACAACATTGTGCAATGTATAAAATCAAAACCACAAAATGTGCTTAATCACAGTTCTGACAATACAACTCCTAGATGAATTTATCCCAAGACTATTACTGAATGTACATAAAAGGGTTTACTATATGAATTTTTTAACACAATCTTATATTTTAAAATGTATTTATGTTTGTATTTTGAGAGTGAGCAGGGGAGGGCCAGAAAGAGGGAGAGAGAAACCCAAGCGGGCTGCTGACATGGGTCTTGAACTCATGAACCGAGAGACTGTGACCTCACCTGAAGAGTTGGACACTTAACCAACTGAACCACCCAGATGCCCTGGTCACCATCTTATTTTTGATATAAATTTTTTATTTGTCTACCTGGTATTAAGGTGCTCATATAAATTATAGTAGAAATGTACAATAAAATACTACACAAAGCATTAAAACAATGTTGTAGCTTTTTGTATGGTCCTGTTAAGGAGTCCTGTGTTGCACGCATATCTGAATGTGTAGGTATAGAAATAGTTTGGGAGATCATATATAAACCTTAGAGTTACAAATTACTGTCTCTAGGTGACTTGAAGGTACTAAAATACTTTTTGCCCATCTGTTCTTAAGAATGTTCTAATATTTATATGTATTACCTGCATGTTGAATACGACAAGGGTTATCATGGAAATCACATTTTAAGAGTCAGATTTATCCAGAGGTACTTGTGAAGACAGGGAAGAAAGAGAACTTTTCTCTTCTAGATAGCTTTTGAGCAGACAACGTCCAGGACTCTTGGTGGATTTATTCAGCGAGATACGTGTCGCAGGCACCGTACGAGGCTCTGTCCTAATGCTGTGTTCATTCCGCAGGGCAAATGGCTAAATCAGTTCTACTTCACACCCTGATCCAGGTGGCTTTACCACTGGAGTCAATAATACTAATCTGAAAAGTCTAGTAGGGACGTGCAGGCGCTCAGATTGAACAGAGATGTCTTACGCATGTGTTCTGTCTGCTCTCTGCTGTGTGTCATGGCTCCACTCCTGCCACATGGGGAGTTGGTCAAGCGAGCAAGAAAACCCGACACCATCCATGGAAACTTGAAAGACCTCGCAAGAGCGTAGTATCGGCAAAGGCTCTGAAATCCTTCCCTCTCCTTATTTGGTGGGGTTTGGCCTTGGAAACCCAGCTGCACGTTCAGCAGGTGGCAGGACAGGATTTGAAGCAGGAGAGATTAGTGTGGCCGATTCGGGGTCCCACCATCTGGAATGCGGAGACCGTGGAGGACGTGAAGTGGATGTCTGGGGCAGGATCAGGCTTCAGCAGATGTGCACACACCCATCTAGAGGCTTACGTGCTTCTGAGTCCCCAAGAATCTACGCCAAGGGCAGTCCTCCGACCGCCGCTCTGTCTCTGCACCGTGGTCCTGGAAACGTGGCCATCCCTGTGGCCTCTCCCAGTATGAGACTAGAAAGCTAAATATTCCAGCCCGAACCACCCAGGGCTCCCAAATGAGAAGATGCTTCAAGAGTGCAGCTATAAAAATAGCAAAGGTTCTTGAGAAGAAGGGTCTGTTTTGGGAAGAAGGATCTGTTTTGGATGAGGACCAATTTACCAAGTTGTTGTTGGTGGTGGTGGTGGTGGTGGGGGTGTGTGTGTGTGTGTGTGTGTGTGTGTGTGTGTGTTTAGGGCAATGATGATGGCTTCTTGAATTTTGTTCATGTCCTTCCCCCTGGCCAAGGAAACAAGTGAAACTTCGAATTTTGTTCTGTTTCCCTTGTCTAGTAAATCAGGAGTGTTTGCTCCATATTTTATGTCCCCCCTCCTCCCCCCCAGCTGCTTTTCTGTGGTATTGTGGGAAAATTTGTTGTTTTCCCGTCCTCTGTTTCTCTCTGTCCCTCTCTGCCCTTCTCTCCTTTTAAAACAGAGATGGTGTCATTAATTAATTGCCTCAGGATACCTTAAAGTATGAAGAAGGGTCTTGGGAGGGGAGAGTTTTAGCTCTTTCTGAAATAAGCACAGAGTGATAAAATCAATAATTTGAGGAATTACTTGCCTTCCAAAAATCAACAACAATGAAGCAAAACTTCTAAATAGAACAAGTTGAGAAAAACATGTCTTCAGGCAACCTAATCTAATCACACACAGAAGGCGGCCTGTTTTCTTACTCTTTGGAAAACTTCCACTTTATATTCTCACAGGGAACAATATATTAAGTCCAGTATTTAGAAATATTTGTTGAATCCTACTGTCTGATTTTGGCACATCCCAAGGAAAAAAAAAGAATATGTCTTGGACCGTGTGCGCCTTCCTGGGAAGAGGCTGGAGCTTTCCCAGAGAGGCTGGCTGTGCACTGTGGGAAACATTGGATCGTAGATAACAGTGTTACGTTTCTACTTCAGAGGGCATTTCATTTCTGTAGGCTTTGGGAGCGGCCACAGCTGATCATGTATCTCTCAGGATCTGATGGAAACCGAAGCGTGTCCTCATCTTCCCTTCTGCGGATACCTTCATTTCCTCTTGAAGGGTCCCTGGCTTGTAACCCCTCATCCTGTCACAGCGGCGGGCTGAGCTCACTGGCACCAAAATATCCAGGATCCGCAGGAGAGGATGTGGGTGTTAACAAGTGCGAGTGGGAGCTGGAGCGTTAGGGGGTGACACGTCCAGTGCTTTTTTTCTCTTAGGGAATCATGAAGCATCAACATTTTGGCAAAACCTTCAGCTGATTCTTTTTCAGTGTGATCATTGCCTGGCATTGACCGAGTCATTGAAATTGGTGATGAACACAGAGAGGAGATCTTGGGAATGCGATGTTGCGGCTTCTGTGTTTAAAAGCGTGTACTAAGGTGCATGTGCATTATTATGAGGGACACATGAGCTTTCTTTCAGTGTAAGTTTCTTAGCATGTGTCTGACATAAAATCATTTTCATAGATCTTCTGCAAGGGGGTGTGAGAGCCCTATTCCTCTGGCTGCCTCGGTGTGAAGGAGAGCTATCTGACAAAGTCCTTTTGCTGTTTGGCTTATAACTTGGGGAAGTGATTTACCCTCTAAATTTTCATCTCTATTTTTTTAAACTTGTTTATCTTATGAGAGAGAGAGAGAGAGCGAGAGAGCGAGCGAGCGAGCAGGCGAGGGGGAGAGAGAATCCCAAGCAGGTTCCACACTGTCAGTGCAAGAGCCCAATGGGGGGCTTGAATTCATGAACCGTGAGAGCATGACCTGAGCCAAAATCGAGTCGGGCACTTAACTAACTGAGCCACACAGATGCCCCTAAATTTTCATCTCGAAAAGAGAGATGAAGAGCATTGACCTCAGAGGTTTTTTTTCCTAATAAAATTTAATTTTTTCTTTTATTTTTAATTTATTTTTTAAGTCTTATTTTTGAGAGAGAGAGGGAGAGAGAGAATCCCAGGCAGGCTCCGTACTGTTAGCACAGAGCCGGATATGGGGCTCCTTGTAAAGAACTGTGAGATTATGACCTGAGCCAAGATCCAGTCAGACGCTCAACCGAGCCACCCAGGTGCTCCCAAATAAAACTAATTTTAGAATACTTTTGATTAGCCGAGAAGTTGCAAAGACAGAAAGAATGTATTCATATGCCCTTCCTCGAGTTTCCCTTATTGTTACTGTTTTACCTTATTTCATGGTAAATTTGTCAGAACTAAAGAACCACCATCGGTACTTCATAATTAACTAAACTCTAGGGTTGATTTGGAATTTCATTGCAGTTCCTAAGGCTCTTTTTCTGTTCAGGATACTCGCCTGGACCCAGTCCATTTAGTCATGTCTCCTCGACTCCTGTGATCTGTGAAGGTTTCTCAGACTTACTTTCGATGACCTTGACAGTTCTGAGGCACACGAGGTCGCAGTTTGTAGCCTGCCCCTCCTTTGTGCTTCGTCTCATGATTAGACGGGGCTGTACGATTTTGAGAGACCAGCTCCCGAGGTGGATCCCCATCTTCAATGCTTCAGCCCTGGCACGTGGTGCTTCACGGTTGACCTTGAGCGTGATCACCTGGATGAGGTCATGAGCTCCCAAATTTCTCCAGTTACAGTGACTCTTTTTTCACCCTTTCCAATCTGTCTTTGGAAGAAAGTCACAAGGCGCAGCTCCTGGGGTGGTTTTAAGGTGTAAATGGAATGATCCAGTAAATGGAATGGCCCAGCACCTGGTGCTTAGAAAACACTCTGGAAAGTCCACTGCTACTGTAGAGATTTCTTGTGCACTTGTCCCCTTTGAAAAGCTAGTCATCTTCAGAGCTTCTTGCTTGTAGTCACATGGTTCTCCGGCACTTACTGATGTGGATCCAAACAAAAAAAAAAAAAGGAAAAACGAGTGCTCACCGACCTATCAGGTGAGAGGACAAAGGCCCTCTAGGATGGAGGCACGTGCGTTCACTCCAGATTTCTCCCCAGAAGACTGTTGATCTTGGAGTCATCAGTACCTGCTCCTCGTTCAAGGGATGGTGTCAGTCATCAGGGCTGACCGTGACGGTGTGGGGCTGAGGGAGGCTGGCTGGTCTTGGGAGCCTTTGTTGGGGGGCAGGTGGCTGGATGGAGAAGGAAAATAATTTAGGAGCTGGGCCTCTATTACAGGGAGATTTTTTTTGTAGGTTTGATGGCTTTCATGTAGAATTTCGAGTTCTTCTTAGAATAAACTGTCCTCAGCACTTCTCTGCAAAACGAAGACCTCTTTCTGCCACCTGCCATGCTTCAAAGCCCGTGCGGTTGTCGCTAGACTAGTTTGCTGAGCCTGGATAATAGAGTTCGGAGTCCTGTGTAACCATGTCTGTTGGAATAAATAGGAACAGCTGGTCTCTTGTCCAGATACTGTTTGGCATGAATTTTTTATTTAAGTCTCTCCATGTATCTGGTAAACAGTAAGCAGTATTCTAACATTACTAAAAGCCTTCACGTCTCCTTCCAATAAATTTCCTTCTCTCTTCCCCATCTCCAAGTTCAGGGGGTAGGGCAGGGTTAACGTACCAGAGAAGGAATGCTAGGAGAGTATTTCAGAGCTAGAGAAAATAAGGGTCCTCTTCTTATGTATTCTTTCCCATTTGACCTTCAGCTTCTCTCTCAGATAACATAGTTTTTGGACTGTTTCTTGAGAAAGCCAGATTTATGCAGACATTCTTTTGCTGTTCTGTATGTCGTAACAGAAGAGAGACTTACTCATTAAAATGGGATACTCTGTCTCCGAGTGCTGAACAGGGAGAAGATTTGCTTCTGCATTAAAGGTAGATGAGTGGTGACATAGTCTCTTGGTCATCTTTAAGTGACTGGCAAGGCAATTCTTTCCATATATCCTTGTGAGTTTGTCTCAACAAGCTTACTGGAAACTGGGCACCCCTTTCCTGCCTCGGAAGGAGCCCAGCAGGTCCTTGAGGAACACAGAGGGGCATCCTTCCTTCATTCCTTGTTCTGTTTTGTTATCAACACCACCAAGACTTGTTTTATTTAACCTGCCATCTTACCATTGGGATTCAGAGGAGTAAGGACTGTCATAATACATTGTCCGGTCTTCGTCTGTTGTCAAGCAGACTCGGAGCTCCCTGTCCTGGGGCTCAGAATATAAGTAAGAATAAGGGGGGCTCGATGGCCTCCAGGATCCAGTGAAGGCCTTTATCGGCTCTACGAGATGCTTTCTTCTCTTAAGGCTTTCTCAGACTCTTGTGATCACTGAGTCACATACCGCTTGCCCTCCCTGGGACACTCAGTGTAGATGTGCTTTCTGTCCCCTTTTGGGAGAGGCGTGACCACGTGACCGACTTTGGCACATGAAATGGGAGCGGAGGTCAAATGCTGCTTCCCAGATGAAGCTTCCAGAGTCACCACGGGATTGACTCCGTCCCCTTGCACCTGTTGTAGCGGGAACACACGTTGTTGATGTAGGGCCTGAGCAGTCTGCTGTCTGAGGGGCCCTGACGGAAACATGACCCAGCCTGGGTTGGACGTGGAGTGAGAGCCAGAATTAAGCTTTGGTTCTGCCAGGTGACAAGGATTTGGGAATAGGATCTTGCTGCAGCATTAGTGCCCGGGCCTCACTAATACCCTCGGCATCATTATCTCTTGAGATGTGAGACAAGGAGATATTCACCCTCGCAGGGGTGTTAGCTATAGGGAGTCTGTAAGCCACAGAATTAGGTGCCGTTGCATAGAGGTGTGGCCTGCATTTCAGTAGAGTTATTCTATTTCTTCAAGGAGATTTACATCCCTTCTGACACTGGTATGTATACTTTTTAAATACATATCTTTACATAATGGAGGATAATTTTCATGAGGGAAAATGCACACACAGACACATAGACATACACACCCCTTAACTTAATCTCCCAAGAGTCCCATGAAAGATTTTAATGCCAGACTGCTGATTGAGTGTCAGGAAGAATGTCTTGGGTGGACATAATACTTAATTTATATTTAGGGAATTTCCACTGTTAAATCACAGAGCTTGTGAAATCTGCAAAACAGGAGGGAGCAGAGAAGGGGGGGGGAAGGGGCCCAGGGATGCGATTGACAATATTCCTTTTAATTGAAAGCCACCTGAAAGCTTCCGTTGAATAATAAAGTAATTCCCGTATGGTTTCCGTTCCTTCGGTGTTGGAACCTCAGGAATGTAATCTACTTCGGGCTTCTGCTTGCCTCTTTGTCAGGCTGGTAGCTGGTCAGAAATGTAAGCAAAGCCCACGTCTCCTGGGGATCCTGCCCAGGTTGCACCGTCTACCGGCAGGCTGGCTCCTTCTTCCATGGGGAGGAGCTGCTCCAGCCGGGCGTCCTTGACTTTCTGACAGATGGGGACAGTCATGGGGACCTCTCTGTAGCAGCCACTTGGCTCAACTTGCTTTCGTTCTTCCCTCCCTTACAGTTCTGACAATAAACGTTTTTCCCAAAGGAAAAGCCCATCATTCATGTCGGTTTGATGGTTTCCCCCGAAAGGTTTGGTAGCCTCAGAGCTGTTAGCAGGGCAAATACTCCATAACTCCAGAGTTACTTTCCATTACTTGTACTTGTGTTACTGAAAGTTGCCTTGTTTCCTTATCCTTTGCAAGCTGACTTTCCCCCGGGGGTGAATGTGAGTTTGTGATGGACTCCGGATGTTTGTGCAGAAATATTCTGAAGAAGTCGGATGGTATGATGCTCACTGTAATCCTGCTGAAAGATGTTGGAGGGGTCATCCCCTTCCCACTAACAACCCCTGGTTCAATCTCCGAATTGGAGTCTTTTCAGTGGCCATGCAAAAGCAACTTCAGTTCACATGTTACTGGGGGAAAAAAAAAAAAACCGATCAGTATTCCGTTCACAGTCGTGCAACTTCAAGTTCGATGTGAGAAATACCCAAGTATTTACAGACCTCAAAGTACTATCAATAGGTTAAGAGAATAGCTTCTGAAAATAGAAAGAACCAATTGAATAATGGTAATAAAATAGGTACAAAGAAGAGGCTTTGTTCTGGACATCTGAAAGTTGGCCTACAGCTTGCTAACAGCCTTTTATAGCAAGGTACCTCTAGTTTACATAGCGAGTTTTCACCTGAAAACGGTTACACCTTTTATTTTGTCTTTCAGGAAATCCCTGTGTTTCCATTTCTTCATGTAAATTTGGCACAGTGAGTTGTTAATATGTAAATATTTTACTTTTAAAAGTGAAGTTTTTAATTGCTATTGTTTTCCATAGGATTGAAGTAAAGTTAAATACTAAAACCAAATTTATCTCTGAAAACAACAAAAAGAGCAAAAGCTACTGAAAACAAAAATCGGTGTTTTTTCGGAGAAATATAGAGGAAGGTATATTTCAGTTTGGATCTGGGGGCACCTGGGTGGCTCATCTGGCTAAGCGTCTGACTTTGGCTTAGGTCATGATCTCCTGGTTCATGATTCGAGTCCCGCATTGGGCTCTGTTCTGACAGCTTGGAGCCTGGGGGGGCCTGCTTGGATCCCTCCCCCCCCCCTCTTCTCTCTCTCTCTTTCTGCCCTTCCCTTGCTCATGTTCTGTCTCTCTCAAAAATAAACATTGGATCTGAAGTTCATCTTATTTTTCAAATAGTTGGAATTAAATTAGCAAAGCGCTGGAAACTCTTAAGTGCTAAGCTAAGCATTGGGACCCGTTGATGCTGGGTTGTGTATAGCCGCTCTGATCTGAATTTGTGCGCACCGGCACTGATGCCGTTGAAATGCCTTGAGATAATTTTGTTGTGGCTTTGAAAGACGCTGTCTGGGAAGTCAGAAGACTGTTGATCCTACTTCATTATGATCATGTCACTATGTAATCTGTCCATTTTAAACAACAACAAAAAAATAAGATTCTAGGGCCTCACCTTCCCACTCTCCCTGGAGTTGCAAAATGACTTCTCATAAGGACCGTCAAAATAAGATGTATCAAGTGGCCTGACCTATTAGAAGGAAAGTTCTACAAAAGTAAAGGAAGGCTATTTACCTTAAAGGACAAAGGAGTCTGGAAAGAAATGGGCTTACCAGCTCCTTCAGTTACCAAGCAGTCGTAATGATTAAGGATTGTTCCACCAAAGCCCGCATCTTGAGAAGTACCCTGGGGCAGAGGTCTAGCCTCCATTAGTTTCCCCGTAATCTGAAAGTACGTGCTGGGATACTGGGTGGCTCAGTGGGTTGAGCATCTGACTTTGACTCAGGTTATAATCTCACGGTTCATGAGCTCAAGATCCGCATCGGACTCTGCGCTGGCATTGCAGAACATGCTTGGGATTCTCTCTCCCTCAAAATAAATGAATAAACATTTTAAAGAGAAGTACAGGTTGAGTGCAGAGGCACACCTAGGGTGACCTCCTGCCGCACGGGGCCTCGGTGATGCTCAGAAATCATTTGTGGGATGTACTTCTTTCATGAAGATGCTCTTGGCTGGCTTACAAATTAAATGTCACAGTGTGTCCCCAAGTGGTATTTGATGTGTTTCGAAGAAGTGCCTCAGATAAAGTAGACGAACATGCAACATGTGACTTTTTTCTTTTTGCTTCAGTTTTAATTGCTAACATAGCGACTTTGAATTAAGTGTAAAAACAAAGAAAATCACAGAGGACCCCAACCCCAACCCTGGTGGATGTAAATGTCTCCGTGTCCTGTAAATCTCCATACACCTATTTAAATGCATGTATCAATTAAAAACACTAGTTGTGGTTTCCTTAGGTAACTTTAGAATCATATTTTTAAAAATCTACTTAAGGAGCTAACGATGCAGGCACTTCATCCTTTGCTCTGTCTTTCCGTACTCTTCTACTTTTAGTCGTGTTCAAAGTGTGCATTTATTTTCACATGGCCTAAAGTTGCTAATTTGTTCTCTAACGATTATCAAATCTCCCTTGTCATGTATTGAGGTTCATAAACATCAAAAACCAATAACCTGTGTTTGGGCTCTATCTGTGTAGGTAATGTGCACTATAGGGCCAATTAAGATGCTCTGATTACATTCTTTTCTGATTTCATGACCCCTCTGCCTCTTGATGAAAGGGATCAAATACAGAGGGTCAAAGGAGGACTTCCTACTTTTATCAATTCATCAAAATCATACAACACTGAGTTTGCTTCAAACTTGGCCTATAAAGTTATACAATTTGTTAACCCTGAATTGTTTGATCTTTGTTTTTTCTTGCTGGAAGAAGAAATAGAAGCCTTTAAAAGAAGTTAAATTTTTTTCTGGGTTCAGTGTTTTCTCTCATTAACCCTTCGGGATGTCTTCTAATCTTGGTATTCTCAAATTTCCTAATGATGTTTGAGTCTTACTAGTTTCTGAGTGGTTCTTGAAAAAATCTGGAAACGACATCTCCTGTTGGCCCCGAGGCATTTCTTTTATGTTATTCTTAGGTTTTCTGTCTACTTTCTTAACGGAGCTCCTGTCACTCAGATGTTGGATCCCCAAATGTAACCTTCTACCTGTCTTGTCTTCACATTTCTCATTTATCTTTATCCTTATGTTGTGGGAGATTCTGTTTTCTGAGCCTTTTCCTTAGTGTTTTCTTAGCAGTTGAATTATTAATTTCTACAGTTTCATTCTTTTATTTTTGGGCAAGTATTTCGAATTTCGAAATACATGAAAACAATAGTATAAAGCACCAGCATTTTCCCAGGAATCCATCTATTATAAAGATCCGCATTCTGAAGTCAGAATCCCCTGTGGGTATTGGAGAGGACAGCTAGAATTACCCTCCGGTTTCATAATCCGACTATTTAGGAAAAGAATGCCAGTTACTCATTGGCCTTCTGATTTGACTTTCACCTTGCTAATGTAGAATACCAAACATCAGCAATGTAACCAGACGAGAAAAATACATAGTCGCCCCTCTCAGGGAGCCGATGGTCCAATTGAAAGAAAAAACCAATGCAGAAACCTTTTAAGAATTGCCAAGTTATGCAGTATCAAGTTTTAAGCCTGAGAAGTTTTTTTTGTTTTGTTTTGTTTTGTTTTTTTTGGGGTGGGGGCGTTGTGTTTTGTTTTGGTTTTGCTCTAATTAGGATGAACCCTTGTATACACATAGCTTTTATGTGTGTGTGGAATTTTTATATTTATTGAGAGATGTGGAAAGTCCAAGTTCATTCTTGGATGAAGAATATTGCCTTTGATGTGTGCGTCCGTGTTCCATTGATAAGGTTATCCATCATGTACAAGGCCAAATTTACTGACCTGATCAAATTTACCGAGATCTAACTAGCAATGGCTCTTGCGATTTCTGAAGAAACTATGTGTGAAAGGTGACATTTTGTTTTAGCTTTAATTATTTACTATCCTACCTTAAAAATTTTTTTTGAGTAAACGCCATGCGACAAACGGGGCTTGAACATACAACCTTGATCATGAGTCATGTGCTTTACTGACTGAACCAGCCAGGTGCCCCCTATTCTGCCTTTGATCATTGACATTTATGTATTCGTCATAGCCTACATATATGCATAATACATTTTCCTGTTTTTCCTTCTTTTCCTCCTCCTCCACTTCCTCCTCTTCCTCTGTCTCATCTTCTCTCTTAACCTCTGTTGCTTCTTTGGTCTTCCTCTCCTTATAGTGGTGACAAAAGGATGTACCCAATCCAGGGATGCCAGGAGGACTTGGGATTCTTTCCTGAAGGTGACAATGGAAGGCATACTACAAGCACTATTGGTTAGAGACAAGGTGGTGTTCTCTTAATTAATAACATGAAGGTCAGTTCACTCATAGATGTAGGAAATACCAATGTGGCTTTTGTCAAATTAGGACTTGAATGGGAGAGCAGGGACCATTTGTTTGTTGTCCTGAACATTTTCTTGAACCCCAGTTGCCATGACTTGCTTAAAGGCTGTCCTGATGTGAAATGAAAGAACCACGTATGAGGGCTTGGAGTCGTAACCTGGCTTCAAAGCAGGGCTCAACCGCATCAGCTTGTCATGGCGGTGCTTCTGTTTGGGAAGCTCTCTACACGAACATACAGAGGCTGACAATTTCATCCAAAGAGGAAAATCATTGTCTCTACTTACTCTGTTTCCATCACTACGTTTTCTTATTTTAGGTTTTGAAATTGGCCGTCAGTATGTTCTGGCTCCTACGCCAGTGAGAATTAGGCATAATGTCTGTCAGTTTCCCGTCAGTGACAAGTTAAGTTTCTTGGGTGAGCTAATTGTGAAAATATAAACGCATATTACATGGTATTTAGAGCCCAGGTGTGTGAAGAAGGGTTTAGGGTGGCAGGCGAGGCGGCGGTGCCGTTGCTGGGCGTCTGTTGAACAGTTGCAGCTGTTCCTTGTTGAGGATTGGTAGTTGCATATTGTATTCCTTTATTATTCCTAAGTTTCACATTTGAGAGATAAAAATAGCTTTCTGTGTTTAACCCAGTAGACAATAGAATCACTTTAAGCTTGGAGGTAATTAACATTGAAACCCTTTGCGGATGGTCAAAGCTCAAGGTGAAAGGTATAGTCTTGGGTATAATTTTATTGGTTCTTAACGCACCATCTGGCAGAAGGTATGTGGGATACAGAATTCTACAGAGAGTGAGATAGTAAGACACAGTAAGAATGACACAGATTTAATTCCGTTTTTCTTTCTAAATGAGGAAAATAGCCTTATTCAGGCACAATGGAAGTGGAGGGGAATCTATATATCCTTGGCTTTCTTGGAGTAAAGCAGTCAATAAAATGCAGGCTCCTATATTTGTGTAAACAGGCTCCTGTACTTCATGTCAGTTACCACAGGATTTGTAGGATGATGTTGATAAATGGCATGATTGCCTTCTTCCTGATTGATAATAGTAAATGGCGATTAATCACTGTGCTTTTCACATGCGCTCAAATGATGACTAACTAACTATTCCTCAGAAAAGTAAACCTCTCTGTTCTCCCAGAAGCCTCTATCTAGATATTGGCAATGGGAAAGGAAGAAAGGGAAGGAAAATTGGATAAGGATCATTCTAGAAGTATTTCTTACGGTCAGAACTGAATGAAGAGTTCATTTTCTTGCCTGACTCTCTCTCCGCTCTGTCCGTAGCACTAGTATCTGTATCTTTATCAGGTTATTGCTTCTGACGTCTACATTTTCATTACATCTGTTGCCATTTAATTAAAAAAAGACAAATATCTAAGGCCCAGAGTAGAGGTGCAGCTGTGAATGGACGTCTCTTGATTAGTTTATGAAACTGTCACATCAGTTGTGATTGAACAGAGCTCTTTTTCCAAGCAAGATTTCCAATTCTTGGTTCCCTAACTTTTTCTAACTTGTAAAATTTATTTTGAAATTATTACACTGATGAAAACTCTTGAGGTGGGGCACCTGGGTGGCTCAGTCAGTTGAGCGTCCGGCTTCGGCTCAGGTCATGATCTCACGTTCATGGGTTCAAGCCCCGCGTTGGGCTCTGTGCTGACAGCTCAGAGCCTGGAGCCTGCTTCGGATTCTGTGTCTCCCGCTCTCTCCGACCCTCCCCTACTCGCGCTGTCTCTCTCTGTCTCTCAAAAATAAATTTAAAAACATTAACAAAAAGAAGACAACTCTTGAGGTGTCCCATTTCTAGGGACACTTTCAAATTGTGTTCTAAATTGTCTTCACTACAGAGATGCCTGTGGTGCCACAGAAGAGCGAGATGAGGGAGGGGGCGAGTTCCAGCTCTCCACCTTTTGCAGAAAAAGAAGACTTCAGCCAGGTTTTAAAAATTATATATCAGCGTTCTATAAAATCCTGCTAGATACCAGCTGAACAAAGTTGGAAAACGATTGCTCCAGGCCCTCCTCCGCTCCAAAACCAGCCCCGGCCTCCAGTGTCCCAGCATGGGCTTATGTGTCCCTCCTGTCCTGTACAGCAGATTTCCACAAAGCACTTTGACACCAACTACAGCTGGAGTGGACTATGTTCTTCAGACCATCATGCTTTTCCTAATATTATAAATATTTCTGCTTTGGAGTAGCTGGATAGGTTAGGTTGATGGATGAACGTGTGAAGCCCAGAAGGAAAGCACACAGGTATTTCCATTTGTCCGTTCCTCTATGTCCATGCATATAGTTTTAGAATTATTTGACTGCATTTTTTCTGACCACTTAGGGCAGCAGTCACAACTTGCTCACCCTCCACTCTCTGATGTGCACTTAGAGTAACAGTGAACTCCCAGGTCACTCTTCCGTGCTGTGTGGGCCGGACACCGATGCAGCAGTGAGAACATAGAAGGATAACTGACCGCTTGGAGCTTCTTTCTACTTAGAAACATCCTAGTAAACGTGCAGGTTTATTACGTCGCGTGTCAGGTAATGCTAAGGGCTATGCAGAAACCTAAGGCAGAGAAGGGAAGGAGTTAACTGTTTTCTGTCCAGTGGGCAGAGACCTGTGCACAAGACTTGAAGAAGGTGAGGGAGGGGACTTGGTAGACCCGTAGGGTGAGAGCCTTTGAGGGAGGGTGAGCAGTAAGGACAAAGGCTGGATGCAAGAGTGAGTTTGGAGCCGCAGCAGGAGCAAGGAGCTGATTCCTCTTGTGTTTATTACATCTTATTCCTCTGGCTTTAATTCGTTTACTCTAAGGGTGTTGGGAAGCCATTGGTGAATCTGAAGCAGAGAAAACATAACTGATTTGAAAAAAACATTTCTATTTTAGTGTTAACCACAGACATTTGTGTGTGTGTGTGTGTGTGTGTGTTACATGGATAATGTGTACACAAAAGGCTGTGACTGAGCTTTAATAAAACTTTATTAAAACAGTTAGCAGCTGGATTTGGCTTACTCTCCATAGTTTGCCAATTGCCAAAGTAGATCATTTGCCTAGGGGTTTTGAATTAAGGCTGTGAGAGGGTGTGGATTGTGTCTGCTTCCCTTACGACCTGCACCACCCCTGTGCAGGCTGCGTCAGTGACTAGCTCTTCCCCTCGCTGCACACTTCACTTGCTGTCACCTCGAAGCCAAAGATCTAATTTAATAAGTGTTGGTTGGAGGATTTAAAAAGACTTTGCAGTACATACAGTTCTCTGCTTCAGGGTTTTCTCTCTCACTTTGAGGGACGGGTAACTGGGGCAGGGATTCTTTTGTAGCAATTCCTTGTGGTCATTGTCCCGAGTCTGCTTGCTCCGAACCCTTTTTCCCCTCCTCGCTTCTGATTGGTTCAGCCCAGTGGTACCCAAATGTAACATGAACCTCAAATGCAAACCGCACTTAAAATTTGTAGTAGCCACATAAAAAATGTACAGAGATGCACAATTAATATTAAATGTTGTATTTAATGTAGTAATCCAAAGTATTATCGCTTTAATGTTTAACCACTATAAAAGGTACTGAGATATTTTTCCATTCTTCATTTCAAAGTCTTGAAGTTCTTGTGTATGTTTTAGTTTGGACTACTGACTTGTCAATCACTCCATTGCCGCATGTGGTTCGTGGCTGCCATGTTGCACAGGGTAGGCACATACCTACTGGAGAAGGTTCAGAGCTCAGCCTTCCTTGCTGACAAATATGTCTATGAAAGAACTAACAACACTGCTAACCTCGCAGTGATAAAGCTGATTTGTGAGAGTTGTTTACTTTTTTCTTGCAAGATTATAGATATGGTCCACTTTAGGAATGCCGATTCTGGTCCCCTTAGGTTAATTTGCACTGATTAACAGCCAGGGATGATACAGGAGGACTTTTCATATTCAGTGTACTTCTCTTCTCCTAAAACTTATTTTCTCTGTTTACGTTTCTCATATTCTCTGTTCGTTGGTTGTAAATATAAAAACAAAAGTCTCCTTTCTTGGCCACCTCCCATTCCCAATTCCCAGCTCAACAACAGATTCCAGGGTCATTTGGTGAGACTTGAGAATTGCATACATTGCACCTTCCCCCTCTTGGAGGGAAATCTTCTTCCTCTTTTTAAAATACAGTATTTATTTATTTTTAAAGGGGAGAGAGAGTATGAGTGGGGGAGGGGCAGAGAGAGAGGGAGACACAGAATCCAATCTGGCTTCAGGCTCTGAGCTGTCAGCACAGAGCCTGGTGTGGGGCTCGAACCCATGAATGTGAGTTCATGACCTGAGCCGAAGTCAGACGCCTAGCCGACTAAGCCACCCAGGCGCCCCTTGGAGGGGGATGTGCTCTGTCATTAATTTCAATGTGAAACCAAACTCAGAGGTGGAGGGGGGTGAAGACCAAACGTGTCAACACAGCTCAGTAATACCCATTCTGCACAATTTAAATGTGCGCACATTGACTCCCGTATGGCCGACAGGACACCTGTACCCTGCCCGTGCCAAAGTTACCTGGAATTTGCATAAGTCGAAGGAGTCTTCTATAAGCAGAAATAAACACCTAAATTTTCGAGTTAGGGGAAATAGCAGAAAGACTATAAATAAAAACCCTCAGAGCAGATTGGCTGAAAATGGTGACATGGAGAATCTTGACACACTATGACCGGCTCCTCCCAGGGATTCTGACACCAAGCAAAGCAGCACCCTTCCTCACCCCTCCCAAGCCTGCGAGTTTGCCTTTATCCCCTTGGGGGATCCCAGGCCACCAGGGAGCGCCTAGCTGTGTGCAAGGAGATCCTCACAGAGAGAATGGGCTATAGAGTCTGGTGAAGGAAGATAAGAGCTAGGAACATTGTCAGTTACTGGTTTCTTTTTATTTTTTACACTTTCTTTTTATTTTTTGAGAGACAGTGTGGGACCTGTGATGTCAACACAGAGCCCTATGCAGGACTTGAATTGACGAGACCGTGACCTGAGCTGAAGTCAGACACTTAACCAACTGGGCCGCCCAGGCACCTCTGCGCTATTAGTTTCTCTAAGCCCATCTGATTCTCCAAGGAGGGTAGAGCCTGGGGGTCTTGGAGGTCGGCATATAAGCGGATAGATCTTACGTAGTTCTCTTTGCCGTACAACCAGGCAAGTGAAATAGTAACTGGGTTTCACTGGGGTCATTCCTTTCCCACGTCTTCTTGGATTTGTAGATACAGTTTTACTCATTAAACTGGACCTTAACGTGGGCACCTGGGTGGCTCAGTTGGTTAAGCCAGGTACTTTAGCTCAGATCACGATCTCATGGTTCCTGGGTTCAGGCCCTGCATCAGGATCTGTGCTGAGCTTGCTTGGAGCCTGGATCCTGCTTCGGATTCTGTCTCCTCCTCTCTCTGCCCCGTGCCCATTAGTGTTCTGTCTCAATCTCTCTCTCAATAATAAATAAAGGTAAAAATAAATAAACAATTTGGACTTTAAGCCATGTGATACCAGTTTTGTTAAGGAAGGAGTTTGACAGATACTAAGATGGATCGGGCCACCTGCTTTTTGGAATTTCTTGAAATAGAACATTTTTGAGTCCACTTAAAACAAATTGGGTAATGGCAGGCGCAGCTGATGTCTAGATATCCTCTCCTCCGGCCAGGGATTAGGGTACTCAGAGCTTATTCCTAGAACAGCCGTGTGAGGCACCCCTGGCTGTCTTCCCCATTGTAAGAGGCTTCCCAGCTGCCTAAGGTCACAGAGCCAATGATTGGTGAGGCTGGATCTTGCACCCCTGAAGCCTGACTCCCCATTTCTTGCTCTTAGCACTACCACACTAAGTATTCATGTGCAGGATCAGTGGACGCCTGGACATAGTTTACAAATCACCTCATTTTAAATGCTTTGAGCTTGAAATAAAACGCATTCCTCCAGTGAAGCCCTATGAAAATCACTCACGTTGGGGCATTAGCTTAAATTTTAGTAGGTTTTAAATCTAGATTTTAAAAACATCAGGCTTTCCTAAAATACAAGTCCTCTATAGAAAAGCATTTGAGTTCAAGAAATAAGTGCTACCTCAATTAATAAAGGAAAAGAATTGTGCTGTGCCAAGATAGTTGGTCCGATTAGAGTTCATAGTTCAGACCTGAATCTAAACGTAAGTCTTGCCTTTAGTTTTTTAAGTCATTCTGACACTTCCCATAGACACACCCATCTGATGAGAAATTCAGGCAGAAGTCTTCCAGAAATGATCCAAGATCTTTGTTCCTGTACTCTCTCTCTGAACCAGTTTGCAGCTTAACATCTTTGTAAGTCCCAGAATTGATCCAACCTTGACCCTCTGGGCTCATTTTTTGCTGTCAGGCTCTCCAGTGTTTGAAATGCATTTTTTTCTAAATAACTGTGGACTTTCGTCAGCCCTTAGACCCTAGGAGCTTTTAGAGGAAGGTCCTGGCCCTATAAAACCCAGGCCCCTTCTCTTTCTTGGACAATTTTTTGAAACCAAATATGCTAGTACAGTGTCTTATTCCAAATTCCTTTTTCTGCGAGCTCTCTCTGGAGGTTTCTGTCGGCCTAATGGCTCCCCACCCACTTGACATTTTGCCCATTACACATTATATGTTTCTTCCAAGGATAAAAAAAATCTAACTCTCCTTTTCTGACAGCATGGGAGACACGGACTCACTGCTGCTCTCCAGGAAAAAGATCATAATCTAACTAGACCAACCCTCGCTGAAAAATTAGACCAAATGGCATTTGTTAACTCCAAGGAAAGCATTTTTCTTGTGTGAAGTATTTCCTAGCTGGAAGTGTTAGGAGCTTTACATATACTGATACCACTTAGGTTTGTGGAAAAAATGAAAAGCTACAAACCCCTGGGTTCACGGTCAAAACTGAGCCCTGTCAGCCTGATTTTTTCCCTAGTCCTGTGTGCTGAGAAGCCTGCGGTGTGCTGAGTTCACATTTCTAAGATGAAGGAGCAAAATGCATGAAGCAAAGTGTCGCCGGTGAGAGAAAGATTGGGTAGATCGCTCGCCCCTTTTTGCTTATTTAGTAATTTCAAATGGAGGAAACGATCCTAGAAAGTGTGGGAGGGGACCGTGTGCCTGAAGGCTTCTTTCTAAAATTCTCACACGTCGTAAGATCAGTGTGCGATCCTTTTGCCAATATGCTTTGAACCACTGGTGTGCGTTTGTGTTTTTTTCATGTTTGACTCATGATCTAAGCCCAGTAGGCAATGAAATATCCTGAGAAACAAATATGATCTACGTCTTTTGGGGCTACTGGCGATCTAGTAAAGGATCTAATGGTCTCAGTGTTGGTTTTCAGTGTCAGATAAAATGTTAGGGTTTGGGGGTTTTCTTTGATTTTTTTGTGGGGGTTTTTTTTTTTTGGTTCTTCATGCTGCACAAATGTGATTTTCTCATAAGGCTCAATTAGCACTCCACTGTCTACTGCATTATAAAAAATTTTTTCTTATGCCCTTTATATTGATGGAGAACTACTAGTGATAAAATAAACACAGCCAATGAGTTATTTAACATCCTTGTGGGCTCCAGGTAAGCGCAATTACATAATCAAATGTTAGGGACAGAAAGGGGATGGAGTGAATATGCCTGGATCTGTGGTTAGTATTAAATGTCCCTAAATTCGTTGTCTAATGTGCCACCTTTTACGAATCAGATTAGTGGTGTGGCGCTTGGTGGCTCCATCAGTTAAGGGTCCGCCTTCAACTCAGGGCGTGATCTCACGGTTCGTAGGTTCTAGCTCCGTGTCGGGCTCCGTGCTGACAGCTCGGAGCCTGGAACCTGCTTTGGATTCTGTGTCTCCCCCTACCTCTTTGGCCCTCTCCTGCTGGTGTTCTGTCTTTCTCAAAAACAAATAAACAAACATAAAAAAAAAGGTACATTAAAAACATCAGATTAGTGGCATGTCTGAAATTGAACTTCGAATTAAACATATTTTGGAGAAATGACTTCTTGTCTTGAAAAGCCTATGACCAGTGGAGTTACTTGCTCCTTTTGAGAGCCTCCTGTCACAGCCTGTCCTAAGTGATTCTTCTCTGCACAACTTCCCAGTCTACTGTGATTCTTTTTGCTACAGGGAGAGCTTTTGAGCTAAACATGCTGCGTGTTTATAGTAAGGTGTGCTTGGGTAAATGACTTCATCTTAGACAATCCTTATTTTGATGTGTGTAAAATAATAAGTCAGTTGAAGAATTCTCCTTGATGTGTGTAAAATAATAAGTCAGTTGAAGAATTCTCCGAAGATAAAATATCTGACATCGTGCCTGGGACACCGTAATTATTAAGAAGTGGTCATGGCCCAGATGGTTTTACTGGTGAATTCTGGAAAACAGTTCAGGAAATGATAATGCCAATGTTACAGTCTTCCAGAAGACAGAGGTGGGTGAGAACCCACACTATACAGCTATCATAATGCTGACGGGAAACTAGAACAAAATTTCTTTTTAGAGTAGAGTCCTTAACAAAACATTCTGAACTAAAATGCAGCAATGCTTAAGTATGATGATCTCGCAAATCGAGTTTATCCCTGGAAGGCAAACGTAAGCATTTGAAAATTCACGTAATTCACCAAAACTACAGAAGAGAGGAGAAAAGCTACATGATGATTTAAGTAAATGCAGGAAAATCATTTAACATGGTGAAACATCTGTTTATAACAAAAACTTGAAACAAAGCACTTTACCAGATTAGGTCAACCTCTGAAACCTATACAGTTGATACTGAATGGTGAAAGGCAGAAAGTTTTCACCCTCAGCCTGATCACTAGGCAGGGGTGTCCACTCTAACCTCTCACGTTATTGTTGTTCCGGATGTCCTGGCTACTGCAGTAACAGAAGAAAAAAATAAAAGTCAAAAAGGAAGCAATAAAACTATTTACAGGTGGCACGTTTGATGGTACAGAAGACCCTAAGAGATCCGCGAACCAAGGATTAACGAATTTGGCAATGTTGAAGGATGTAGTGTCAATACACAAATATAGAGGTAGTTTTACATGCCAGCACAAAGAACTGGAAAAGGCGTTGTTTTTTTTAAGGTTTTATTTTCACGGAGCTCAAACCCACAACCCTGAGATCAAGTATCTCCTGCTTCCCTGACTGAGCCAGGTGCCCTGGAAAAATAATTTTTTAAGTTCCACTTAATGTAGCCTGTAGTATTGAGATCTCTATTTCAAGATTGACACGTAGACTCAAAGTAATCCCAACCAACGTCCCCCTTTGGTTTTGTAGAAAGACAAGGTGATTCTAAAATATATATAAAAATGAAATAGGCCTAGACTATGCAAAACAAGCTTGAAGAAGAACAAATTCTGACTTCATTACTCCCTATAGAAATATAGTAATCAAGACTTTGGGATGCCTTCATGAGAAGAAATACAGAGATGAACAAAACGGAATTGAGCCCAGTAATAGCCCCTCCGTTATATAGTCAACTGGTGACCAGCACAGGTGCCCAAACAGCCCAATGGAGAGAGAAAATTATTTTTAGAAAACGGGCCTGTGAAACCTCTACCTTACACAACCTACAAAATGTAGAGATGGATTATAGACCTAGAAATAAAAGCCGACAAAAGGTTGTTTAGGAAAAAAATGCATATCTCTGCAGTTTG
Organism: Helogale parvula; assembly: GCA_004023845.1. NCBI lineage: Eukaryota > Metazoa > Chordata > Mammalia > Carnivora > Herpestidae > Helogale > Helogale parvula. Next base: position 150,032 of record PJEM01000037.1, read on the forward strand.
GGAGGTAATTAAAGGTTTCTGAGTTTAAAGAAGGCACAAACCACGAAAACTGATAAATCAGTCTTAAGGTGGAAAATTCAAGCTAAAGAGAAAACATTAAGAAAATGGCAAAATACATACCTGACAAAGGGTTGCACAATACGCAACACACTTGTACATGTCAGTTATGAAAAGACAGTTCAATAAAAACACAGGCAAAACCTCGGTCAGCTGCATCAGCGCGGAAGACGTACAAGTTGACAATGCGCAAAGAACGCTAAGCGTCATCACTCGTCAGGGAAGTGCGAATGAAACCTTAATGCGAGGCATCCACGGGAATGGATGCATTTACGGAGCCTGACAACAAATGTGGGTGAGGATATGGAGCCGGCTAGAGCTCTTAAATCTTTGGCGGACATGGTAATCACGCAGCCATTTTGGACAGAAGTCTGGTAATTTTCTTTGTAGAATTAAACGTATATGTACCCTGGAACCCACAATTTTAATTCTAGGTATTTTCAAGGTGAATTTAAAATGCATATCCATATAAAGGCTCGAGAAAAATCTTCACTGCGGCTGTCTTTGGAATAGCTATTATAGGAACTAGCCTTCATGCCCATGAAGACGGGAATCGATAAATGAGGAGGTTCATAGCTGGAATACTTTTCGGCCATAAAGAACTAACTCCTGTTTCATGCCACCACATAGATGAATCCCAAAACCTTTCTGCTGCATGAGAAACCTTCCACCAATGAGTATCTGCTGTATGGTTCTATTTATGTCACGTCTTTGAACAAGCAAAATAAGTTTGTGATGAAAATGTATCCGAACAGGAAGGTTGGGGACAGGGATTTGAACAGGGGGCTCATGAGGAAACCTTGGGAGGGTGATGGTACCGTTCTTTATCTTGATAGAGGTTCGTATTCCCTGGCTGTATACACTTGTCAACGTTTATTGAATGGTACATTTACAATTTATATATCTCCCTGTATATAGACTTTGCGTATGAAACACTTGAGAGCTCTTATAGTCTATCTCCTGCATGCTGAAGTATTTAAGAGTAAAGTATATTGAGATTTGTAACTAACTTTGGAGTGGATAAAAAAAAAAATGGGTAAAGGGGCGCCTGGGTGGCTCCGTCGGTTAAGCCTCCGACTTCGGCTCAGGTCAGATCTCACGTTCATGGGTTCGAGCCCCGCCTCAGGCTCTGTGCTGACAGCTAGCTCAGAGCCTGGACCCTGCTTCTGGTTCTGTGTCTCCTTCTCTCTCTGACCCTCCCTCTCTCATGCTCTGTCTCTCTTTGTATCAAAAATAAATAAAACATTAAAAACATTTAAAAAATTGGGTAAAGGAGAGAAGGATGTAATGGTAAATAAGTGTCTGATGAAAAACAAATACAACCAAATGTTAATTGTAGAATTGAGGCGGAGAGAAGATGAGTTTTCACTGTATACTGCTTTCAACTTTTCTGTTCATAAGAAACATTTCATAATGAAATGGTAAGAGAGAAGGCTCTTTTTCTGTTAGAAATTATCTTGATTTATAGGTGAAGGCATTGAAATCTAATTCCTCAAAATCCAAAGTTGTTAAATGTATTAAAATTAATAAAACCAATGCATTCATTAATAAGCAAATAGAAGTGGCAGGTATTAATTTGGGCAGCTCTAATTCTACAATCCATATTCTTTCCATGTGACTCTGTCACTTTCCAAAGCAGAACACCCAGAGCCCATGGATTATATAATAGGAACTAGGCATCAAGCCTCAGCTTTGATCTGAATGCCTTTGGCTGCTCTGCAGTTTCTTAATAAACTGACCTTTTTTTTTAAAATTTTTTTTTGAGAGAAGAGATGCTGGTAGCCAGGTAATTGAGCACGCCTTCATTAAGATCTATAAAAGACAAATATTGAGATGACATTAGTTATAAAATTTATTTTCTCACCAAATTATTTTTCTTAACCTCACATACTAGAGGAGTTTCATTTTTCTTAATTTTTTTTTAATTTTTAAAAATTTATTTATAGTTGAGAGATAATGAGTGGGGGTGGGGGGGAGGCACAGAGACACCTAGAGAGTATTCAAAGCAGGCTCCAGGCTCCCAGCTGCCAGGACCAAACTGGACACGGGGCTCAAACTCACAAGCTGTGAGATCCAGACCTGAGCCAAAGTCGACACTCAACTGGCTCAGCCACCCAGGGGCCCCACATGCTAGGAACGTTTGATACTGAAATAAAATTCCAAGTACTTAGAGTCATTAGCCAATGCCACACGTTTTGTTTTTTCAAGCAGAGATGCAGCGGAGTCTTGCAGATGATGTGCATGTCTCTTATTTCCGAGCCCCTGCGGGCGGGCTTCCAGAGCAGTGGCAGGAAGGCACTGTTGGCTGTGCGGGGTCTGAGGCTCCAAGCCTCGGGTCAGCTTGCACCTGCTCCTTCGACTGGACAGCCCCCTTAGTGTTTCTCCGCAGTGCCCTTTGATCCCGATTTCCTTATTAGTGTGGGGGTAAAAATAAAACACCTCTCCAAATGGAATGAAAATGAAACAATCAAGCCGAACCTTCTCATTTTGTTGATGAGAAATGTGCAACCCCGTGATTGATTGGTTCAAGGTAACAGACCAGGTAGAAGCAAAGCCATGATAGCAAACCGTCTTTTCCTGAGTTAGAGGTCAGCCTAATGGTCTCATCAGTTACCACCATTCGGTAGGTGTGAAAGCGCTCCAAGGCACCATAGCAACATGAAATATCGAGATTTCTCTTAAGGTACATATACATACGGTATGCGTGTTTTTACGTGGAAGATGCGTGTTTTGTGTTATGCGTACTAAGATTTTCTGTTGCACTTTTAACAACTGTATAACCATTTGTGGATAGCGATCTGACTCTGGGGAAGTGGTCTCTTAGGTAAAAGTTATCATTTTGTTAATACTCTGATCACTATGTTAGTCTTTTTTATGATATACCTCAGTGTGATGTTCAAATACATAATAAATTATGAGATTCAGTATTTCAATGGTAGATGTCCTACTGAAACCTGGTTGAATCAAAATCTATAAAGCCACACTGTACAGCATTGCCTTTGAAATAACAGGACTTCTGTAGCACTGTAACTAAATTTAATAGCATCTTTTCAAATACATTGTTTTCTTTTTAGCCATAAAAAAACCAAAAACCGTTTTGAGGTTTAAAAAGAAAAAAGACTAAGTGAAATGGTTTTGAGCTGAATGCATATTGGCAGCTTTTTAACTTTGGTGGTATCTGTGTTTTGTAGACTTTATGCAAGATCGTTACATTTCTTACATCTTGATGGAGGAATAAAATTGCACATATTTCAGTGCAAGGTGATCCATTCTGACATGTGTGTACATTGGTGGAAACATCACCGGAATCAAGATCGATCATATCTTCACCATCCCCCAACCTTGTGTTAGCTCCTTCCGGAGTCCTCTCTTCCAACCCGTTTGCAGGCAACCGTTGGCTTGCGTCTTCGTTTCCACTATAAATTAGTTTCCATCTTCTCTATTTTTACATAAATAGGATCACAAATATACACCTGTTATGCCTGTCGTCTTAGCATTTTTAAATGTGATTTTGATATTCATCTCTGCTATTGTGTTTATAAGAATTTCCTTCTTTTCCCCCCTCTGCCCTGTCTTATTCCATGATGTGGACAGATACGCCCTAATTGGCTTCTCTATTTATCTGTTTGGTGGACATTTAGATTAATTTCCATCTACAAACTAAGCTGCCACATCTTTGTGTGGGTACGTTTTCTTTTCTTAGGGATGAATCCCTAGGAACTGGAATGGCTCAATTTTATGTTAGGTGGATCCTTAACCTTTTGTGAAGCTACCAAAGGTTTTTCCAAAGTGGTTACACCATTTTACATGTCCACCGTCAGTGAATGAGAGTTCTCTTTGCTCAGGATTCTTGTCAGGACTGGGTCATGCTCAGTGTCTTTATATTTTAGCTAGCTTAGGGCACCTGGGTGGCTCAGTTAAGTGTCCTACTTTGGCTCAGGTCATGATCTCACAGTGTAAGTTTGAGCCCTGCATTGGGCTTTGTGCTGATAGCTCAGAGCCTGGAACCAGCTTCGGATCCTGTATTCCGCCTCTCTCTCTGCCCCTCCCCCACTTGTGCTCTGCCTGTCTCTGTCTCTCAGAAATAAATAAATGTAAAACAAAAAATTAGCCAATCTAAAGGATCAGTATTGTCACACCCTCGTATATTTAATTTGCTTTTTTCTGAAGACAAATGATGCTTGCGTCATTTTGTGTGCATTTGGCATTTGAGTATTTTCTTTTGTGAATTGTCTAAATCTTTTGTCTATTTTCTTTTTGTCTTAGATGTTTTGCAACTTACTGTAAAAGTTCTTTCCATATTTTGAAGTTAAGTCCTTTATCTGACCCTGTGTTGCGAAATTTTCTTGCTGAATATGACTTGCCTTTTTTTAAGGAGGTCTTTCCAAGAACAACAGTATTAAATTTTGATAAAGACTGATGTATCAAATTTAGGTTCAGTTATTTGTGTGTGTGTATGTGTGTGTGTACACATTTTTTCTGCAAAAACTGCCTATGATGAGATCACACAGGACTTCTGGAATGTTTTCGTTTAGAAGTGCTGTCGTTTTACGTTGTACATTGGGGTCTGTAACCCTTTTTGAATACATGTTTCTGTTGAGTGTGAGGTAAGGATCATTATACGTCTTATTTTCCTTTCGGTTTTGATTTCCATTTGATTAAGCATCACTTGTTCAAAGACTGCCGCCCTGCCCCCTCACATCATATTGACTTTACTCATTTGTCAAAACTTGACCATATTTAAGTGGGTTTATTTCTGGGGACACTATTTTTTTTCATAGATGTAGACAGATCTCTATCTTTCTGTTGGTAACACACATTCTTGAATACCGTAGCTTTAGAGTAAATCTTGAAAGTAGGTAAGGCAAATTGTCCAATTTTTAACTATCTAGACTCTTTCCATTTTAAAATAAGTTATGAAATCATGTTGTTAATTTCTTCCAAAAAAGAAATGCCTAGCTGATTTAGTATGGAATTACACTGAGACTCTAAGTCAGTTTTGGGAGAATTCGCATCCATAGATATGGTACATCTTTCCATTTATTTTTTTAAATAATTATTTTAATGTTTGTGTATTTTGAGTGAGCAAGTGAGAGTGGAGGAGGAGCAGAGAGAAGGAGACACAGAATGTGACGCAGGTTCCAGGCTCTGAGCTGTCAGCACAGAGCCCAAGGTGGGGCTCGAACCCACAAACCGTGAACTCATGACCTGAGCCCTAGTCAGATGCTTTAACTGACGGAGCCACCCAGGTGCCCCTCCATTTGTTTATTCTTTAATACAGGAAAATACAGTCTGTAGTTCTTAGTGTAGAGGTATTGGATGACTTTTATTTGCCTTTTTTTTTTTTGGAAGGTGTACCTTTTCCCCTCACTATTGTAAAAGGAATTATAAAAAATTTATTTCTGTACCTTGCTATTACACCTTACTATAGAATCACTTTTTAAAATATTAGTTTTATGTGCTTGCTGCTAAATCTTTCGTTACTTTGTATAGACTTTTATGGGTTCCGTGGTATCTTTTAGGTAAGCAATGTATTTTCAATAGCTTGCAAAATGCGAATTTTCTATTGCTTGGTAATTTCTACAGCCTGCATATATTGGCAGTTTTCCTACTGCTTTTTTGACAGTTGCTTATTTCTTTTCTTCTGTTAATGCAGTGGGTAGATCTTGCAGTAAAACATAGAGAATATTGAAAGCAGACAGTCTTGACTTGTTTCTTACCTTATGAGGAACAAATTAGGTCTTTCGCTCTTAACCTATGATACCAGCTGTTGGTTTTTCCTGGATGTTCTTTATCAGTTTAAAGAAATTTTGTTGAGAGGTTTTTGTTGTGTTTTGTTTTTTAATATCATGAATGGGTGTTGAAATCTGTTAAACATTTTTTTTTCATTTACTGGAATGATCTTTTTTTTTTCTCCTTTATTAATGTGGTGAATGACATTGATTTCTGCACGTTAAACAACTTTGAATTTTTAGGATATGTTTCCTTAGTTATATCACTGCTTGTGTGTGTGTGTGTGTGTGTGTGTGTGTGTGTGTGTGTGTGTGTGCGCATGCGCACACACACCCCCACATCCCCACACCCTGTTAGGTTACATTTGGTAACATTTTGTTAAGGATATTTACCTCTTTTGTAGGAATAATGAAATGCTATTTTTTTAAAGATCTTTTTCAGATTTTGGTATTAATGTTATGTTGGCCTTATAAATTAAAATTGGCAGTGACCCCCAATGTTTATTTTCTGAAAATATTTAAGAAAAATAAGTGACGTGGGAGTTTGCCAGAATTCACTATGAAAAACCTTGTGGCTTGGACTTTTCTTTTAGGAATGATATTTGATAGTTTCATAGATGTTTTTTCTCTTTTCCATGTGCCATTTTTGGTGTATTGTGTTTTTTAATAAATTTATCAATTTTTTTACAGTTTTCACATATATTACTGTCATGTTGTTGTATTCTTACCCTCTTGAAGTCTGTTGCATCTGTGTGATTGACTCTTTCTTTCCTGATATTATTGGTTTGAGTCCCTTCTCTCATATTTTTGCACGTTCCAGCTAAAGCTTGTCAATTTTGTTGACTTTTTAAAAAATAATTAGATTTAGATTTTGTCAATTTTCCCTTTCACAGATGTTGCTTTTTATTATTTTCTTTGTTCTGGTAGCTTTGGAGTTAAATTCATTTTTTGTCACCTTTTTAGGATGAGAATCCGAGGTTATCTTCTTTCTTTTTTCCTAATGTCAATATTTAAAGTCATAGGTTTCTCTCTAAACCCTTCTTTAGCTTCACTCCACAACTTTTATTAAAACTTTTTTTAACATTTAATTTTTGCGAGAGAGAGAGAGAGAGAGAGGGAGACACAGAATCCCAAGCAGGCTCCCTGCTGCCAGCACAGAGCACGACACTTGGTCCAAACTCATGAACCCTGAGATCACGACCTGAGCCGACGTTGGATGCCTAACCAACTGAGCCACCCAGGTGCCCCAACCCCACAACTTTTAGTCTATGGTGTTTGAAATCCTTTGTAATTGTCTTACGAATTTGTCTTCTATTCATGTATTACTTTGAAGTATTTTATTTAATTTACAGGTATTGGTGTTTTTCTCAATATTATTTACTACTTTGTGTGGTGGTCAGAGAATATAATCTGTGTGATTTTGATTATTTTTAAAACTGAGATTTTGTTAGTAGACCAGAATGTGGATCTGTCTTGAGGAATGTACCACGTGTTCTGAAGTCCTTAGTTGAGGGCTCTATCAATGTTAGATCATTTTCAGATCTGGTTTTTGTTTTGCCAGGGATGGGGGTAGAATCAAGTTTTACTATGAATTACTCAGAGGAGTATTAAAACCTCTTACCAAGAGTGTAGAATTGTCCATGTCTTCCCTCAACGTTATCAGTATTTATTTTATGTATTTTTAGGCTCTATTAGATGGACTGACATTGAGAATTGTCTACCTGGTTCTTTGCCCCTGTTGTCATTTGAACTATTCCCTTTAATCTCTGGAAACACTCTTTGTCTTGAAATTTGCGTTATCAGATAGAAAGCTTCATTTCACGCTTACTAGGTGCTTAGTGTATATTTTCTATTCATTATTATAAACCTATTTTGTTTATGCTTCAAGTGTCTCTTACAGACATTATGTAGTGGTTCCTGCTTTTACGTTCACTCTCAATCTCTCCTATTTAGAGTCTTTAGACGGTGGTTAAGTTTACATTCTCCATTAAGTCATGTTGCTTCTCCCTCTATGTTTTGACCCTCAGGTCCTTCCTCCCTGTGATCTTTTATATCATTTGAATATTTTTTTCATATTCCAGCTTAGTTTAATGTGTACATTTTGGTGAAACCTATTTTCTTTTATAAAGTATTTTCTCCAGGAGTCACATTTTGTATACCAAGTACTTCAGTCTAATTTAAGTCAACATTGTCTCATTTCACATAAAATGTAGCAAAAATTACAATGATATGTTTTCTCTACTGACCATTATGTTAAAGCCTTTGTATGTATTATCTCTTCATACGTTGAAAATCCTACCTCCTTATTAAAGAATTTTTGTTTTAAAAAGTTATATGTATTTTCAAGAACTTAAAAAGGAAGTCTTTTACGTTCTCTAAGAATTTATCATTTTTGTTGCTCCTTCTCCGTTCCTGAAGATCCGTGGTGGTTCTGGTAATCCTTTCCATCAGCACGGAGGTCTTCCGTTCACCCCCTCGTATGCCACATCACCTGGGGACTGCTAGCTTATTTTTTCTTGATTTGAAAATGAACTTACTTCACGGTCATTTTTGTAGAATATTTTCACTAACTGTAGAATTCTGGTTTGATGGTTGTGTTTTTTTTATTGTTACCCCCATTCATAACCATGATGTTCTGTCATTAGGCTTGTGTGGTTTCTGATGAGAAATCTTCTGTATTTCAAGCAATCTCCCTGTGTGTAATGGGCCAGACAGCAGTCGATAGACTTTTAAAAATAATTTTTCTCTTTCCATTTGTTTTTCACTGGTTTGGCTATGATGTGCCTGGATAGTGTTTCCTTTGGTCGTGTGCTTCATTGAACTTCTTGGATCTGTAAATTAGTGGATGTGACTACAGTTAGGAACCTCTCAGGCAAACACTTAAATTTGTTTCCTCCAAAATGGCATGACCTGACATGTGGAATCTAAGAAAAGTTGAACACCTAGAGGCAGAGAGTAGAATTTTGCTTATTAGAGGAAGAGAGATGGAGGAAATGGGGAGGTTTTGGTCGGAGTACAAAGTTGCAGGTATGGAGGGTAAAGGTAGGGATTTAAGGTACAGTGTGATAACTACACTCAATAATATATACTGAATATTGATGATTTGCTAACAAAGTAGTGACTTTATTCGTTCTGCTGTGGGTACGTGTATCAATTCATGTTGCTCACCTTTTGATCTTGTGATACAATTTTTATCACAAGTTCTTTGCAGTCTCTCTTTCCTCTTGTCGTGTTCCTCTGTTTACATTTGTTAGATGTTTGGAAATGTCCCATAAGTCTCTGGGGCTCTTTTTATCTATTTCATTTTTTTCCCACTGCTCTTTAGATCCAGATTATTTCCGTTGATGTATATTAAAGTTCCTAGTTCTTTTTTTTTTTCCCATATTGCTACTGAGCTCACTGGTGAGTTTTTCATTTTAAATATATTTTGCTTCCAAAGATTTCATTTTTTTTGTTTACTTTTCTCTGTTGAGAACTTTGGTCTTTTCATTTATCTCACGCGTGTTTTCTTTACTTCTGGAGCATCGTTATCGGAGCTGCTTAGAAGTCTGATAGCCCCAACTTTCAGACCACGTGTTTGTTTTGGTTTTGTTTTCTGGTCTTTTCCTTTGAGAATTGAGTGCAGTTTCTTATTTCTTTGTATGTTGAGTAGTTTTGGATTGTACTCTGGATATTGTGAAGATCGGGTCATGCAGAGTCATAATATTTCTATTATAACCGTCCGGAGGTATCGATGTTTATTTTTGCAGGCAAATAAGCCTCTCAGATTCAGACTGTAAGGTGTGCCTCACCTTCTTCAAGAGTGGTTCCGACCTCAGTTCATTTTTCACAGATTCGGCTGTATTGGTTTGTTGCATCTCGATTGAATGTGTGCAAAAGTCTCAGATCTCTATTCAGTTCCCAACGCCTTGGATACCTTCTTTGGGACACTTTTGTGAATTCTTAGCTCAGGAATTAAGGTGATTCTTTTTTTTTAAAAAAATTAAGGGAAATCTTTCTCTAACTCTCTCATCTCTGGGGTTCTCTTCAAACTGTCTGGCCTACTGGAGCCCTTCTGATTCTTCTTGCCAGAGTGAGTAGACCTGAGATTTTATCTACTCGGGCAGCCGTCCTTTCTCCTCACTTTGCAACTGGGTTCATACTCCCCGAGAAAACACAAAATGCAAAACTAACTACTATGTAAGTCACCTTTCCGCGTTGACTCTATTGCATAGTCTGCCTGCTTTTGAGAGTCTTCAGATGACTGAGCTAGATATGTATCCGTATATATGTGAGTGCATCTATGTATATATATGAAGTTCAACGGTTTTCCGTTGTAATCTGTGTGAGGAATGGGTGATAGCGGGTTCACCCTCCCGCAGTTGAACCTGAACCAATATTGAGTTTATTTTCACAGGAAAAAAACTAACTGTATGTCAAGGCCTAGGATCCTCTGGTCCGCAAAACCATGCAGACCAAGTTCTCCTCATTTGTGAGAGCAGAGTTGACCGTCAAACTGCAAACACACAATTTAAGAAAATACCTCCTGCGGTACTTCCAGCTAATCTTTGCACTTATCATCATTTCCAGGGTGGGGAACCCAGTACTAAGTTTGTTTCTGTTTTGGTTTGTTTTTGTGTTTGTTTGGTTTTTGCCCCTTCAGCTGTGCTATTAAAGATAAAATTTATAATATGTGCTTGGAGCCATGAGCCATCAGAATCAAACTATATATAACCCTAATGCACAACTAATCCTTAGATATTGTCCCAGCCCTTAGGATTGGTACTTCGTAGTGACTTAAACATGCTTCGGTGAAGAATAAAAAGTTTAAAGAATTGACATCGGTGATATTTCCTGTTGTGAAATGCATGTAGTCGGCCAGTGCCAGCTTCCTTCTGAAAGTGAGTTTATATAACGATAATCTCAAATTCAAAGGATAAATTATTGTGTCTGAATGATGTATGTTTTGGAAATAGTACAGTATTCCTTTTTTTGTTTCTCAGAATAAACAGAGGCTGGTGCACACTGTGTATTACGTATTTCTGCTTTTGTGGGTGGTGATTAAGGGAGACGCTCAAGGAAATGAAGAATGAGGGCAGCAAGGCCATTTCATGTAACAATGAAATTATGTTGTTTAAAAAAAAAAAAGGATGTATGGACATGCGATAAAGCCTACGGTTTTCCATATGCGGAAGATACCCTCCTGACCCTGAATTAGATTACGTTGTTTAACTCGGGCCCCGATAAGGAACGCGCTGCGGTCCAGGTGGGGGACTTCTGTGGCGTGCCCTTTCCCAAGCCTCTGCGACGCGTGCCGGGCCCTTGACATTGTCAGTGCAAAAATAGCAATTCTCTGGATTTTCATTATTATTTGTAAAACGACGCACCACTTAGACCTTTGGTTTTATGGCAACAAGAATTGTAAAAATGCTTGTGTTTAACCTCCATTCTGTTGTAACACATCCCCTCAATGTTTTACATTGTTAAGTTCTTAATAATTCTTTTTTGCCCTCTTTAAAAAATGTTTATTTAAAAAAAACCTTTTTATAAATGTTAAACATTATAAATGTATATTAATGTTTATTTATTTTTGAGAGAAAAAGAGACAGAGTGCAAGCAGGGAGGGACAGAGAGAGAGAGAGGGAGACGCAGAATTCAAAGCAGGCTCCAGGCTCCGAGCTGTCAGCACAGAGCCCGATGTCGGGTTTGAACTCATGAACTGCGAGATCGTGACCTGAGCCAGCTGTGCACTTATCCCACTGAGCCACCGAGGCACCCCACCAAATGTTTATTTTTGAGATACAGCATGAGGGAGGGAAGGGCAGAGAGAAGAGGACTGAAGATCTGAAGCTGGCTCTGTGCCGACAGCAGACAGTCCTGCATGGGTTGGGACTCACGAACCATGAGATCATGACCTGAGCCAAAGTCAGATGCTCAACCGACTAAGCCACCAAGTACCCCAATGTTTTACATTTTTAAAAAATGTTTTTAATGTTTATTTTTGAGAGAGAGAGAGACAGCATGAGCAAGGGAGGGTCAGAGAGAGAGGAAGACATAGAATCCAAAGGCAGGCTCCAGGCTCTGAGCTAGCTGACAGCACAGAGCCCGATGTGGGGCTTGAACCCACAAACCGTGAGGTCATGACCTGAGCCAAAGTCAGATGCTTAACCCACTGAGCCACCCAGGTGCCCCCACCAATGTTTTCCATTTTAAAAATCGAAATATAATTTGCATTCAGTAAAATGCACAAATGTTCACGTGAAGCACTGTGGCTTTTGCCAAATAGACGTTCTCCGTATGTGACATAGATCTGTGTCGAACTTGTCTCTCAGCCCTGATCCATGACGCGACTTCCATTCCCCTTTCCTCTCTGTACTCTCCATCACATCAGAGTTCATCATTTTGACTTTTGTCAGCTCATATTGGCTGCCTGTTCTTAAACTTCACATAAACAGCCTCATCCGGCGTGTACTCTTCTCTGTCATGTTCTGAGATCCATGAGTTGTATACAATGGTACCTGCATTTCCATTGTTGAGGAGTATTCACTTTTGTCAGCCTGCCCCGTTGGGTTATCCATTTTTCCCTTGCAGGTTGGCTCCATTTTGCGTTCCTTTAGGAGTGAAAAAACTTAGAATTTTCTTGTACACATCTTTCTGTGGATCTAGCCCACATTTTTCATATTATATTAGTTCATTATGAATTGTGTCCCATATAGCAATTTCTCTCTTCGTTTTTCCTGTCCCCTCTTAGAAGATACTTTGCTATAAAGAGAGGAAAAAAATGGTCCCCAGAGGTAAACACTCTGCTAAAATATACTTCCATTTCTGAATGATTAGTTGCCCTTTTTCAAAACATAGATAGTCCACGTTCGACTGTCTTGTACAAACTGTGGAGAAGAATTGAGCGTTGTAAATCTACAAAAGGTGTATGAACATCAAAACACAGGACCTCTATGAGATTTCTTTTTCCAGACAACGTACATGATTATTTTATCCCTCAAAGACCAACCACACGGTAGCCTGTCTTTTCCCCACTGTGCTATTTGACGTTACTATATAATAAGGAAATACCTGTCCGTGTGCTCATGAAGATACAGGCTCCCTGGCCACCAGGGCCATCTGTGTCTTCCTCCTCTCTCAGTCCCTCGCGTCCAGCCCTGCGCCTGGCACATGGTAGGTGTGCGTTATATGTTGTGTGAACTGAATCGCGGCCTTTGTCTCTGGCGTTTCTTCGCCTTGCAGAAGTTGTTTTTGCTATGGGAACATAACACATGCTTAGCTTTAACTCAGGCGTTTACGGTTCCCTTTGTCTTCAGTCTTTTGTTTAATGAGCTGACTTATCCCAGTTTCCTGTTTATACGGAGTGGGCTTTTGATGGAAATGCAGACTACCAAAAACCTAGGAGATATATTTTTTTAATTAGCGTAATTACATTAAGTTAAATGTCATTGATGTGTCATTGAGGAAAAACAACTTCAAGTAAGGATGGTATACGCACATGCCTACACACACACACACACACACACACACACACGGATTCCTGATGGTATACGCACATGCCTACACACACACACACACACACACACACACACACACACACACGGATTCCTGACTTTTCTTCTAGGATCTATAGTACTTGATGCATCCTGCGCTAGCACGCAGAATGCAAACCTCAAAACCTCAATTTTCCTTTTTTGTTGTTGGCAAAAGACACATTATGTGCTGAGCACAATTAAAAGACCTTGAAATTATGCATGATTTTCATGACTACTGGGATTTCTGTGTCAAATCTAAGGTCATTATTCTAATCATCTCAGGCCCCTCTTTTTCCCTAATAGATCGTCACAGTGCCCATCTGTCTGTGGTTCGTGGTATCACCTTTTCCGATAGGGGCAGGGCGGCAGATGGACAGCAGATGGGAGTTTTGCCCAGCTTCTTGATTCACATCCTGGCCCAGGCAAAAACCGTCAGTGACTGTCAGTTTGTCCTCACGGTCTCTGGGTTCCCCGGCATCCCCAGCCGTGGGTCTGAATTGATGCAGAACTGAGCCCACTCTTGGTCATTATGACTAGCTAATGGTTAAAAACTAACCCTAAGGGTGGGGGGCATCCAATGAGTCTGTGAACCCATTTGAGAGGATCTTTCCCTTCTATTTCACTGTGTGTGAGATGCTCATTACGCCAGAGTCCAATCGTTGTAAAGATCAAAGTGGCCCAATTAGGAAAATGTTATTGTAATATAGGTCTTTACCTGTTTTTAAAATAGAACTCCATTTCCCCAACATCTGTGTTTCTGTGCAAAATCACATGAGGACCGAGTGAGAAATAGATACACAGGCAGATGGTGGCTCGATCCTTAAGTGTTTCTGTCGAAATTGTTGGACGGCTTGTCATCTTTCGGAATCCCTAAAGGTAACGGAGGCTTGAAACCTGGACTAACATTTTGAATGCAATAACTAACGGCTTGTGCCATCGCATTAAGAGAGAGTTCATGAGATTGCTAGTCGTTTCCACGGGAGAGAGGGAAGTCTTTTTATTCTGACCTACCAGCCCGCGCTCTTTTTTAAAAATCTGTGCATGCATTTGTTGCATTACAAGTGACTCTCTCCATTGCAGCTATAAACCAGATTGGAGTAAATAGATAAGGCTGAGTCAGTTGTAATGGTGGTTCAGCCTTGACAGTGACCATGAAGAAAAGGCAATCATGAGTTAAATTGTGTGCTCAGAGTCGTTTCTGTTTATTCCTCTCAGAATCTTTAGACTTGGAGCTTCACAGAGATCATACTGTGCCTTTTCTTTAGCTGAGCTGAATCTCAGTTTTGATTAAGAACACAAGAGAGTTTCTGTAAGGAATATGTGTCCACCAATCTGAAAAATGGTCTATCCTGAGTATAGAAAACTGACCCTCGGAACGCGCCGTTCCTTCCTCGTACTTTGAACTAAATTGAAATCTTGTGCCCTGCTGGTGAACAATATTTCTGTTCACACAGTAGGTAGATGGTGGCATTCTGACACCATTTCTTAATATGAATTGTTGACATTTGAACATTTTCTTGTGGGAGTTAGGGGTTGCTTCTACATACGTAATAAACTGTAGGTCCAGCATGAGTCATTCACGTCTGGTTGTTACGCTCAAATGGCTTGCCTTAGTTCAAGAGATTCCTTCAACCTAAGACACCTGCGATGTTAACCACCATAGGGCCCTGCAAACTCTAAGTTGTAACAGATTGCTGGGCATCGTTTGCCTAAATCTTGAGTGGCCTGTGCCTTATAAAATGAATATGCACTTTATCCCATGTTCCATCAGTGTATCTTGTCAGTTTACATCTGTTTCAATTTAATTAACATATTTAGATTTTTAAAAAGGCTGTGCGTATGTCCTCGGGCGAGATTGTGTGTGCATGCACGTGTGTGCGAGTATTCATCAGGTTACACATATTTGACAGGTGACCATGGCACTGTCATCTTGGAACCTTGGCACTCCGGGGCCTCCTTGAAACCAACTCCTTGATTCTTTTCATGGAATCCTGAAATAGAAAAAAATCTGTTCCACTGCTGCCCAGCGTGGCCTAAAGGACTGTGGTCCAGCCCTGCTAGCAATAAATGGGCCTTCACGTGGATCTTGCTAACATGATTTCAGGTGAGGTGTGGGTAGGCTCTAATTAGTTATAAATCTGTCAGTGCTGGAAGAGAAGTTCTCCATGTGACTGATAATGCTGTCACACTCTAATCCTCAAAAGTGGTCTTCTAGTGAATTCCCATTAGCTGTGGCGTTAAGGCGAAGTCATGAACTTGACGAACAGAAGCAATCCCTGTGACTTAGCCAGTTAGACGATGCTCTACTCTGCCGTCATGCTGTCCGACTCCCCCAGACTTGTTCTCGCTCTTAGGAGGCAGCTCTTAGAGGAAAGGTTACAACCACAGTGATCTGCTCTGTAGAAAGTTTTAAGCCATCTTGCATTGGACGTCTTCGATACACAACGAATGTCTTGTATTTAATCACCCTTTACGTTGTAGAGTGCTTATGGATTTCAGACCGGTTTCCCCATGCTTTATCTGTTCAGATTTCATTGTTTTAAATTTTTTTTATGTTCTTTTATTTATTTTTGAGAGACAGGAAGAGACAGTGGGAATAGGGGAGGGTCAGAGAGAGGGAGACATAGAACTGGAAGCAGGCTCCAGGCTCTGAGCTAGCTGTCAGCACAGAGCCCGATGCGGGGCTTGAACCTACGAACCGTGAGATGATGACCTGAGTTGAAGCCGGATGTCCAACCGACTGAGCCACCCAGGCGCTCCTCTCTCTTCAGATTTCAAAATACCCTCATTAAGCAAGCAGGGAAGAAATCTGAATAGTGCAGGAGACAAACCAAAGTTCAGCATCTGGTTGATTAGTTACTGCCTTTTTCCCTCAGCCATCCACATTGGATGTATAATGGGAAACTTATAAAAGGTTTTTACCTTAAAGTAACTTACATACTAGGGGCGCCTGGGTGGTGTAGTCGGTTACGCTTCTGACTTGGGTTTACATCATGGTCTCACAGTTGGTGAATTTGAGACTGGCATCCAGCTCTGTGCTGACAGCTTGGAGCCTGGAGCCTGCTTTAGATTCTGTGTCTCCGTCTCTCTCTGCCCCTCCTCCACTCACACTCTGTCCCTCAAAAATGAATAAATGTTTAAAAAAAGAATAAAAAAACCCTAACATGCTAATAGGCAGTAGGTGTGATGAGTAGATAAGCGTATGCTGGAATGTCACATCCTTTTTTTTTTTTTTTTAAGTGTATTTTGAGAGAGCTGGGGAAGGGGAGAGAGAAAACGAGAAGGGGAGGGGCAGTGGGAGGGAGAGGGAGAATCCCAAGCAGGCTCTGCACTGTCAGCACAAAGCCAGATGTAGAGCTCAAACCACTAGATCATGACCTGAGCTGAAACCAAGAGTTGGACACCTAACTGACTGAACCTCTCAGGCGTCCCTGGAATGTCGCATCTTAATAAAAAGTAATCTCACAAATACTAAAATAAACCCACGTGTGTCAGAGACCAAGAAGGAGTGAGCTTCCTGTAGGGTGGCTGGAGAAAGCCTCCCTAATTGTGTGTGCATGCACGTTATTTCACCTGTGGCTTGTTATTGAGATAAAATTTACAGATGTAAGGATCGAGAGTTTCGTAAATCTTAAGCGTAGACTTGGACAAGTTTTGGCACATGTGTCCTGTGCCCCGGCAATATGTAGTGTGTGCATTTCCATCACCAGATAAAAACCACTCTCTTCCCCTTTACAGTCAAGTCTAGCATCTGCACACTCCCAGGTGACCGTCACTGAGATTGTTTCCTGGAACTGTCCTGCGCAGTTTTGCTCTTCTGGAACTTCGTCGAAGTAGAATCATGTAGTATGTCTACGCTGGCTGGATTCTCTGCTCCTCTGATGATTGTGGATATTTATTTACTCATGCTCTTGCTCTATTGTGATCATTCCTTCTTATTGTGTTCCTTTGGGTGTACCACTAGGTTTTTTTTCTAATGCATTTTCCTGCCTTCGGACACTTGATTGTTTCCAGTGTTGCCCATTAGAAATAAAGCTGTTAGGAACAATGTACCGGATTGTCTCTGTATTTGTTTACACTTCCCTCTGGTAAATACCGAAGGGTGGGTGTTGATCTTCAAAAGTAACTTCCATACCAGTTTCCAAAGAGGTTGTACTATTTCCCTTCCCAATGGCCGGTCAGGAGAGTTTAGGTTTTTGTTTTTTCTCCCCCCCCCCAGCCCCCGCCTCCTTAAGTCATTATCACCATTTGGTATTGTCACTTTTTTTAGATTTCAGCCATTTGAGTAGGTATAGTATGGTGGTTTTGCTTTGCTTTTCCATCATGACTAATGTTGGTGAGCACTGTGTCATGGGCTTATCGGCTATTCACATGTATTCCACTGTGAAATGCCTATTCTAGTATTTTGCCCATATTTTATATTGAGGGATCTTTATATCACTCACTGGGAGGAGTTAGAACTCCTTCGTCAGATCCATGTCCTGTGCCTGTTTTCTCCCAGGCTGGAGCTTTATTCACTTATTTCCTTAATGATGCCTTTCACAGGGCAAAGATTTCAATTTCAATGAGGTTCACAGTCTACTTTTTTCAGTAATTATCAATGTTTTCTTGGGTTTCTGGAAAATTTTTGCCTTCCCCAAGATCACAAAGATGGTCTTCTATGTTTCCCTTTACAAATTCTATTGTTTGCTCTTGGTGATTGAGCCTACGATAATCCGAATGCGTTCTCCTGTGTGATGCGAGGTGTGGGTAAAAGGTAATCTCGCCCCTTCTCCCCCCAGTAAGGAGCCAGTTGTTCTAGACTCACTGGTTGAGGAGATCTGTCTTTAGCTTCAGAAATGCTTCGGGGCCCTGGTTGACAAGTCAGTAGTCTGGACTTCTGATTAGAAGATGTAGAAAGAAGGTGGAAAGAAGACAATGTCTGCTGTCTCAGCAGCAACAGGGCAGAACATCTGCAAATACATAACCCTTCTGGAACTCATGAGAGGGCCGAGGTTCCACGGAAACCGACCGGCCAGAGGGCCGAGGGAGGGCCAGCGCCTCCCACGAGGGGTGAGCGCAGAGCTCTGGCTGACCAGAGGCAGCTGTGCACCAGCACTGGCAAGCGGATTGGTGACGCCCTGTCGGAAGCCAAGTGTGGCAGAGCAGAAGGTGTGGCTTCTGGGGACTGGAGACCAAATGGAGTTTGTAGTCCTTCCGGCCTCTGATGCGTAACATATGTGGGAAAATTGTAGGTGAAGAGTTCTGGGAAGTCACTCTTGTGTGCAAGCCGGGGGAGTGGGTCCGCTCGGTGGAAGGAGAGGCGGGAGGTCCTGTCTCTGACCTTCTCCCCTTTCTCTCCTGTGGAATGAAAGCCTTCACACCCCATGGGGAAGAGCAACAGACTTCGTCCTTAGGGCGCCAGTGAAAGCTCATCACCGCTGGAAGCAGGTCTGGAAAATCCCTCTCCCCCTGCAGAATGGGCAGCAATAGATCTGGGGCTCGGACCCACAGGCAGGAGTGCAGCAGGACCCACAGGAGGTCCTCTGCTCCCGAGACTCAGGACTCCGCGCCTGCTGAATTGGACCCCCGGAGAACACACCCACCACCGGGCTGGCACATGTCAAGGGATCGCTGCTGGTGTGACCCCCAGTTTACAGATGGAAAATGAAGGGCAGAGATAGGAAGTCTCATGAGCAGTAGATGGCAGAGCAGATTGGAGCCGGGAGCATCTGGCTTCGAGTCCCTGGCCCGGCTGTGCACCCCCGCAGACGTGTGACAGCAGGAATGCCGAGGGAGACGAGGCTGGTCAGAGATGGGGCCCCTCCAGAGCGGGGATGAGCACCTGTGGTGGGTGGGGGGGGGGTGAATGGTTTTTAGAACAGGGGGCCGTCAGCAAGAGCAAACTGAACAGAGCTGTTGAACCAGGTGAGGCAGGAAAGAGATCCACTGTGCTGAGCAATTTAGAAAATTATCTGTCACGTTAGCAGTAGGTGATTGCATTGGAATGGCAAAGATGGAAACTAAAATGCACTGGTTTCCAGCAGTGAGTGTGGGATCCTGAAGGTGGGTGCCTCGTTTCCCCCCTGGAAGTCTGGGGAGGAAGAGAAGGCCTGGTGCGCAGCTCGTGACTTGGGAACAGGAGTGGTTTTTAAGGGTAAAAGTGATTTGGGGTTATTTATAAACACAAGGGCAAGACTGAAGTAGAATAGGAGCATTTGCCGTTCTGTTTTGTAAATGTTTATTTTGTGGGGGAGAGAGCACGAGCAGAGGAGGGGCAGAGAGAGAGAGAGAGAGAGAATCCCAGTCCGGCTCTGTGCTGTCAGCACAGAGCCCAACGGGGGGCTTGATCTCAGGAACCATGAGATCATGGCCTGAGCCAAGGTCAAGAGTTGGATGCTTAGTCGAGCTACTCCCAAGTGCCCTAAAAATTTGTCATTCAAAGAGAAGAGAGGGACAGATGAAGTGGTGTAAGGTTAGTTGATGTGTCTGGGATATGTACTGAGGGTTCCTGGGAGGACCCGTTCCTTCTGTGCAATATCAGAAGACAAATAGTTTGCAGACTTCCAGTCTATGCCCGTGTCAGATAAAAGCTTATCTATGCTTAGAGACCTATA
The DNA here is from genome assembly GCA_004023845.1 of Helogale parvula. Classification (NCBI taxonomy): domain Eukaryota; kingdom Metazoa; phylum Chordata; class Mammalia; order Carnivora; family Herpestidae; genus Helogale; species Helogale parvula. Next base: position 169,931 of record PJEM01000037.1, read on the forward strand.
GATTAATGTCACCTATATCTTCCTGGCAATTTTTTTTGAATGAGGTAGCAAGGGAAAAGTTGTTTCCTCGTTATGTTGTGTGTTGATAGACACTTTGTCAGCGTTTTGGTAACGGTGCCGTAGACCGCCGCCGCCCCGCTGCAGTGATCTGTAACAGACATGGCAGCTCTATCATTCCGTCGTACTTGGCATAATGCAAAACGGCTTGGAAAAAAGAGAGCCCGAAACTCCAAGTAGAATGAGTCTTGGGGTTTCCACCAGTGCAGTGGTGTCGCGGAGGGCGAGGGCTGTGCCTACGTTCAAGTGTGGGTCATTGCCCGTGCTGGTAGATGCCTCAAAATGCCAAGTATATTGAGAGTAACGTGGCTGTGAGTCTGTTAGCAACATTTAAAAAAATTTTTTTAATGTTTTTTTATTTATTTTTGAGAGAGAGAGGCAGTTCGAGCAGGGGAGGGTCAGAGACAGAGGGTGACACAGAATTCGGAGCAGGCTCCAGGCTCTGAGCTAGCTCTCAGCACAGAGCCCAATGCGGGGCTCGAACTCACGAAGTGTGAGATCATGACCTGAGCCGGACGCTTAACTGACTGAGCCACCCAGGCGCCCCTGTTATAAATATTTTAAAGCAGATGGCTATTTCAGCATTTTTAATCCTGTATTTGACAATGAGTTAGAACCTCTAAATCCTGGACGTTAAACCGTAGTTGAAGGGAGGAAGTTGCAGCTGGCTTAGAGATTGAGTCATGGCAGCGTTGAAGGCATTCCACCTGGCAGAAACTCTGGAAACATTCTTTGCTTAGGCTTCTAAAATCCTTGACTGTGTGGATTGTTTGGTCAGACTCACTTCTATTATATGCATCTTATTTGGAATATTCACCCCTTCCAGTAATACAAATACAGTTTACTTATTATTTAAAAAAAAAAAAACTGCATCCCTTCTTAACTCCAAACATGGGTTTGTGTCTGTCTGTATCTTCAGTCCAGACACACCTTAATGAAAAGGTGAAATTTTTACTTGGAAATTGAATTGACGATGGGACCTTCAGGTTGGCTGTCACAGTGGGTCACGAGGAAGCAGTTGGCCAAGTTTATCAGCCATATTTGGCCTAGTTTTCTGCGTGTGTTTCCCAGATGCCAAAGCCGGTTCATTGCCCGAGGGCACAGAGACCTGAAGGAACTTCTCCCCTCCGATCTGCCGGGTGTCTGTCTTTATGCTTTGAGTTTGCACAGCAAGGTCAGGCTGTACCAGGTTTATAAATAGAGCGAGGTTTCTCTTCGCCTTTTATATGCTACAGAGGAGTTTTATAGAAGGCTCTTGTCAGGTATTCTTGGTACCATGACTGCAGAAAACAAAACAGATCAAAACCCCCAAAATAGGAGCTTTACGGTGAAATCTACAGCTGTAGGAAGGAATGTTTGAACAATTGAGCTGAATAAACACATTCTTTTATGGAAGGGTCTTAATTCCTTGTGGAAGTTGTCGCTTAGGACTCTGCAGAAATACATGTATTCCTATGAAAATTTTCCCCTACATAACGTATTCCAGAATTTTTGACAGATCAATCCCACAACCAAAGGTCGAGCATTTGTAGCTGATCCAACCCCAAAATGAATAGAGACGTCAAAGCACTGAGCATATTGGATGTTTACACATGAGTGAGCGAGATGGCAGAAATGATTTTCCAGAAGATCTATTTTTTTTTTTGCCTTTGCGTGTTTTTAGTAATTCTTCAACTTGCTGTTTTCAGACACCATGTTTTCATATTTACATCAGCATGTAGTTAGCATATATGTCACTCTGCAGTTCTGTCATTATATGGTCATCCATAATTACGTGGGGCTTTGTAAACGGTACCCTGGTACAAAAGAGGAAAACTGGGCTTTGATTCCCTTATTGAAATATCTCTAGACTATTTCGGATTTGGGGGGACAGCTCTCCTTCTTTAGATTAAAATGAGCATTTTTTTAAAAATTTATTTTTGAGAGACAGAGCGCGAGCAGGGGAGGGTCAGGAAGAGAGGGAGACACAGAATCGGAAGACCGGCTCTAGGCTCTGAGATGTCAGCACAGAGCCCGACACGGGGCTCGAACCCACGAACTGTGATATCATGACCTGAGCCGGAGCCGGACGCTTAACCGACTGAGCCACTAAAATGAACATTTTTAAAGTGATGTGACAGCCTATTAAGTTTCATTTTCTGTTTTAGCAAGGACCCTAAGATTTTAGGGCATGTATTTGGATTTCAGAATTGGGAAAAACAGAATTCTGGCCCATTTATGGTACTTTTCCTCTTCACTTTGTTTTACATGTGAATGCCACAGTCACTCCTCAGCTGGCAAAGGGAATCTTGCATTATTCTCATCAGACCTTCACATCGCCAGACACCTAAGCCGTTACTGAAAACCGTGACCTACCTCCAGAGCCAGGCTCCCTGTTAACTCTTCTCAGACCACCGGAAAATGTTACACTGAAATTTACCAAATTTATTTTTCGATGCTGTGTGTGTGTGTGTGTGTGTGTGTGTGGACAGCTGTTCCTCCAGGGGAACTGTTTGTAGTGTAATTAGGGCTGTTGGAATATGAAACGACCAGCAATAAACGGGCAGAAAGTGAACATGGGTGGCCCTTGTGACTTCCAAGGTGCCGTCTTCTCTGCATTTCTGTCTTTCCCTTTGCGATTAAGATTTATTGAGACAGGAATTTTCTACGGTTTAAGTACTTCCTCAGATCCCAACATATAATGAAACTTCTATCTGTGGAATTACTGTAAAACTCCAGTATCCATTTCAGGCATGAAAAAATGATTGATTTGGAAACCGAGTGCACCCTGATAACTTAAAATCATACACTGCTAAGCATGATAGGGTGTATCATAATTACATCTGTCTGTCTCCCCTACTGTATTTTGGTTTAATTAAGAGCAGGGACATTTTTTAAAATTTTTAAATGATTTGTGTTTTGGTGGTTGGTGTAAAACTCCCATCAGGTTGACACATGCGTTCCATTAGTTTTTGGTGTACGGTGTAGTGATTCCTCTACATGACGCCATGCTCACCGCCACTGTGCTGTTCTCTGTCACCGTGCGGTGCTCTTCCAGTATCCCCGACTCTGTTCCCGATCTCCGCCTTTCCTTCCTGTGACTTCTTCTGTAATTGGCCGCCTGTGTCTCCCATTTCCCCTTCGTCCATCGCACCCATACTTACTCTCCTCCCTCCCCTCTGGCCACCCTCAGTTCTGTATTGATAGGCCTGTTTCTGCTTTTTGTTTCTTTATTTGTTTTTGGTTTTTTTTTTAGATTTCAAATACAAGTGAAGTCATATGTATTTGTCTGTCTTCTACTTATTCACTAAGCAGAATACCATCTAGGTCCATCCATCTTGTTGCAAATGGCAAGATCTCACTCTGTTTTACGGCCACATAATAGTGCATTCTGTGTACATAGACACACATACCGTAACTTCCTTACCCTTCTCTGTATCGATGGACACTTGGGTGCTTCCGTTTCTTGGCTATTGCAAATAATGCTGCACATAAACATAGAGTTGCCTGTATCTTTTTAAATTAGGGCTTTTGTTTTGTTTGGGCAAATACCAAGTAGCTTAATTACTGGATCATATAGTAATTCGATTAATATTTGGAGTAGCCTCCATAAAGTTTTCCACAGTGGCTGCCGCAAATTACATTCCCATTAACAGTGCAGAAGGGTTCCTTTTTCTCCACATCCTCCCCAAAGCTTGTGATTTCTTGTCTTTTTTCATTTTATTTATTCCGACAGGTGTGAGGTGATACCTCACCATGGCTTTGTTTGGCATTTCCACGATGGTGAGTGATGTTGCGCATGTTTTCTTGTGTGTTTTCTTTGAAAAAATGTTCGGCTCCTTTGTCCTTTTTTTCATCGGATTGCTTGGTTTTATTTAGTTCCTTAGTTTCGATGCTGAGTTGTAGAAGTTCTTTATCACCATGGCCATTTTAGATTTCTAATCCCTAGTATAGTATTTGTGATAGCAGGAAGTATCCATCAAATGTTAGTGGAATGAAGAACTTAATACCTTAGCAGGATTTCTGTCCTGGGTAATCTTCACCCAGGTCATGTATGTTTTTGCTCACGTAAGCGGCCGGAATTCATATCCAGCTTTTCCCTTGTGGAATTGCTGGACATTGTCAAGGAACTTGGACAGTCATAGAAGGGAGAACATTGGAGTTCTAGTTCAAATAACGTGGCTTTACATTTTGGCCTCGTTGCTTAGATGCTGGGCCTCACTGGGGAAATTCTCTTCTTTAAGCCTTCATGTCTTCATCTATAAAATGGGTTAATAACATCTACTCCATATGGTCATTTCCTAGTTACCTTTATTTATTCACAAAGCCCTTGAAATCTCTCCTAGTCTTTCTTTTTTTTTTTTTTAATGATTTTGCTGATTCAGAGCTGCTTTGTCTTTCTTTAAATTTATTTTTTTAATGTTTTTTTTTATTTATTTTTGATACAGAGAGAGACAGAGCATGAGGGGGGCGAGGGGCAAAGAGAGAAGGAGACACAGAATCTGAAACAGGCTCCAGGCTCTGAGCCAGCTGTCAGTACAGAGCCTGATGCAGGGCGCGAACCCACGAACGTGAGATCTGACCTGAGCCGAGGTCGGAGGCTTAACAGACTGAGCCACCCAGGCGCCCCTCTCCTAGTCTTAAACTGCTCAGCTTAGTAACAAAGATAAAAATTTAAATCTTTAATGATTCTCTAAAGAAAATTCCCTGTAAATCTTGTTGCCCTCCCACGGCCACACTCATGGATGGCCTTTCTTGCTTTAGGAGTAGGACAGATCCAGTGCAGATTCTAGAACAAGTGTATCGTAGTTTACTTGTCCGAGGGGTTCTTCTGGAAACCGGGACTTGTTGAAAATGCTAAAGCTTCCCTTTACAGATGGAGAAGAACATCTGAAGGTCTAAGAATAAATCTGAAAAAAGTGAGCATCAGACACATAGGAAGGGAAGGCTCTGTACAACGTGATGGTTGGTGAGATTTGGGGGCTGGGGGCTGGGCGAGGTGACTTGTAGACAAGAAGGTTGAAGAAGGAGATGAGAACAAGGGGGCTGTGTCTCCCTTCCCTTGTGGAACCCTGGGAAAGTCCTCCTAGAAACGTAACCCTAATCGCCCCGTTGTGCAGGAGAGTGGAGAAGCGTCAGAAGAGGCCTCTCTACTCCCCTGTCCCCCAGGTGACTCCTGGCTTAGAACTGGCGACCTGGACATGATGAATGGGGCCTGTGAGTCCGCCTCGGCACAGCCTGCAGGTGACGCAGGGCAAGGGGAGTCGGTGGCAGGGAGTGTGGTGTGCCCCTCTCCACCTGGGGTCCCGACCACAGATGCAGCCACGTCTCTGAGGTGAGGGGTGAAGCCAAGATGAAGGGTCTAGAGGCGGGGGGGGGGGATGAGGGCCAGAAACCACCATTGTCCCCTGCCTGTGTGGGGAGAGCCACCCACACATGTGGGAAACAGATGCAGAGACGGTGGAGACCCAAACCCAAAGACCAGGCCAGAGTAGCTGCACCCACTCAGGATGGAGCAGCACCCCAGGAAGACGGTACTCCCAGTAGACTCTACCCCGCTTTTGCCAAGAGAGGCCAGTGTTCAAGGAGAAAGGGGAAAGGAAGGGTAAAAAACCCGGAAGACTAAAAACTTCCTCCAAATCCACTGTCTTCTGAAGAACAAGTTGTTGTTCTGTTTGTCACACCATCAAGTGAGAAGGAAAACGCGTGAGCAAGATGAGGGCGGTTACGTGATGGGAAGACATTTTTGTTGTTCACAAAATTAGTTTTTGTGCATCTGTGTTACAATGAGTAAATTTCAAATCGACCGCACAAGTCCGCCTTCCTCTTTGTTTATGATGTGCATATGCTTTGGGGTCTCATTTATAATTTACGTCTCTGTGACGTTTTATGGTGTAGGGAATGCTTTCCCATACGGCCTCTCCTCTCTCCCTTCCCATCACACAGTGGGCCGATGTCAGTATTAGTACACCGACTTTTGTGTGAAGAGATTGAGGATTTATCCAAGTGAAGATAGCTGATGAGAGCAAAGAAGAAAGACAGCTTCTAGTTCAGGTCTTTCTGTGCTGAGAAGTTACCACAAATGCCCCTCTCTTGGACCCATTTTGTTTCTCTCTGGAACCGTAGTCTGTGTTTGCAACAGTATTATTTGGTAACGTCTCTTAGACACTTTTTTTTTTCTTATTTAAAGAAATATTCCTGCAAAGCGTTTTCAGGATGTATTTAAAATGAAAATACTCTCCTGTTAGCAGCAGACAACACATCCTTTTGATTTGGGGGGATTATTCAAAATTTTAGTTAAAATACTCTGTGTATACGATAGTTTATGCGTACATCTAGGCCTATGGAAAACTCATTCTGATCATTTCTTCTCCTAGGAGAAAGAAAGCAATGAAAGTGAGTCAATACTTTATAAATTCAAGGTCAGTATTCTATGTCAGTGTCCATAGTGTATGCGTTCCAAAGGATTTGTGTCACTGTAGGGTTTTCTTTCATTGCTAGTGTATTTTGTAACCAGCCAGGTTTATAGAAACCCCAGTTTGTGTGTTTCTCGGAGCATGGTGTCCCTCCTTGCGTAGGAATTTTTATTTTGCATCAGAGTTCAGTGGGCCTCGCAGAACCTTCTTCAATCACACAACTCAATCTTCTTTAAGCAATTTCTTTTAACGTATTAAGAGAGCATGTTGGTCCTTTGTATATAACTTTTATTTTCAAAGTCTAATCAGATTTGCCTTTAGGATATTGTAAAACTTCACACCTTGAGTTCTTTGGGGATTCTTTTCATATTCTTATTTTCAGAGTCTTTACGCAGAATTTTCCAGCCCAGCTTTAGTGATTACCACTGATGAAAGACCGAGATGAGCAAACCCGTGTTTTAGTGCCTGTAATGGTGAGCCTCTTTGTTATGCAATTTATATGCATTATTATCTGATATAATGGACAACACATTAAAAAATGCTCACGTTACATAAGTCTCCTTACCCATCCTTTTAGGGAAATGACAACATGTGTACAATTTAAAATGGTGTGTTGGGATATTTTCAGCTATATTGGGAGGACATTTCTGATAATAAGTCCATTTAGTCATCAGAGTTTTCCGTACTGTTACTTAACTCAGTGTCCTTAATATCCACGCTACTTTTTCCTATTTGTAATGGCTCCACTGTGCAACACCTAAATGGAAATGATCCCTACCTGTTTTAAAAACATTGGGTGGGGGGCGGAAACTCCATTGACTTCACATGGATTAATTATGTAGCAGTTCAGGACTGAAGGTACATGACTTGGGTTATCGCGAGAGCACCTCCGTGAAAGGGGCATTAAAGCGTCGGGAATGACCATTCAGTGTTGGGCTGCCGTGCTCACGATGAACTCTTGGCATTATGTTCATGAACATTTTTGGTTTTTCTGTCTGTTAGGCATCTTACTTGCAATTGTCTTTTCTATTTGGTCCTTGCGTTTTCAAATAGCCCTTCCAATAGTTTCTTTTCTGTCCTTTTTTATATATGTATATATAAATAAATGGAATTAACCGGAAAGCATATAAATAGCGTTGAGCTATTCAGCTAGGGGAGGAGAGACAATTCGCCAGGCCTCAGATATTTCCGCATCTGGATCTAGAACATAGCATGTATTGATAGGCGTTCTCTAACTCATGTCTGTTTGGAAGTGTTGTGCACACATTTTGGCAAAAGCCATGTCCTCTGATGAGGAAGTGACTCTCCCCTTCTTGTGTCATTTCCCAGCCCTGAAGCCTTGTTTAGAGCAAGCTTCTTTGTCAAGGATTCGACATAAAGGCCTTTGATACTCTCAAGCCCATCCCTGACTCATTATTAGCCCACACTTTGTGTCTGGCTGGCCGTTTTTCCATGAGTGGTAAGGTCAGCCTCATACGATATTACACAACCTTCCCCATTCCTTGTGCGTCAGTGAGAATCAAATGACTCTTCCCAGTGAAAAACAAAATCTTGGAGTAGGGTAAAAAGATGACCAGTCTCTGAACAAAGCAAACCAATGTTCAGATTCTCTCTCCTTTCTTGTGTGTCTTTCTGGTTTTCTGTGAAAAAGCTTTCTCTTGCTAAAGTCCTCTTTACAGGATGTCTTTCCTATAGGTAATCAGCATCTATGATTTGTGATTTCTCTCCTTAATGAAATAGGTGATGGAGCATCTGAAAGGAACTCAGGGTCAGCCCAGTGTAGTGAAGGAGGGTCCTGAGTCAGCAGACCTTCCCTTGAGGTGCCCATTGAAAGGTTCCCTAACTTCTCTTAGTCTCCGACCTCGTCTGTACAGTGGCAGTAATCCTATCTGCCTCACAGTTAATGCATAATTTAATGTGTATAGAGTAACTTGGTGGATTGCAAAGACCTAGTTGGATGAAATAGGCTACTCTGCGCTTTAGAGTCAGAAGAGTGTGCTGTTCTCCTTTTTGAGGGGGTCAGAGTCTTAGAACCTTTTAGAAACTGTAGCATAATGTTGTCGATGGGGCGATTTGATAAATACTGGCTTAAACTAGTGGGATTTTCAGCAGCTCAATTGCTACCTTTTATTATTACCTTGCCTCTGTGAGGCTCTCATGCTATATTGGAACACCTTCTTCCCTTAACCATGAAATTAAAAACGGAAGTGGGCTTGAGTTCGGTGATCCTCTTTCTGTTGACATGTGAGCAATGCCGTTTGAGTAGTATGTTCCTTCTAACTGATTCAGCCCTGTCCCCCTCCTCTCTCCTCCGTCGTGTTCTTCATTGCTTGGAAGGAAACAACGGGAGAATTTCCTTGGACTGTTCCTGCCTGGGTTTTGATGGACACGCACAATTTTTTTTTAGGGAGCCCGTGTTTAAGCCTGAGCAAATGTAATCTATCTTGTCAACCTAGTGGTGGATACACCAATTAAGGAACCTACAAGTGAGTTGAACTTTGGAGCCGCGGTGATGGTTGGGCTTCAGAGTCTCCCTTATGAAGATTGTCCATTATAGTCTCATTTGGCAAAGACGAAATTGTTCACTTGGGAGATGCCTTGACGAATCATCGTCCGTAATCCTGAATCAGTTCCAAGCTGGACGGTTAGCAGAAAACAATGTCACATTGTTTCTCGTCTATCCCCTTAACCTCAAGGATTCAGTTTGTGAACACTGACAGGGCCAGAAGCCTTCAGCCAGAAACCGAGAGGGGTACCTTTGTCCAAATGAGAGTCATTAAGGAATAATGCCATATGGGGCACCGGGGGTGGCAAAGATACTGAGTGGCTTGTTCATTAAGATCGAAATATTTACGGGAGCAGTCCTAAGAGTGTGTTTTAGAATCTGTGTGGTATGAAATTGAGCACTGATGCAGTTAGATAATATCGACAGCCCTGCTGTAATTAGGTAAATAACACCACGTTCCACTTTGCCTGTATCTTTCGTTTCCATGTGCACAAGTAAGAGGAAAGCTAGGAAGTGAGCGAATATCGGGCAGAATGCTCGGCTATTTATCTCCCTGACGGGGTAGCCTGAAGCTCATATTCTCGAGTTATTTTTTCTTTGAAATGAAGCTGTTCCCGTGGCTTGCACGGAAGGGACGTACTACTGCGTGTTTATTTGGAGCAATGCTTGGTCCTCCACGTGAGAACCCCGGGAACCCGGTGCGTCCATCCTGAGGTTTTCCGTTTCAGAGCTGTGTGTTTGGATCCCACCTAACGGAAAGCAGTGCTTTTTCTGGTACTTTTCGAACAGATCATTTTAAATTGTTCTCCGTTGGGATGTCTTCTGTGTCTGGCTGCCTATCAATCTTTCTATCTTGATGCAGAAGTATTTGATTAGTGTATTTAAAGTAATAAAGATGTCAACAGTAGTGTCACCTTGATTGATGCTAATTATAAGTCTTTAATGGTTCCTCTGCTTTGGCCACTATCCTTGCAGGTTGTGTGATTTTTTTATGGTTAAAATAGTACCCCGCTGTCCAGAGGCTTAATCATAAATTCTGGTCTATCTTTCTCTAATGATTCTGCATATGCAGCGGTATAATCCCGGGAACATACGTTATCTTTGTTCGTTAAAAGCAAGCAGTGACTTTCATAGGAGTGATTAATGCATTTCTAAGGAGTTTGAAGGATCCTTGTTGGGATCCCAACAGAGGTGGTGATGATTATGCTTGCTGGCCATTAGCATTAGCAGCAACTGTACAGAGACTGTCGGAAAATAATGGAGGATTTTTCCGACACTCCCTGTTCCGCCCATTAATGCCGTGAATGAGACTACAGCCCCGGTGGTAAAAAGGCCTAGGGGTTGCAACCTGAAGAAGCTATCCGTATGTGGTTGTCACACCCGTGGAACTAAAAGCAAGTTAAATTATCTGAGGGTTTTCCTTCTTTAGAGCAAACAGTCTTGTTAAACAGATTTGGGGTCGCTCAGTTTGAAATATCTCTTGATTAAAGTGTCTTTTCCACTGGGGTTTCTCAGGCTGAATTTTCACAATGCTAATAAATGTTTGAGAAATCTCCTTCCTCTCAAGCTCGGAGATAGTTTTAAATAACAGAAAACGAGCCCAGTCCGATATACACTTACAGGACTTGCCAGGTGTGGATAATTTGCTTACGGGACTTTGTCTGCACATTTGTCACACACATGATTACACTCCTCTAAAACGCCATATCTTACTGAAGAGAAGCTGCATGTAAATGTGAAGAATGCTTTATGACTTTATAAGAGCAGTTTATGTTCGCATCAATTACAGCACGTAGCTCCTTGCATATAGTAGGCGTCTTAGAATAGTGTTTTAATGCTGTTGCAGAAGCTGCCAGCAACTTTAAGAAAAGTTGCTTTTTAACTAATAATAGTATCTGGCTGTTTTCTCCTGTTTAATTCTACTGTTTTCTGTGCTTATCAATTAAGATAGATGGAACTTCATTCTACCCTAGTCCAAAATGTGAGAAGTGTTCATACCTTTCCGCTTTCTGCTCATTTTCTATTCCACTCCAGTGATAATATCCACACATAATATTCTCTGCGAACTCTAACCTTTCTACACAAAACTGTGCCTTAACTTCTAGAAAGAAGAATATAGTTTTTAACAAACTTTCTTGAACAAACTCATTTTCAAATAAGGAAATACCGAATTGCATTATAGGAAGAAAATTCTTCCCCCAAGTGGTACCAGCTTAGGGAAAGAAAGCACAGACCCCAGAGACCAATCTCGAGAGAGTAGTCGTCTTATAACATGTATTTAACATTTCTGGAGGTGGCTATAGTTTGGGGTGATATTAAGATCTACCCAATATACTTCTTTGACTAGACTTGTGAGAATATATGCCAAGTTGCATAGTGATTTTTGGTTTTGTCTTTTGTTTTTTAAGAAGGACCCTCAATTTGCATGCAGTGTATTGGAGAACACCTAACATCTACTTTGGGTTTTTACAGTGATGACTTTACCGGGAAGTCTTTTTATCTTGCCATTATATAGCTTAAGGTGGTTGAAATAGTAATTTTCCTATGTTCTTGGGGTCTCTGTTAGATAATGATTATCGCCAGTGAGCCAATGTACATTTCTTTACCAGAGTGATAATACACATATCACTAGATACATATTAAAATATATGCACAGTCTAACCTCTTGCACAGAAAACGTTTGCTTTTTCTGGATCTTTGCTTAGGCACCACAGATATGGGTGGGCCAGAAAGGGGCATTAGACAGTGTGGGATGGACAAGGAAGGCCAGAAGGGGTTGAATGAGGACTGACCTTGGGGCACTTGGGTGGCTTCGTTGGGTAAGCCTCCAACTTCAGCTCAGTCAGATCTCACATTCGTGGGTTCGAGCCCTGCGTCAGGCTCTGTACTGACAGCTAGCTCAGAGCCTGGAGCCTGCTTCCGGTTCTATGTCTCTTCTCTCTCTGCCCCTCCCCCTCTCATGCTCTGTCTCTCTCTATCAAAAATAAATAAAACATTAAAAAAATTTTTTGAATGAAGACTGACCAGGGAGAGGCCTGGGAGGGGAACACGGGCGCTCTAGAGCTGACCTTCACAGTGAGGAATGCCCAGTGAGGTCAGTCTATTCTTCGACTTGCCCCCTCATGTCCACAGTGGCAGCACCCCACTTCTTATGAGGGGTGAGTCTCCTTCAGAATAACTAGAGAGAGACTCCTGTGGCCAACAGGAATCAACGGAGCCGAGGAGATCTGGACCCTAGAATTCCATTGTGTGTGATTTTGCAAAGAGAAAAGCAGACCGTTTGATCAGGGGAGGTGTGAGCTATTTTGCTGAGTCTCTTACTATGTGATTATTTCCTTTTGTAGTTTTGATAAATTAACATTGCCTCACGTACTCAACAGGAATATTTTTTTTTAAGTTGTTGTGTTTTTTTCTAAAAGCCCCAGGGCTCCTGTTTAAAAATGCAGGTTAATTCTCAGAGGCTTTCAAAAGCATTTCTGCATCATGCTACTAATTAAGATAAGGTTATCATTTTAAGTTATACCAGGAATGCAATTAGAGCTTCTAGTGAGAACTGTAGCAATCAATTTTATACAAATTATTCAGACCCGGTAAGGTAGAATACAGTTTTAATAGGACAAGTGAACATACTGTGATTTATTAGATATAATGTGAATTCAAATGACACCTGAACACAGCGTCTGTAACCCATCATGCGCCCAAGCCACTGGGACTCCAGTTCTACAGCCTTTTATCGGAAGGGATTTGATAATGCGCCTTCCAATCCCCCACTGTTCAGTGGCCGTTATTTTGGACTTGAAGAGGGGTTTTTGTTTTCAGATGCGAATGGTTTTCGACACGAGCGAGGCCCGGGCGGAACACGAGATGCAGACGACCTGGTCCTCCCATTCATCTAGACCGACGCGCGCTGCAGAGGTCTGCTTTGTCCTGCTCCTTTTTCTTCTTTTGTGTGGTCCTCAGAGCCAGGTGACCAGCGACAGTGTCATTAGTTAATTTCTGTGCGTTGGCCCTCTCTGCCGAAGGATATTGGGTGTGGGATAAGAGCACTGCATGTCTTATCTGCCAGCTGTCAGTGATGACTTATTCATTAAATGGACACCTGATTTCTAAGGATGCGTGAGGACAGGGACCACAGAGTTGAGTAGCCCCCAGAAGGCCGTGTGTCTTGGCCTCCTACGAATACTGCGGGCCCTCCAGGGCTCCGTGTGAGGCCATGTCAATAAACGACAGCCCTTCTGGGCTTGCTTTTCTGGACACCTTAAGAATATTTGGAGCACATTTATTTCCCCCTGCTCAGCTTTTATTCTCCTTTGGCCTGACAGCTGTCGTCTATTGTGTCCTGGGCCTGAATTCCTCAGATTGCAGTCATTCATTCAATACGGGGGTATAGATTAAGTTTCCGTTGTGTGCATTGGCTTCTTCTTGGTATTGGCACACGGCGGTGAGGAAGGAGAGCTTGCTGGTCTCTGTGCCACGAGCCTGCCTCTCTCCTCTTTGCCACGAGCCACACGACAGCCCTGCTCATCCTCTTTCCTTCTGATTTACAGAGAAATGCCATCTAGTACAATTGCTTCCGTGTTCCCTCTCTCCTCTGTCTCTACTACCATCTACTAACAAAAGGTTTAGTCCTTTCTGTCCCAACCGATAGAATATGTCTGGTCTCCTCCATAAAATGACCTCATTAATTTTAAGAAGTTCCCGCACGAATTTTCTTCCTTCTTTGCTCATCTCCGTCTTTTGTCACATGTCCGCGCCTTCCCTTCAACTAAAACAAAACAAACCAAAGCAAAAACAGGCTCGAGTTTCGCCCCTGCCCTAAGTATAAACAATAAATAATATAATCTGTTGTCTTACCTCTCTGTTACTCATTCAAGCTTCCTGCAGTTTTCTGGAAAGTGTGTCTGCATAGATTCTGTTTCTTTTTTGTCCTCTTACTGCATCCGGCTTCTGGAACAGCACATCTACACACCAGTGAGCACCAGTGCCCATGATGACTTCTCATTCCGTATAACCTCTTAATGGCATTTGGTCTTGCTGATTGTTTCCTACTTGGGGAAATTGGCAGCCTTCTTGAAGCTATGATGTCATTCTCTCCTGGCTTCCCATCCAGCTGTCTGATTATTCATCTTTCCTTTGGCTGAACTGTCCTCCTTTGCCAGTCTTTTTAGTGACAGTCGCTCTCAAGGTTTCTGCCTTGGTTTTCTTCTTGACTTAGTCTGTTAGGAAGTTCATAAAAGAAGAGTCTTCGAAAGTGGACTGTGACTGCCCTGAGCACACACACTGCGTACAGAGCATAGGTCTGAGTATGTACATCTTTCTGAGAGAAGGATTTATAGCTTTTGTGCGATTCTCAAGGGCGCCGGAGACTTACAAGATGGTTAGAACCTCACGTCTAGAATGATCGCATCATCTCGTGTGCATCTCATTCCAGACTACTCCTGGTCCCCAGCTGCCTTCTCGCTCCGGCAGGGGCGATGCTCTTGACCGAGGCTCTTACAGGGTCCTCACGCCTCTTCCCTTCCCACGTTCACTTACATGCCAGGTTCTCTCGGTTATGACTCACGGCTGTAGTTGGTCCATCATAGTTTTATTCTAATAAGATTTTCTGTCACCTATTTCTCACCACCCTCGTCCAACCTGCATAGGGTTTCCAAAAATATCTTTTGATATGTCCTAAAATAAAAAGCTTGCTCCTACCACTCTCCTTCACTTAGTTTTCTCTAACAGATTCCTTTCCTTCTCCCATTCAGGTTAAATTACTCATCACCTAGATTATGACACCCTCCAATGGAATTTCCCTTACTTACAAGAGCTCTTTGGACCTTTTGTAATTACCCAGATATGTTATGGTGCTGTTTTCTCTCCCTAAAACAAGGAACTACTCTGGTCTCCTGGGTCATAAAAGATTTCTATTTATCTTTTTTAAGATCCAACTTGGCTGTGACTCTGTCCATGAAGTCGTCCCTGGCCTTGAGTTAGGCATGGCTTCCTCTTTGTACTCAATTCTTTGTTGCATTGAGTCTTCTGTATCTTAACCTTTTTTTAATGCTTATTTTTGAGAGAGAGCGAGCGAGCATGCGCATGCATGTGGGGGGGGGTGGGGAGGGGCAGAGAGTGGTACAGAGCATCTGAGGTGGGCTCAGTGCTTACAGCCCAGAGCCCAATGTGGGACTCAAACCCATGAACCAGGAGATCATAACCTAAGCTAATATTGGATGCTTAACCAACTAAGCCACCAAGGTGCCCCGACCTTTCTTTTTAAGTTCCTCTCCCCAATAAGGGCTAGCCATCTCATCTGAGCATGCTCACTCCCCAGCACAGTGCTTCAGAACATACCTTCTGAGGGAACAGTAGCTCTGAACTTGAGCTGGACATGAAGGTCTAAAATGTATGGTTCAATTGCTGGATTAAGCAAATAGATCATTCTTGTCTGAACTCCTTTTTGCGAGAGATTCCAACTCCTGTCATTTAAAGTAGCAACCCTCCCTGAATTTCGCCGCATGGTGCTTTCTGCACAAATGCTCGTCGTATGTAGTATATATTGTGATCTGTCTTCGAACACATTATATAGCAGGTGAGATGCTTGGATCTACTTTATGAAACAAGACGAACAGCACATATAAGCATTTCTTTTCTCTGATATGCCCCTTACAGTAAATTCTCAGGCCACCTGGCGGCTCAGTTGGTTGAGCATCCGACTTCAGCTCAGGTCATGATCTCCTCATTCTTGAATTCAGGCTCCATGTTGGGCTCTGTGCTGACAGCTCAGAGCCTGGAGCCTGCTTCAGATTCTGTCTCCCTCTCTGCCCCTTGCCCGCTTGTGCTCTGTCTTTCTCTGTCTGAAAAATAAACCCTAATAAAAATTTTTTAAGCAAATTCTGAGTATGCTGACAACAGCTTTGTGTTAATCTGTGACTTCCTCAAGTTTGCAGTGGGAATTTGGCATTTTGAAACTCACCAGCAACTTGGCAAACTATACGAGTGGAGACTTCTTCCATCCCCCTTCCCCGGGGTCTTCTGCCCTTTCTTGCTATTGGTGAAGACAATCATCAGACAAAAGTAACTGATATCTCTCTGTGCTTGAATTTCACAGTGCCATGCTTTAATAAAAATGATGGATTTTTTCCTCTTTTTTGAGATTTGTTAGGTAATTTATTAATATGATGTGTCCCAAGGAAATATATTTTTAATCTTATTACTATCTCAGTAACTACTACTACTACTACTTCTTCTTTTCCTTCTCCTCCTCCTTCTTCTTCTTCTTCTTCTTCTTCTTCTTCTTCTTCTTCGAAAACTGGATCACAGGTTAAATTACTATCTGTGGAGATTTTTTGTTTCTTTGTTTTTTTTTGCCCCCCAGCGAACCACACGTGCTCTGTCCTTAAAAGTCACAAACATTTCTTCCAAAAAAGGTGGAGTGCTCCATATTATAGATCGATCCTTTAATTTTCAGTCAACCTGGTAAATAGTTTCTAGACACCATGAAGCCGGCACAAAGTCATAGTGTTTTGTTGCTCTCTGAGCTATCAGGCTCTCTGTATCATTTTGTTCTTTGTATCTATGTAGAAAAAAGAAATAATAGGGATTCTTAACCAGATTTTTATGAAAATTCTAAAAAGGAAAGAAGATGAAAATAAGAATAGGAAGGCTTAATTTTCTTTCGGATCTCTCCCGGTTGTAGTCTCTTTCTTTCTAAAGGTTCTTAAAATACAAAGGGTTGGGGCACCTGGGTAGCTCAGTCGGTTAAGTGTCTGATTTCAGCTCAGGCTGTGATCTCATGGTTGCTGAGTTCAAGCCTTGTATCAGTTTCTGTGCTGACAATATGGAACCCGTGGGGATTTTCTCTCTCTGCCCCTCTCCATTTCTCTCTCTGTTTCTCAAGTAAATAATAAAAAAAATTACCCCCCAAAAATGAAGGCAACTCCTTCTTTGGTCATGATAGGTGGATTAATTAATTGGGTGATGTGCATTCAGGTTTTTTATTACCTTTCCTGAGTACTTACAGACTTTTTCTTTCTGAAGATTTAATACTTGGGCTCAAATAGAATTGAAATCTAAGCCACTCCCTCTCATTGGCATCTTTGCTCACACTTCTTTTCACCCGCCAAAGAGCCCTGTTACAAAACCTCCAAACCAAATTCGGTCTTTGTACCTTGTTGCCGACTACGCAGGCTTGTTGGGAATCTCTTCTTTACTCCATTAATGTTCCTTTGGCCACACTTCCTATGTATTCTCCTTTAAAAAAACAAAAACAAAATGGTGTAGCTTTATGAATGGTATACATGAGGCTCGAAACTGGGCTTTTCTTTTTCTTTCTGGAAGGAATTTTGAGGGCTTGAACCGTTATTTTGTGGACTGTGTTAGAACATAGGACTTCTCAAGATGTCTGACCATGTCCATAAAACTCCTACGGATCCTAGGTGATTGGATGTCACATGTCCTAATGTAGAGTATGTTGCATGATCATTAATTCTCTGTGGCAAGAACTGACTGGCACATTTGTCTAATTGTGAACATCGACTGATGGACCTACTGGTTGTAACATTGCTTCATTACAAGTCAGACTAATCCAAGTGCTCTGGGTACTGTCGTGAAAATCAGGCATAACCTTTGGTTGCAGACTGTCACTCCCCCTATTATACTCAGACTCCTGTTTATGGCATTTAGGTCCATCTTGGTTCCTGCTCACAGCTCTCTTGTGAACTTTGAATATCTTAACCTCTTCTGCCTTCTTGATGCCATTGATTAGATTGTAGGGAGAGTCAGCCACCTGCTTGCTGCATTCCAGAACAGCCAACTGTATATGTATGTGTGTATATGTATATATATCCAGTTATCCATTTTTCTGCCCCCATCACATCCTGGTAGAGTAATGATAATCCTAGCAGATCGAAGCTTGTTGCTCTAAGTACTGTCTGTGCAAGAGTATTTTCTTTTGAGTCTTGATTCCTATAGATCAATTCAAGGGTGCTACTGCCTGGTTCCACATTAGTTCTTTGAAGATATTTCAATAATGTTTTTAATATCTGGTATAATGAGAAAGTACACCTTAATAACTCAGATACAAAGTTGCATGTTAAGAGTTAAATTGGCTAAGTTTCCCCTAAATGGATGCGATTTATTATGAGTAAATGCTAACCAAAATTTTTCTATAAATATAGGGCTCTAGATTACTAAGCTTGTAGATTCTAATCAAGGTGGTCCCTGGGAAAAATCGGAGAGGCAGGCCTGGAAAACAGTTATAATTTGCTAATCAGAAACAATCAGTGTATTTGTATCCTGTTTTGAGGAAGGCTATATAAATATGACCAGGTTATATTTGTATGACTAAGAAAGGAAGGAAAAGCCTCAAAGGCAAATTTGTTGATGCCCACTTAAGCATAGTCCAATGGAGAGGAATTCCTGAATAAAAGACTTAAACATTACCAGAAAAAGTGATAAATTGAGCATCTTTTATGTGCTAGGTATGTGCTAAAAACTTCACACTGTCCTCATGGTTCAAATGATTTTTGAAAGCTACTCTTGCATTTTGAAGTACCTATATTTTACTGATCAGAAAAATAAAACGTAGAGTCAGGGATTCATTCTAGTAATTGGCCTGTAACCAAGTGACTACTAGAGAGCTGGGATTTGAACCCAGATTCAGCTGCTCCAGAGCCCATCGACTCACCAACTGTGTGGTATGACTTTCTTGTACCAAAACTATTCCCCACAAATAAAGGAAATTTCTTAAGATCTTCTAAGTGATTACATAACATATAGTCATGTAGCCATCTAGACAAGATACAGAAATGTTCTTCTTTCCTCAGAATTCTCCTCTACCACTTTGAAAAGAATCCCTATGTCCTCCCCAAGCTTCTAGAAGCCAGTGGTCTGTTTTCTAGTCCGACTCAAATTTTTATATGAGGTTCACCAACATGTAGCCAGAGCGTGTTTAGGATGAAAATAGGCATCGGTCCGATTGACAGGATCTTCGTGAAATGACAGTTGCGCGTTTCAGTAAAAGTTAATAGATTGTAACCAGAAGGTTAGAATTTGGCTTGCTTAGTAGTGAATTCGTTGACATGCTAAGTACTGGCATGAATGTGTTTGAAAATACTTTTTTGAGAAAATGGCCTCGGTGTATGTTTTATTTTTGTGGGAGTGATGAAGGGGAGTCTAGATCTAAAAATGTAGCTAAAGGGGGTTGCTGGTTCAGTCAGTAGAGCATGTGATTCTTGATCTTGGGGTTATGAGTTTGAGCCCCACATTGGGTGTAGAGATTACTTAAAAATAGGTGTGTGCGTGTGTGTATAAAACATATTTAAAATATATTGCATATATATGACTAAAGATATAAAGTCAGGATGCCTGGTACACTTCAATATCTTCTTAAAATATGATTACAATTTTTTTTTATCATTTTCTTTGAGTATAGTTGAGTATAGTATGAGGAATTAGCCTAATGTTAGGCTAGTTTCAAGTTTACAACTTAGTTATTTGCCACTTCATCCATTATGCGATGTCACCACAAGCATAGCTCCCATCCATCCCGCTATGTCACTCTTATGTGTCGTTGACTGTATTCTTTAATCTCTGCTTTTTATTTCCACGACTTACTCATTCTAAACCCTGAATCCTGTCCCACCCACCTGACCCATTTGCCTCCAGCCCACTCCCCCTTGGCAACCATCAGTTTGTTCTCTGTAGTTTTCGTTCTCATTCTGGTTTTTGTTTATTGATTTTCTCTAGATTCCATTTATGAGTGGAATCATGAATACGATTCAAATATATGTTGGTAAAAATACTATCTTCGTCATCCAAGGCGGAATCCCATTGAAAAAAATAGCCCAAATCGTGTTTCAGAGGGCTGTTTGTTTCAGTAAGCGTTTTGAACACGCTGCATCCCTTCAAGTCTTTTGTTGATCATCTTTACCAGGCTAGGAACTGGATGAAGAGATGGGGTGTTGGGCCGAGGGTGGGACATTCTCAGTTAAAAGAGCAGCGTGCATGGAGTATTTGAAGTGAGAAGAGCATGACGTGCGGAGTAATGAACAGAGGTGCAGACAGAAGAAGAAAGACGAAGAGACCAGCATGAATTGTATGAGCGCGAGCTGGAGAAGTGGCAGGGCCTGGGTCTATTACTAGTTTCCGTAACATTCTACGAAGCGTCTCCTTTCACTGTCTGCCTCTGCCTCCCTGTACATGACTTCGTTTGGCCTCTGTCCCTTCCTGAGTATACAAGAAGCTTACACTGTCACTGTGCCCTTTTCTCACACGTGTAGTCACCAACTCCCTGTCAACTGGATCCTTTCCATTGACTTTAAATCTTAACGGGCTGTCAATTCACACACAAACCGCCCACCCTCCCTTGACCCCATAGCTTGTAGGTATTGCTTTCTTTCTTCTTTATGGCCAGGTTTGTTGAAATCATTGCTCTGTCTTCATTTCCTTGCTTTCCAGTGCCTCCCTAGTGTCGCTCCACCTTCATCCTTCCATGAAGTTGCTTTTCCTAAGTTTACGAGGACCTTCTCTTGTCAATCCTGTGGTCGTCCTCCTAGTAAACTCTTTACGAGCTCTTTTTGAACATGAATGCCTCTTAGCTTCTAGGGGACTTTAGCGTCCTCCTTTCTTCACATTTACATTTTCAGTTTCCTCTGCAACTAATCGGTTTTTAAATAACGGTACCCTCAAAACCTCTCTCCCGTTGAACTCCCTCCTACCTCCAAAACGAGTCTCCTTCCTGCCTTGGCTTACTTTGAGAGACGGCTTAGCACGACCAGGCAGTAGTGCCTGCGGTTATGTCCAGTTGTGTGACTTTGGCAGACAGCTCTGTCTAGCAGTTTCTTCATCTGTTAAATAAGGATCATTCTAATATCTGCCTCGTGTACTGGTTGTCAGGGTAGAATGAGTCCATGCGTATTAAGTGCTTTAAGCTGTGCCTGCAAATAGTAGATGCCTCTGGAATGCACAGCTGCAGTTACTTGTGAACAAGACCTCATTTTATATCCTCTGTATACTTATGTATTTGCTTGTTTGTAAACGTGCCCACTTTCAGCTCTGAAGACACATCAGACTCCACATCCATGATCACATGTGTAACTGTTCTGGTGTTCCCTCCCCAGACAGAAATGTCTGAGCACTCCTAGTTTTACAGAAACCAGAGCAGATCTCACCCCCCAGGATCTCTCTCATCTCTCTTGCCAGTGTATCATGAAGCCTTGTCAATGACCTACCAAATTCCTACTAAAAGCTTCCTTTTTTTCATACTCCCACCGCCACCACCTCAGGTGGAGATCCTACCATTTCTCATCTTGCCTATTCCAATAAGAGGTCTCCGTGTTTTCACTCTGTCTGCTCATCACCTCCAGGAAATTCTCCACCCTGGTGGAAGAATTAGGACTTCAGAAGGCCACCCTGATGACCTCCCCTTTGTTTCACGCCTTTCTATAGCCCATTACTCTTAGGATAATGACCAGATTCCTTTGCATAGTCTACCGGCCCCGCCTCTGAGGCCTCACTCGTCCTTCTCCCATCCCTTCTGTTCCCTGTGCTCCTGTCATACCCATCCACTTGCAGCTGATTCCACACACTTTGCTTTCTCCAGCCGGAAAGTTTTGTGCATGCTCTTCCCATGCCAGAGCGCTCTTCCCACGCCTGCCCCATTTCCTAGTACGTGTTTTTGCATCCGTTGAATCTCCGCCCAACCACCACTTCTTCGGGAAAGCCTTCTCTGACCTCCTCGTCTAATTCAGACTATGTAAGAAGCTCCCATAAATTCAGTGCTTCACCTTCAGAGTACGTGCCTCAATTTGTCATTGTAGTGTAAAGTTGGGCGTTGCCAAGATCATCCTTAGGTCTAAGGAGTTGTCATGAAAAGAAGACTTAAGAAAGCTGTTCTGCTAGTGGTTATGGTATATTACAGTGAAAGGTCACAGATGAAACTCCACCAGGGGAAGAGGTGGCCAGGTGGAACTAGTGGGGACCAGGCAGTGGCTTCCGGGTGACCTCTCCCAGTGGAGACACGCGTTGCACTGAACTCCGTCAGTGATATGTTGTTCTCTCCACAACAAAAGCCCTGTGCTGCCAACAAGGGAGGCTTACTTGAGCCTTGGTGTGCAGGGTGTTGGGGGCTCAGCTTCCCAGACGTCCAGAGCCTCATCTACTTTGTTTGCAGCTCCCAGAGGTCAGATTTATACAGCGTGGCCTAAAGCCTCAGGCTTCCCAAACCAGGCGATCTCTCGCCACACATCCTGTTGTTCGCAAAAATTGTTGGGTGCGGCCTGAGGCCTCAGGTGTTCCAAGACCCTCCCCTGGGAGGATGCTCCAAGGACTCAGAGGTCCTGTCTCAGGCGCCAGGCCAGGGACCACTCCTGAAGACTGGGGAAATGTGCAGGTTTGAGAGCCACGCCTGCTGCGTTCCCCTTTCCCACTCATGTTCCCAGAGTGCCGTTGTCCCTTCCCAACAGACTCCATGGGGCCCAAATTGGTAACTCTTTTCACTTAGCACTGGGTGCCACTTTAAGATGGGTCCTGACTGATCACAGGTGCTCTTTAACTACTGACTGAACGAGTGAAATCTGTGTTGTGTTGTCCTGATTTCCTTCTCGTCCACACTGCGTTGTCTTTCTGGGCCGTGGCTTTCATGTACTTTTCTTCATGATCGAGTCTGTCCTGTCCTTTATGCCTGAAGTTACTCAGTGCTAGTGAATGATACATAGTTAATCAGGGGCGCCTGGGGGGCTCACTTTGTTAATTGTCTGACTCTTAATTCCGATTCAGGTCATGATCTCACAGTTGCCAGATCGAGCCCCACGTCAGGTTCTGCACTGGACATGGAGCCTGCTTGAGATACTGGAGCTTTCCTACCCCTGCTCATGAGCTCTCTCTCTCTTTCAAAGAAAATATATACTGTATTCTTCTACCTCCCAATTATATTCTGTACCTCCGGTTATTACACTACCAGTATTTAAAATTTTTTATTTTGTTATTTAAAAAGTTTTTTATTTATTATTTTTTAAAAAATTTTTAGAGAGAGTCAGTGCAAGTGTGGGAGAGGGGGGTGCAGAGGGAGAGAGAGAGAAGGCTAAGCAGGTTCCACACTCAGCACAAAGCCGGATGTGGGGCTTGATCCAATGACCTTGGGATCATGATCTGAGCTGAAATCAAGTGTTGGGTGTTCAACCCCCTGAGCCACCCAGGCGCCCCTAAATAGTTCTTAAAAGGCAGGTGTTTTTCACAAATCAAAATATGTAGTGAAACAAATAGAGTCAGTATGCTGGATTGTGTGATCCCTCCTTGTATCACCAATGTTAGTTCTAAGGGAGAGGGGTATTGACTCCACGTCTGTCTGAAGAATTTCAATAACCAAGTGAGGTTAATGTTGAAGACATGGACTGGGTAATGAATTTTATCCTGGCTCTATCAGAAATAAAGCGATAAAGAAAGTGCCTTGGAACAAAGGAGTATATCCCTTCTTTCTCTGTAAGGCAGAGGATTGGAAATGTCTTCTTACAAATCCCCAACATTGAAATCTTCAAGGTGCTCATGACCTCCAAGTAGTTGGCTCTACCTGTAACCTTTCCCTGGTCCGGAGACCAAAGGTGACAAGCCCATTTTTGCCAGTGAACCTGAATAAATCTCCTTTTAAAGTTTCTTTTTTTCAAAGTTTATTTTGAGAGAGACAGCACGCGTGAGTGAGTGCAAGTAGGGGAGGGGAAGAGAGGGTAGGGAGAATCCCTAGCAGGCTCCATGCTGCCGGCAAACAGGACGTGGGTGGTGACTTCTTTCCTCTTGAAAAGCAGTGTGGGAGGTGGGTTGGGGGTGTGGAGGGGGAGTAGCTTTATGGTGGACACTAACCACAGCCAGACGACCGAGGCTCACGTCTGTAGTTGAAGGCATGTTGGTGGGATGTAGCCTTAATGGCATCTGGCGAGGACGGCCGTGACACTTCACCTCTGGTTTTCCTGCATCTGTTACTCATTGTCGCAAGATGTTGACGATCCTGGATTCTGTATACCTTTGGCACTTTTTAACTATATCAGAGCTAGTCCAAAATTTAAAAATGTTTATTCCGTGATAAAGTCTTTTGATTTAGTCTCAATGTTATTTTAGTGAAATTTGCTTATCAGTTTTAATCGTGTTTGATCAAGAATTCAAGTTGATTGGAGTTTAGATTTTCTTACTAAAAGATATTTTTTTAAGTTTATTTTTGAGAGAGCATGAACATGAGCACGATTAGGGGAAGGGCAGAGAGAGAGAGGGAGACACACAATCTGAAGCAGGCTCCAAGCTCTGAGCTGTCAGCACAGTGCCCGACACGGGGCTCAAACTCATGTGCCGTGAGATCACGACCTGAGTCAAAGTCGGATGCTTCACCGACTGAGGGGAAATTCTTCTGCCCTTTGTGATTCTGAATTTCTTCTGATTCTTTAAGAAATTGTAAAGGTTGTGAGATGCTGTGAGTGAATCCATTTTAGACATAACAGGATAAAGCCGTTGCATTCACTAAATGAATTGGCATAAGATGGACAAGAAGAAGCGGCAGTAGTTTTGAGAGCATGAGTCCAGACAGTGTGTCTGTAAGACAGGCCTTACAAACTTCATTTGATTGGCTTTTGTTTTTCTGAGGATATGATTCTTTGCTGTAATTACCGTTCTGTTTTCCCTGACAGGCTATCTAGTACCGGCCGCCTTAAGCTCCCTGTGAATCGAGTTATTTTCAATAATACCCTGTATTATGGAGGCCTGATTTGAGTGGCTGTCCACTGTGATCTCGTTATTGGGAGCTTTACATAAAACAGGTGGTTCTTCCATCTCATCATTTCTTATTCTCTAGAATTTGCCATCTTCGTGTCTGTGGCCCATCAGACCTCTCCCTCACAGATGTGGCTCTGTCCCACAGCTTGGTCCTGTGTCTGGCTTCCCATATACGTCCTGGGCCTTTCTCTCTGATGGCCCACGTTCCCTGTTGGCGGACTTCATCTGGGCTCGTGCTCTACGGTCATGGTTTATTTACACTGATGAATTCCCAGAGGTCTTTGCAGCAGTTCATTTTGTTTGGCTCCGAAATGACCGGGCAATTCTGATTCCTAGTCTGCTTAGCAGCCACAGGGCTGAGGCTCATCACCGCAGCGCCAGGAGCAGAGATCTGGGGTCCCATGAACCCGGTGCTCTCAAAGGTGCCGGCTCCCCGGGACGCACATACCTGGGGTGGGAGCTGTTTGCTCCGACGTCCTTACCGATTGCTTTTCCTTTAGATGACATTTTGAACTTGACTTATCTATAGTATGAGTAATCCCGAGTACAGGCTTTAGAGTCTCATAGAATAAGGTGCGAATCTTCCCTCCGTTGTTGTTAGTTATTTCATTTTGAGGAAGTTACTTTTTTGCAAAAAATTCTTTGAACATTCATTCATTTTTGAGAGACACAGCGTGAGTGGGGGAGGGGCAGAGAGAGAGAGAGGCACAGAATCCGAAGCAGGCTCCTGGCTCTGAGCTGTCAGCATAGAGCCTGACGCAGGGCTCAAACCCATGAACCATGAGATCATGACCTGAGCTAAAACCAAGAATTGAATGCTTGACTGACAGTCACCAAGGCTCCTTTTTAATCATTTTTAAAACTGTAGAATATCATTTGGATGGTTCTCACTAGTGTAAACATGTCATTAGAAGTGTTACATTTTCTTTCTTGCATTTTGATATGTTTTCCTAATAACACGAAGCAGTGGGCAGACCCAAGAGTGGGGTCTGCTCTGGTTTTGTATTGGGAATGTTTGGGGTCAAGTAGGAGAGGAGAGAGAGCAGGAAGACATACAGGTAGAGTGACGGACTCTGGGCCCCCAGTGCCTGAATTTGTAACCTGGTTTTCCATCTCTTAGCTGTGTAGCCTTGGTGGAGTTACTTACCTTCTCTGTTCCTGGTGTTTCCTCATCTGTAACATGGAGATAACGTTTGTGCCTAATTCATAAGTTTCCTAGGAAAGATTAAATGTAGAGTGTTCATAGCACTGCCTAGCATGTATTCAGTGATAATTAAGTGTTCAATATGATTAGAATTCTTCTTTTCCCAAAGTTCCATAACATTTATTGCATCAGATAATATTACTGATGGATGCAGCCTATTTCAACCTCAGTAACTTCAAACTAATAAGATTCTTTTTTTTAAACACTGAAATTTTTTTTTTTAATTTTTGAGAGAGAGGGACAGAGCAGGTGCAAGGGAGGGGCAGAGAGAGAGGGAGACAAAGACTCCAAAGCAGGCTCCATGCTCCGAGCTGTCAGCATAGAGCCCGATGTGGGGCTCAGACTCACGGACCACAAGATCAGGACCTGAGCCAAAGTCAGATGCTCAACTGACTGAGCCACAGAGGTGCCCTAAAATTACCTTTTTAATATACCCGTGTAAATCAATTTGCCCTCTTACACTAGTCCTACTTAGAATTGCTACATGTGTTTTGATTTATAAGCATTGAAAAACTATTTTATTATTGTGTTCATATTTTGTGAGAATTTTGCTTTTGAGTATGATAAATAGCAAATCTTTGTTTTTTAAAGTATCAAAAATGAGACCGCCCTATTAGGCTTAAGGCAATCTTTCTATATATAATTTCATGTACTTGCATAATTACATAAATTTTGTAACTTTATAATCTTCGTAAAATACATTACATAAAATACATGCATAGATACATAAAATACATACATAGTATCAATCTCCATATAAACCGTGGGTATACCAGAGAGGGAGAGTATTGAGAACCCGTGTTTATTGTAAACGGAATCATTTTCATGGAAAAGTGAAACACTGAGCCGCAGTTCGCTTTAGAAAATCACACAGAATGTCTCTCACATTTCAAGAGTATTTTTAAAAAGCATAATTGAATATTTTTCCTTAGGGGATGAAATCTACATAAACCGTGCATTCAGGCAAATGGAGGAGCAAATCAGCGTCTCGTCTTTCTGGTTCTGGTGCTCTTTTCTTTCCTTTGGTC
The DNA here is from genome assembly GCA_004023845.1 of Helogale parvula. Classification (NCBI taxonomy): domain Eukaryota; kingdom Metazoa; phylum Chordata; class Mammalia; order Carnivora; family Herpestidae; genus Helogale; species Helogale parvula. Next base: position 196,859 of record PJEM01000037.1, read on the forward strand.
TTTTTACTTTGCTGCAGATTCCATAGGGCTGTAGCCGTGACCTGTAGAAAAGGCCATCAGATGGAGGGGACCGTCTGGGGCGTGGTCCTGCTTCCTCTGTTGCTTGACAAAGCTTCATTGCTCTTGCAGCCGGTGAGATACCTGTGTGCATTTGGCCTCCTAAACACGCCCATTTCGTTATTTCAGTGCGTCCTCTGAACGTCTGCTTCACTACTTAAATGGAGATGTGGTCATCTTTGCTAATGTCATTGTAGAGTCTCTGTTGGGGACAGTAACTGATGTTCACCACTTTGGTTCAGATCCAGTACCATTAGGCATTTCATTACATAACAGTTTCCTACCTAAAGATTTTTGCAAACAAATATGAAAGAGCGTCAGTCCCCGGCCCCAGCGCTGCCCGTGTCTGGACTAGAGGTGCACCGTGGCATCGCCGTGGCTTTTCCTTCCTGCTCTCTGGTGTGCCGTGTGAGCCTGGTCTCATACGCCCAGGGTCTAGAGGGCTCTCTGCTGACTCCCTGACGGTGACCTGGAGCCAAGGGCACTGAAGAGGCAGGCACAGAGAAAGGCTGGGCCCACACTGGGCACCAGTTTTGAGAAAATCAAGCCCACCTCTCTCATTTTTTACTTTTAGTTCTTTGACCTAGGAGAAAAATTGCATAGTCTAAGCATCTACATAGCAACAAGATCAACTATTCTGACGTTAATGTTAGGAGGGCTGGATGCATCTTGGAATCTCATCGTGAGTTACTTTTACCCTACGTGAGCTTTCTGGGTGAGTGGGTATTGTCTTGTGACCATTTGCATCCGTCTCTCTCTCCTAACTAAGAATGTGGACCGTGCTCCCCTTGGGAGAACTGCTGATTCACATCAGACAACCTTGTTGTCATGGCTCTAGTTAGAAAATGAGAAAGAAAGTGGATCTTTTCAACCTAAAGGTTCTCTCTGTGTCGTTAAAGACATTTTGCGGAGACGTTTGGATTATGGAAAAGTGATGATATCACATGATGACATTTATTTCATTCTCTACCCCAAGAATCTCAGTAATTGGCTCACCTATTGAAAACCATTATTTTTCTCTGAGGGTAATGATTGCAGGACCCCATTCTGCCCTGCCTTTTAAATCAACTTTTAAAAACATATCTTTTAAAAACAACTGTGGACACAGGACCTTGTAGATCTGTCCATGTGCTGGTCTCTTATTTTGAAACCATTTAACGTAAAAGTGTATTGGAAACTTTATCCAAGGGTCAGTGATTTATTTTTTTTTTTACGCCATTGTATTAAAAAACAGATTTTAGACATTTAATTAAAATTCCACACGACCATTAGCTGTTCTGATGCTGGGCAGCTGGGCAGTTCGTACTTTGCATTGGAAGGAACCGGGATTGGAAGACCGTGAACTGCTCACCTACAGTCATGCAGCACATAGATCCTGCATACGACACGGGTCCCACAGTCGGGAGGGTTTGACCTCAGCACAGCGTCCTTCCTGAGGGGAAGGTATTTCCTTCGATGCAATGCTGTTGTGATAGAAGACAGACAGAAGGTGCCCTCACCACCTTCTAGGAACTCATGCCTTCCCTGGAGGTTCCGTCTTCCCCTGGAAGAGATCTGTATCCTTAGAAGTGCATTCCCGTGTCCTTCAGGGATAGTGTGCTGCTTCGCCTTAGCTCTGTATGGTTTTTTTTCCTTTAATACTACCGCGTCTTGTATGTGGTAACCCGAAACAACACAGAAGGACAAACGGCGCATGAAGTCACCCATCCATAATTGTGATTTAGGTGGAGCCCGTACGCACGAAATCATAGGGGGGTCCAGTGAGTCACCAGGGTGTCGTGTCCGCCAGGAGAGCGAATCCGGTGATGCCGTGCTCGGGCTGGTCTTCTAGAATGAGGGAGATGAGGGTGCCGCTCATAGTGTAGGTCCACGCTCTGGGACTTGGGGTTCTGTCCCACGTGTGCATTGTTCACAGAGCTACCGAGAAACTGAATTCGTAGGCGGGGCTAGGGATTTTGAAGAGAGGAGCAGTCACGGCCTTGGCTTTGCATATCACCTTGGCAGAGAAGGAAAATCTGGGTGGGCGATGATAGATTGACCCTCATATTTACAGGACCATCATGTGCAAAACTTTTGAGACTTGAGCTCCCCAACTTCTCATTTTGAAGGCCAGGAAACAGAATCAACAGCCAGGGTTTCCCGACACGGAATCAGACCTTTGGGCTCAGGGCTTTGAAATAAGCAGGCTGTTGCCTTGGGAAGATGGGCTGGTCTGCCTCCCTCCTGGGGCCCCGCATTTTCAGTCCCTGGAGGAGCTCCCTGGGAGGCAGAAGGCTTGCGTGCAGGAGATATTTTTAAAGGGCAGCATTCACAATTCAGATCTGCAGTTGGACCCGATGACCTTTAAGGTGCTTTCCAGCACCTGGGGTTTTATGATTCTATTTCTGTTATGCGCCGACGCTGGGTGTGTGTCACATGGTGCGAAGCGAACGCTGAGAACGGACAGGAGCGCGGTTTGGAATGTTGCTGGTGCTTTACATCTATTTTGTGTTTCAATTTCTGGAAGCGGTCTTTGTCTTTGAGGCAGTTTGGTCCCTGACCTTCTGTAACATTTGGAGCCCGGCCACACTGTCTTTGTTTACTGTAAAGAGCATGGAAAGACCGACTTCCTGACAGTCCTCTGTGGAGTCTAAGGTCAAACCGCTCACAGGTGAACAAACAGTCCCTTCCACCTTAAAACTGCCTCTTGGCCCCTGTAAACCGGCGCGGGGTAATGACACCGAGTAACAGAAGGAGGGGAGTAACAGAAGGAGGGGAAATCCGTGGTCTGCCGCCAGCCAGCAATTAGTCACTTTGTCAGTCTGTTTTGTGAAGAGCTCATCTTAATTCAGTATCCATTTTGGGGAAGTTCGAAAACATGGCGTGTAATTTTCTGCCCTCCGGCAAAGTCCGGAGGGAGCTGCAGGAACATTCCTTTCTCTCCATGATAATGACCAGCACCACGTCCGTGTCCCAGGCCTGCAGAGGTAAAGCGGAACATTCTTATTCACTTATGGGACTTAGGAGTTACACCAATTGAATAGTCATATCATTCAACCTATTCCTATTTATCTTTCCTTCTTTTTATGGTAAGACCTCAAAGTGGGCTGGCTGGGTTGATTACCTCTCAAGAAGGCATATCCATAATTACTAGTATTACTTATTTACATGTATATATATGTATACATACACATGTATATATGTTTTTTTTTTCTAACCACTGCTATTCTTTACTGTTCTCTAAAACAGTAGGTTCCCTTTGTCAGAGGATGGAAGTGTCTTCCAGAGTAAAGCTGTTGGTAAACTCTAAGCACCTAGACAGTGTTTCATTCATTCATTCATTCATTCTGCACCACATCCGGCTCTACACCCCATCTTACATTAGCAGGTCTACATAACACGTGTGTGACTGTCACTGAATAACACAGTGACCTTGTCACATATTCTCCATGTCCTCAAAATCACTTATTTGCAAGATCCAAGTTTTTTTTTAACATTTAAAGATTAATTATTAGAATTGATCTAAAGCAATACAAATAAAAACACGTCTGGTACAAATTCACCATTTTTTAAGTGTTTTTCCTTCAGGAACAAAGGAATAAATTTGGATTTGGATGTAATTTTTTTTTTTTGGTCTCTAGTGTAAGCAGGCTCTTGAAATGCCCTATTTCTATCTAACATTGCTCTTGAACTCCACTTAGGGATGATATACTAGCCTTTTACTAAAATATATCTGGGTATTAAAAGCCCAATTCTTTACTGCTGATGAGAAAGATTATTAGCACGTTTTCCCCCCAGCTATAATATGAGGCAGTAACACCCTTTTTTACTTCCCAGCCAGAGGCAGTATGTCATATTAACCTCCATTAAGTGCCTACGAAATGAGGTGCGTTCGTTAATTTAGTATTCTGGTTAGCTAAGATTGTGGGAGAACGCTGATCAACTTCCCTTTGTTTTTTTTCCCTTTGCTACATATTAAAAAAATAAGAGAATGGTAAAATATGTTAACACACATATTTTCTTGCCTTGGTAAGTGCGGCATCTGGATCATGGGCTCGATGTGGATGAGGTGGGTGGGCAACGGCTGGGCAAGAGTGGGGTGGCCAGAGGGGCTGGAGTGAGCACCGCCTCATCCACGGGCGCCCAAAACGTAGACCTGAGGCATGTGGTGGGGGAACGTGGCCTCGAAAATCTGGGCCATCAGCGATAGCGATGGGAGAAAATCCAGTCCGCTCGTCAGTATGTAATCTCGTGATGGACCCTTTCCCCTTGGACGTCCCATGAAACACAACGTTCTCCGGAGAGGTTTTCCCTCCAGGTAGCATTGCTTCTAATGCCCCCATTTCTACCTCCGTGACACTCATTTGCTCATTCGTCATTTTGTAAAAATGCACCTAGCGTTGTTCTCACTACTGGGGAAACAGAGATTAATGACACAGCTCCTGAACACAGGGATCTCCTTTCTTTATCCAGGCTTAAAGCTTCCAGAATCCATCCTGATTTTTCTTTGGCCACTGCCAGAGTTTGGACACTCTCCCCATAGAATGATTCTGTTGCCAGAGCCCCTTAATTATTCTCCTTCTACGCAAGCTCCCCTGTCCCGTCCATCTCAGCTGTGACTATCACCCCACCTGGCTTGTTCACAGGATAGTCCCACTGCTACAAAACTAACAGCCTCCTTGAACCAAATCGATCCTTTCACACCCCCCTGGGGACTGGCTCGGTCTTCTCACTGCGCTGGATTCCCTCCCACCGTTTGCCCAGCGCCAGAACAGGCCTGCAAGCGGGCAGAGAAGGTGCACTCGGGGGCCGACCAGCCACTCCCTCACTGTGTGGTCCGGGACAACCTACTTCCCTTCTCTTTGGTGTTTCTGTTCTAGATCATTGAAAAGAGCAACACGTCCCTCCTGGGATCGTTAAGATTAAGTGGGTTCAGGCATGTGAAATGTGTGGCGGAGATGCGCTCATGGTTTCGGTCTTGCATTTGCTATTTCTGTTAGGACTCTGACCTCTCCTGCTCTGCTCCAGACAGCTCATGGCTCCTGGAACATCTCAGGGTCTCTGAGGACCCTTCCCAGCATTTAGGTAGAAGTCATCTTTCCCTTCTCTGGCCCTGCTTACCCGATGCCCATTAAGCAGGCTGATTTACACCTATTTATTATTATTTTTCTTTTTACAAGAACTAAAACTTGAAAAGGTAGCTAGCAGTTCAGGATGTGCATGGTTTGTACCAATAGAACATGTACCACAGATTCCATAGAGGATACGTTTTCTGAGGGCAGGGGGAGTGCCTCATGGGGCTTCGCTGCCTTTCGGGTACTTTATGTCTCGTTATCGGCAGTAGTAAGCCCAAATGATTGTCTTCCCTGATTCAGTGTGGGCGTGTTGGGATGCTCAGGAAGGCGGTCATCCGCACCAGTAGATAACGTACAGTCTGGTCACAGGGTGTCTCCACTGCCAGCAGAGGAAGGAGGTGATATAAAGGAGCCACGCTCAGTTTGGGGCAGAGAGTTGTGCAGACCATCCACACAGGGATTCTTGATGTCACCAATATGGTGGCAATGTGAGATCCGTTGGGTGGCTGGCTGCCAAATGTTCTGGAACGCAAAGAGAAGACTGGAGAGAAGCTTGTTCAGTGTGAGGGCACGAGTGCCTGAGTTGAGACTCTGGGAATGGGGAATGGAGAGGAAATCTTAAATTTAGGGGAAGTTTGTAAGGAAAGAATCCACAGGACTTGGGAGCTCATGTGAGCTAGACTGTGAGCCGATGATGGCAGGAACCATGCCTATCTGGCCCCACTTCGGCTTCTCGGTGTTGAGAATGGTGCCGGCACCCCCACCCATTGAGAGCCTGACAAGTGCAGCTTCAATGGCCTCTTACCTTGGCGTCTACACCATCGAATAAGCCCTGTTGTAGACACTCTTGCCACTCATTGAACGATTCTGTGGTTCTAGTTAGCTGGCATGATCCATTTTTCTAACGAGACCTACTTCTCATCATGAATGTGATGTCCCAGGTAGGCAACTTATTTCATACGTGAGGGAATCTACAAGACCCCGAGGCCATCTCCTTCCTCCATCGTGACTAGTAAAACATACCTGGCGGTGTGGCACCTCTCCAGAAAGCAGTTGTTTGCTCTCGCCCTGCTGAGAAGTAGCTATATCCGCGTGGCTTAAGGGCTCTAGCTGTAGCCATGAGCAGCGTTAGAAAAATATCACCACCATTTGCCAGCATGAGATGCCAAACTGCAAGTAAGAGGCACATCAATTCAATGAAGCGGAAACATTTCGCTTGTTTTTAATGATTACTTGTGGGAGAACTTGATGGTTATGTGTTTGTGTGCCTTTAAATAAGAAATTGAATTTTTTTGGGGGGGGGAGGGAATGATGAAAACCGTCTCGTCTCTCTCCCTACAAAGGGACAGGCTTTTCCCACATGGGTGCATATTGCCTGCACCACGCGCCGAAGAAAGGCAGCGGTCTTGGCAAGCATCTTATTAGTCTAAAAATAAATTATTCAGAATGCAGGTTCAGATACAGATTGCAGGGAGAGATAATAGAATTGGTTTCCCGAGCCTGATCATGCTCTGAAGACATGGTGTGTGCTTTTCAGGAATCCATTTACGTGGAATCGGCTTGGACTCACACACACTAGAAATCATATTGCTGCCATCCAGCTAGTGTCTGCGGTACAGCATCCTGCGGACGTCTTCAAGCATCCGGGGTCTCTGTGGTCTATGCGAGCGCGCAGGGATGGAAGTACATGCCTTCACGAGCGTTTCTTCCCAGATGCCTTCTTCTCATTGTTCTTGTAAGGAGATTTCCCCGTGGCAGCGGAGGGGCCTGTCTCGCTTGAGACTTGGCTCCCTCCTACTCCCCCCTGCCTCGGTGAAATAGTTGACCACATCAGCAGCCGACTCCACTCGTCATGTGGCTTCTCATGTGATGCTGGGGCTGCAGCACTTTGGAGCAAGAGCCTTTGTGACTCCGCACTCATGGACAGTAGCGTTTGTTCGGGGATAGAAGAGATTTTGGAGGGGGTGGGGCGGCCGGTACACTGAGAAACGTCAGAAATAAAAGTCGCACGAAGTACCCTGATCTATGTATTCCTTTTTATTTTTTATTTTTGGAAATTTGGTTTGAACTTTTTTTTTTTTAACGGGTTGTGTCTGTTTTTTTGTTTTGCTTTGTTTTTTTTCCGACCCCCGCAGGCGCGGAGCTGCGCTGTTTGGTGCTTCCTTCCTTCTTTTTTTTTTTTTTTTTTTTCTTTGTTTCTTTCTTTCTTTCTTTTTTTTTTGGTTTCTCTCCTCTTCCGAAGCCAGACCGTCCTTGGTCTCCCAGTCCCGGGGCTGCATCTCCGTGGGCACAAACCTGCTTGGTTACCTGAGCTGCTTTTGCGGAGTCCCCGCCTCGGCTTCGCCTGGGGGCAGGTGCACTTGAACCCCGAGCGGCCGTCTGCCCAGCGCCCAAGAAGGACCTGCTCCGGAGCCCTGCCAGGGCTGCTCGTGGCCAGAGAGGGTGAAGCTGCACTAGTCCCGCGGTGGGACGGACAGCGAGGACACCGAGGACCGGGGACAGGGACTTAGCAGTACGTCCCGTGGCCGCCGGGCCCTCCGCGCGCCGTGGGCACCAGCTCGGGGCTGCTCCCAGGGATTAGAGTCGGGGGGCGGGGGGCGGAGAGCCATGCCGGGATGCGGCGGCATTTTACCTGAGCGGAGCTGAGGATGGATGAACCGGGTACCTGCGGTGTCTGCCTGGCCAGGCAGAGCCGGAGAGAGACAGAGTGAGGGGAGCGCCTGGAAAGCCAGAGGAGGTGCCGGATGCCGCTCGATTGTCTGCCGCTTGGTCTGCGTTCCCATTCTAGAGAGGATGGCATAATTTATAACCCAGCCCATGGATGGAGGAACTGTAAATTGTAGTCTGGATGTCCCCGGTGCTGTCAAGGCAGAAACTGATGGGCTAGGTGACTGTACCGTGTCCCCAGAGAGAAGCCCAGCCGAGCAGCATGGATTTCAATGCATGTGCATGCATGTAGAGACATGGAAAGAAAGATTTCTGACCATTTTACACAGGAAGTCTGTCACTTGGCTGGATCGGGCTTGATTGCAGCTTGGATTTTCAGCTTCAGCTCAACACCCATTTCCTGACTAGCTAGCAAGTATGGCCACAGCAGCTGCATGCAGAATTTTCTTGTTAATGTGAAAGCAAGACCCCTGGCGTTAACTCCTTGGAGCTCTGAGCGCTCTGCGCTTTGCTAGGGCTGATTGTAGGGTTTTGTTTTCTTCTTCTCCTCCAAATCCCTGTAAACACAGCTGTATTCAGTATAGGGGAAAAATTCTATCCTGTAAATAGAAATCTGATCAATTTAATCAAAATAAATGTATCCCAGATGACTTTGGGACCAGCTGGCTACCACAGGCTTCAGATGCTAAAATGTTCGATAGACATGAATGCAGTGTTCTATTTACATGCCTTAGAATACCAGGATCAGCCTATAATTTAAAAAAAAAAAAAAAAAAAAAAAAGAAATCCTTTTCCCAGGAAGGCCAGTGGTCCCCATAGCTCCCGGCTACGCGGTTACCGCACAGGTGTGGGGTGCTGTGGGTGGGATTTGGGAGTCGGTGGCGCTGCGTTCAGAAAGGCGCATGACATGGGGTGCAGAGTGGCCACAGTCCGCGAGGAGAAAGCGTGCGTCTAACTTGCTGGGCGGAGTGGCGAGTGCCCTCGGAGTCGCCTCTGCAGAGCTCCGGGGAGGCGCTTGAGGCTGGTTTTGGACTCAGATGAGTGAGCCGTGCTGCTCCGACCCCAGCTCTGTGGAGCCAGCTCAGACCTGGGGAGGAGGAGTTTTCCCAGTTGTCATGGGGAGCCCTTCTGGGAGCCTGTCTGGCCCTTCCACTGTTTGTTACTATTTCTACAAAGGCAGCTCTGTGTGTTGGATTATGTTTGGCCAGCTGTTGAGGCATTCCTGCGGGCGGGGTTGGGTGGGGATCTCATTACTGTACGTCCGCACTGTAGATCTGGGTGCACGGCGTGCCAGGAGGCAATGGAAAGCCTGCAAGCTGGAGAACCTGACCTTGCCGCTTTCTCCAGAGAGTCCACGAGTAATCCAGAAGGGCTCAGAGTGGCCAGAAGGGAAGGGGGGAATAATGGGGCAGAAGGGGGAGGGGATGACACTGAGCAAGCACATGAGAGAGAAGAACAGTCTTAGAACTTCAAAGCTGCATAGACAAGCAGAATGTCAGCAGCTTGTAATTAGCAGTTCATGGTTGCGTCAGTGACTGTATCTCTCCAAGAATAACTATGTGATGTGTGCCACAGAGTGAAGAAGATAGTCATAACTAAGTTATCAAACCCGGTTCAAACAAGGGCACACGGGTTAAGGAATTTTCTATGTTTGTAAATCAAATATGGATGGATTCTACTTTTCAGACCCGGTGAATTGTGTGTAATCGAAGGCTGAGTTAACAATTTGTCAGGGGACAGAGTGGTGTCTGCATTCATTAACTGAAATCGTGAATCCTTAAAGATTCAGATCCATGGTGCAAGAAGAAAATCACTGCAGCCCTCCTTTCTTCAAGGTATTTCCCGGGGGGGGGGGGGGGCAGCCCTCCGGCCGCGTCCACACGTGATTTTTGTTTGCTTGTTTCTGTACATTCACATGGAAAGGCGTCAAAGGCTACGTCCCAATAAACATGGTCAGGTTAGGTCTAAAATCCCCGTTTTAGCCTTCAAACACCTGCCGTGGGGTTCTGGTTTCTGTTCCTTGCCCCAGATTCAGCCGTGAAGGAGCCTTGGCTGTGCGTGGGTAAAACCTCGCGAAGGCAGGGCGCCGCGGCGCCTGGGATGCGAAGGCCGTGTTCCCTTCCCTCCCCCGTCTCCTGTGCTTGGGAGATTTTGGTAGGAGCAGAGCCCCCACAAAGACACGGTGGGGAGAGCTGATTGGTCGGGAGGCTAAGGATGTTTACTCTTATTTGTTTTCGGTGCCCCTCCACAGTATTCATTTTGCATTTGTGTTCACGCCGCCCAATTACTCCTGACCTGCTTTGTTTCTCTGCCTGAAGCGAAGTCAATTTCAGTGCAGCTCCGTACGTTTGGCGTCCTGGGCGATGCGCGCACATGTACCGCGTTCCCCGTGTATGCGTTTCCCTTTTTAATGTGAATTAGGGAAAATGGTACACAGGGAAAGCTGTGTATATTAAATCAATCGCTTTTTGAATCCCATGTAATATAATTTAAATATACTGACTTTGAGGTTGCCAGAGCTGACATTGTCTGAGCCCGTTTAATTTACATCTTCCATTTAGTCAAGAAGCGGAACCTGCCAGATCAGAATAGCGTATTCTGTGCACCCAACAGGGTGGAAGACATTATTTTGTTTGTGTTAGTTCCAACAGCTGGTCATTAATGCGGTCCCCATTTCTGGAGGAAAGTGCTGGTGAACATGAATGGCTTGCCTGATTAATGCCGCCCCTCCGAGGGTCCTTCACCCGGCAGCCACGCTCGCAGCAGAATAATGTAGCATGATGTGATTGCACCCTACCAGCGTAGTATGTCATTGTGTCACCGAGCAATTGAGGTTATTACGGGGCAGGGCAGACAGACGGGACAGTGGGGTTACTAGACCGTAGCATTTTTAGAAATACAGGCCTGACCTACTTAGAGTTATTCTCTCTGGCTGGCAGCTGCATGGTACATAAAGTCTTCTGATTGGCTGTCGCTGTTGCTAGGGGGAATTAGCATGAATTTTTTTTCCCCCTACACACAGACTCAGTGACTGAATGATAAAAGCTGACTGGAATTAAAGAGATTTGGTTTAGTATTATACAGATTTATCTGCCTCGTTTTTCTTTCTCAAGTGCAGAGGAAGAGTGCAAAATACAGATTTTTGTTTCCATTTGTTCTCTGACCTTCTTGGTCTCCCCTCCAAGAGGTGGGGGGGGGGCTGTGTGGAGCGCAGGACCGTTATGAAATTTTGGTTAATCTCTTACTGTTGGGGTCATTGGGATGACGGTCCAAATTGCAAGGTATTTAAGCTTGAAGACTGCTGGGAATGAGGAACAGAAGGTTAGATTATTTTTCCTCTTCTCTGCACTAAGCTGTTTGGAAGTCGGGCATGCATCTTTCATGCACTGTATATTTAAACTCTTTCCCTTTTGGGCTTGAACAAAACATTTATATAAATTCTTTTCTATCCAAACAGATTGAAGCTTGCAATCTCTGGCTTGTTTAAAATAAGATAGTAAGGATTCCAGATTTAGACAGGAAAAAAAAATATATATATATACCCCCTTTTTTTTTTAATTACAAAAAGATTTTTTTTTTCCTGGGCTATTTTGGGTTTGGCTCATTTTTCAAAAGCCAGACTGATGTTTATGCTCGTGGATAAAACTTAACTGCTCTCAGCCCACCCCCTCTGCCTCACAATGTACAGAGAGACAGAGGTTTTTCTCCAGAAGAAGGGGGTATCTGCAGAATTTATCTGGAGAGTGCTTTTCCATGTTGCTGACATCAGCATTGCTGGGAGAGAGCTCACATAATCAATTTTATAAGATGACCTATTTTTCCCCCCTACTCCTGCATTCTCCAAGTGTCTGTGTGTTTGTGATTTTTAATAGATCTTTTAAGGTAAACTGAAAGTCCATCAGGAGAAAATAAAAGCAATGAATGTCTAATCAAGAATACTTTGATTTTTCTTGTTCTTAATTATATGCTATCTGGGCTTAAATTGCAGTGTCCCTCTGTTACATTTCACTGCTGAAAGTAATTATTATCCTGCTTTTTTGATTTGAAATTAATTTTTGTAAGAACATGCTGTAATATCACAAGTAAACAAGAGGCTTGGCCACCTAAGGGAGAGGAATAATGTAGATGCTTATGAATTTCTAACGTTGGATTTCTTGGCCACAATAAAAAGACGAGAAAAGGTAAATGGGGAGCTTGCTTTTCATCTCAGTCTTTAAAAATATTCAGAACTACTTACGTATATATGTTTTTAAGCGGCGACTTCCGTTTTTACCACTGATCACAGTCAAAACAAACAAAAATGCTCACATGATATCAGAGTCAAGAAATCCATCAATCTTCCTTTTGTAAACCCAGCAGTTTTTCTATTTCAGCACATAAATACAGCTTATCAAGCAAAAATAGGGTATTTCTGATGTGTGACTGATACTTCATAGCCTTAGAAGCTTTGAGAATCCTCCAAATAAGGTTTATTTGTAAAGGTTTTCAGCCACACTAACAGTCTTTCGTAACCAAATTAAGTGCCCATTTATATTTGTTGAATAAAAGATTACCTTGGTGGGCTGCTCTTTCCAAAATGATGTCATTTTGTTTATTTTAGTGAGCATTTTAAGTCTTGCACGCTACTTTCTTTGCTTGAGTCACTGGACAATCCTTGAAGTTCAAAGTTCCAGAAATAAAATGCCATTTTAGAATCACTTAAGGGAAAATGTTGGCATAAGCTCATTAACATTTGTTAAGGACAGATGCCGAATGTATGTGTTACGTGCAGCTCGCATCCAGGTCAAATCAAATATTTGTTGTTTGATTAATACCCAGTCGATGACACTGAAGTTGTTCAGTGTGTGCCTCTTACTTGATTGGTTAGGTTGTTAAGAATTTTTCTTTGCCGTGGCTTTCCTTCCTGACCAGAGAGGTAAATATCAGGTAGGTCTAAAGCAAAAACTAAAGCATTTTCCTGCCTTGTTACAGTCAAGTTTAATTTCTACAGTCAAGCTTAACTCTGATAATGTAAGCCCAAAGCATGAATTCCGTCCCCTGCCATTGATCAGAAAGCCAAAGGAGCAACCACACGCCATCATTTCGTCAATCACTTATTTCTTAGGTAAGTATTTACTTTCTGCTCACATACGAGGCTGGCTTCTCCACTTAGAAGGTTCCATTTGGACCAATGAGTTTTGGGGATGTTGTCGGGTAAAAAGAAAAAGGTACACAACAGGGCACCGAATACAGTTAGAACTTGGGTTAAACCGTTTCCTTTACAGAGTTCTTCCAACACCTGATTGGATGTAATCCTTACAACCGGGGAGCGGTGCTTGTGTTAAGGATCCTGGGTACTCGGAGATGGTCAGGTCTCCTGACCTCACAAACCAGCTCCTTCTCTTCTTAGCCGTCTTAACTCTTTGTAATATTGAAGATCGGGGGCATGTGGGTGGCTCGGTTGGGCATCCAACTCTTGATTTTGGCTCAGGTCATTGATCCCAGGGTCGTGCTCTGCACTGAGACTGGAGCCTGCTCAAGATTCTCTCTCCCTCTCCCTCTGCCCCTCCCCTGCTTGGACATGCTCACACACACACTCTCTCTCTCCAAAAAAAAAAAAATAAAAAATAAAATAAATAAACAAACAAATAAATATAAATATATATATATATATATAATAAGATCTAACCGTAAGCCAGAATGTATCTTTTGTGAAGTTATGAACGTGGAATGTAACCTAGAAATCTAAAACATCATTATTTAAATAATATTATATCAAATACCTTTAAGAACCCAAGCTGTCCACTACCCGGAGCTACGTGAGTCACTGTAATTGATGTGGTTTCTCCCCCTTACCGTCCACCTGCTCCCACCCCTTTAGGTGTGACTATGCTACCCTCTCGTGTAGTCATCCCTGAGATTTCCAAGTCCAGGACGAAACAGACCATATTCGTGCTCCTGTGATCACCTCTGTTGCAAAACCAATGTAGACCTGTCGGACTTCCTGAGGATGACACCTTCCAGGTTTCCTCTCCCCTATGTTTCTCCTTTATTAGACCAGTTACTACCCGGTCCTTTGGGTTTTTCTCCAGGAGACTCTAACCTTTTCTTCATCTCTGTCCCAGGAGCATGGAGGCTGCCTCACAAACATTAGTTAATAAGCAAGCGAATTATTGGGAATCCAGAAGACAAATTGTAGAGAAGGACAGTGAAGTCGTCTATCTGCCGACTTCCCAATGGTGCAGGACAGGGCACAGCAAAGTCCTTTACAAAGGGCCAGACAGCAACTGCTCGACTGAGATGGTAAAGAGAGAAAGCAGCCATAGACCATATATAACTGAGTGAGCGTGGTTGGTTTTCAATAAAACTTTATTTACAAATACAAGTGATGGGCCAGATCTGGTCTGTGGGCTATAGTTTTCTGACCCCTCGTTAAATTATTACCTGTGTTATTTTGAGGATGTGATTACACAGGACACGTACACTGAAGATCAAGATAGTAAAGAATTCCAAACAATTCAAAAAAATGAAGACACAGGGACAAATATTTTTTTGAGCTTGAGAACTCCTTGCTAGATCACCATATTTTATTCCCTTGCTGCTAACACAGAACAGTTTTTTGTTTTCAATTCAAAGATGAAAGCCAGGATTGTTACTCTTTCTTAAAATATAATGCTATTCTAATCATCCAATGCATAAAAATGGAAAATTTGTACTTTGCAAAATTACCCTTCTTCTGCTGCTTACCCACGGACAGGAGGAGGCCCAGCCTCTGTCAGAGCTGGCACGGTAATCAAAACGTGCAAAATGGCAAGATCTGGAAGTGTTGCCACGGCATCTTGTTATTGTTGACAGATTGTTTTAATCCATTTAAACACTGTATTAGGTCACTGATGACCTAAGTCAGATCTCTGCTTTTTCCCGTCTCCTTAGTCCTTTTGTCAGGACCTCGTTATTAGCCTGTAGTATTAGACGTTCTGTATTATCCGCTTTCACCTTTTCTCTCGCTGCCTTGGAGTCTCTTTCCTCCTCTGTTACATGGCAGGTTTGTTGAGCTTGGTCTATGGTGTTGGGGGCCTGTGAGCAGGTGCATGAAGGGTCTATGAGCTCCAGCCTGGGACTTACACAAGCCTGTGTCAAAATCTCACGCGGCCACCGGCCAGCCCTGGGACCTGTGATACTTTGACTTGCTTAACTTTGAGCTTTGTCACTCATAATCGTGATAGTACCTACCTCGGGGGGTTCTGTGAGGACGAAGTGGGATCACGAACGTAAGACCCTCCTGGCACTTGGCGAATGTTTCCTAGAATTTCAGTAGTGCTGTCAGCTCTTGCTTCATGATTGGGAGTTCCTCTGTAAACAAAGAAGTGTGCCGCTGACCCTAGGCTTCGAGATATCGGTGGCATCTCTGTGGGAACGGTCCTTAACGTTGAGGCGTCACCTGTTTATTTCTTGTGGGGAATCAGGCAGCAGAAGTCCTGAAGCCAAGGGCCAAGCAGACCCGGAAGTCCAGAACAAGTCTGGAGGCATCCAAAAAAACTGTGAAGGAGTTTTATGCTTGCTGTTTCATCCTTCTTATTTTTTTTTTTAAATTGATTGTGGGCACGGTTTAGCATAGTTTCTTCTAGGAATGTCTTAGAGGCACAGTAGGGTTTTTTTTTTAAAAATTTTTAATTTCTTTTTGGTCTGTTTAGCATCAGGCCAGAGACCGATGGAGTGTAAAACTGCTCTTCTACCCTAAAGCTTCAATGTTGTTTCTCGAAAATTATGCTCAAGGCTTATCTCCTCCAGAAAAAGTCTCCCGATGAAATGGCTTAGAAGTAACACAGGCTTGTCAGTCTTAAGCTGATTTTGTGTCAGATTGTTAAGAGCATTTGTTATTCATCATCGCCTAGCTCACTTCCCTGTCCTTTCTTGGCCTCTCTTCAGTTATTATGTTCCCCTGGACGCCTTTGCCAGCCTTCACATGGGGCCTGGGTTCTCCGCTTGGGTGAGCACCCTGAGGTCCCCAAGTGAATCACTTACTCAATCATGATTCCCTCTTTTCACCTCTCTGATCGCCGGCATTCTTTAAGGATATTCCCAAGCCCTCACCGGACAGGGGTAGGTGCATGCCAAGTGCTCACAAAATATTTGGGGAGCAAAGGACAGTCAGAGGCTTTCCGTTCTGTATATTATACGAATGCCCATGAAGCAAGTGACTTGGCATTTCACTACACTGGTAGTAAGTGCACATTAATGGCGACCTTCTGGAGTTAATTGTGTCCTAGCCCGAGAACATCTCCAAAAAAGAAGGATCCTATCCATACAGTAACAAAATTACTAAATGAGAAACTATAAATGTTATTGTGACTTCTGTGATCAGAAACGACTAAGTATACATTTTTATATAGATGTGGAGATGAGAAAAACCAATTTTTTAAAGTAGCAAAAATAGCAATTTTTACAAAGCAAGCACTTGGTACAAAGAATGATCATTCTTTTGTGGCGATTTCATAAAACATGTATCTTATTCCAGGAGCGAGACATGTTCTTAGTTCTAACACACCGTCGAGAAGCTTATTAAATGAAAAGCGTTCAGGAAACATCAATTGAATTTGATATTTTGACTTGTCTTTTTATTTTTCTTTAATAAAAAAAAATCCTTTAGTTCTCTATCTGCCCAGAGAAATGTTACTTTGATGCTTTTAAGGACCCTTTCCTAACCCGCAGACTGAAGTATATTAATACCAGAGAGGTGTCGAGCCGGGGGTGGGGGGGTGCGCTGGAGCATCTCCCCGAGGTTTCCCCCTCATTGCTGCTTGTGGACACAAATGGCCACGTACCCCAGGGGGAGTGAATGCAACAGCATGGGAGTGAGAGCCCTTTTGTGTTTCCTGCCAATTATTAGATGTGATTGAATATTTTGAAAGAAGCCGGTACATAAGAATTGGCATTTGGCTGGTGGCTTATAGGAGTGATCTTTCCTCTCCTGTTTTCTTTTCAAATGTGTTTGATATCTGACATTGAATTCTGCCTACTCCTCTTGTTATCAAAGGCAGACATCAGCCTCACAAAGGATGTTCAACAGATAGAGGGTAGGCGATGTTGGGTTTACTATACTTTTTTTCTCCTCTAGCCACTCTGGGTTCATGTTTTCCCTTGTTCTGTTACGAGGACACTTGTACTTCATCTTTTCTTCCAGGACCATAGGAATCCAAGTTCATACCATCAACCAGCTTTGGTTTAGGTGTCTAGTTTTAAGAATGAGGGATAGCAGTATTGTTTCCCAAGAGCGACCACCGGAATATTTAACGGATAGTATTTTCAGAATGTAAAGCATAGCAGAATTTGTAAGTTTTGTCTCTTTGCATTTTTTTTGTTACTGGACAATTACAGGATTTTGCATTTCACATGGTTTCAGCAGAAAACATCAGTAGCAGAAGTGATGCTTGGTGATCATTAATCTTTATAAAATGAGTACTCTTAATTAAAGCATGGAGGAAGCACTGGAGTTCTTTTTTTTTTTTTTTTTAATGGAGCAACATATACATATAGAAAGAGCCTTACCGTAAGATATTACTCACTTAGAGTCAATTCAAGTAAGGGCCTCAAATGGATGTTGAATGGTTCTGTCTTTCCACCAATTCTCTGTATTGCTAATTACTGGGAATCAGGGTGGGGTGGGGGAGGGGCTTGGCTTTATTCCCAGGGAGCAGGGAAAGGATGGATGACTATGTATTTCTTGAGCAGAAGCACTGATGTGACGCTGTAGAAATACAGTCTCAGAAGCCTTTGGTTTTTTGAGGAACCAGGTTAACAAACGGGACTGCACTGTGTTCCGGGAGTTTGTATGTCCGGGACCCTGCTGGGAACCAGCGCACTCTCCTCTGCCACTGTAATCACAAGGATGAGTAGAACGGTAAAGGTCTATGGTTTTCGAAAGCTGCTTTGCTTTAAGGTCACTTTTTAATATAAAAGGTTGATGTGGCTGTGCTGCACACTCAATCCTTATAGAAGGATTAGGTTCATTTCCTTCAGGTCTGGACCCTGGGCTTGAATCTCTCCAAACAAGTAGTACATCAACTTAGCTCACCGTCGCCTGGCTCAGAGAAGGGGCGACACAGTCCTCTGTTGAATGAGTTGAACGCAGTGGAAATGGTATTAACATAGTTTAAACCAAAATGCCCAAAATGTAAATGATTCACTTTCAGGTAAAAAATTAAAAGGACAAAAGCCCCACGCAAACTTGCTTTACACGTCGTCATTTCCAACTTTTATTTAAGAAAGAGATTTTCAGAAGGAAAGTGTTGTGTTAGCCAGGCCCTTGGTTCGTACGATGCTTTCTGTTACAGGAGACTTGTTCTTAGAGGAAAATTGTTATGGTCACAACAGCTTGGGATTTAATTTCTTGCTGAAGTATTCAGTAGTACGTGACCAGTCCTTAGACATAGACGTATGTCTATAGACCAGTCCATATCCATAGACAGAACAGGTGGCAGAATTGTTTTTTCTTCTAAGCAGAAGGCTAACTTTGAATGGTTATTATTCCATAATCATTTGTCTAGCAGGAATTAGAATAAGTATCTTAGAACTGGAAGAGACCTCAGAAATCTCAGAAATAATCTCATCCTCGCACTGCCAGTCATTTTCCAGATAAGGAGATTGGGTCATGGAGAGGTCAAGAGATTTGCTCAAGGTCACACAGCTAGTTTTTTCCAGAGCTCATTTTCCACCCACGCCTCCACCTGGATGCCAGCACCTTGATTCTGTAACTCTGCTGTGTCTTGGCCTCATTGTTGTACCTCAGAAGTAGTGTGCACTCCTTACATTTTGGAAGGTTGTTTGTGGTCAGAGTTGCTAAGATGTGTACTGCAAAGAGCTCATCAGGACAACTATGGGAAACCCTGATGGGAGGCTGTGGGATAGAAATAAACTAGAGAAGGCTTGTGTGGGCAGTCAGCGTACTATAAAAGAATGGTACAAAGCTAGAAACCTTGATTTTCAGCCTGGCTCCGCAGTCTACCAGCTGTATGAGCATAGGCACATGACTCCTCTCCAGAACAGGCTTCGCACAGCGAGAAGACAGCACTGTGGTCACCAGCTTTCTCTAGTTCCGTCCCTCAACAGACTGTGGTTAGAGGAACAAAATTCACCTGAGTAAATCTGAAGATCTAACTGGCTTTATTCAACGATCCGTGAATCGGGCGGCACCCATCTAGCAAGTGGAAGGGAGGTCCAGGGCGCTGTACAGAATGGAAGACTTTCCTGGACAAGAGATGGGGCAGGACAAGGAAGTTACAAGATGTGTTTCAGGCAGAGTCACCTCTTTGGGGGGAGGATGTTGGTCCCTTATGCAGATCAGGAAGTTCCAGGTTAACTGGTTAAAGGTCGCATTCCTGAAATTAAGTTTTGGTTTCCTGGTTTAGGGACAAGATCCATTTTGAGCCTGTTTTTCCCTTTGCTGCTGCTGCTGCCGCTGCTGTTGTTGTTGTTGGTTTTTGGTTTTGTGAACATTATCCATGTCCGGAAAAAGGGATCCTATATTTTTGAAGCTGTGTCCAAAGTATGTCTTCAGTCAGTCATGGTCTTTGGAGTCTGTCATGACTTAAAAGAAGTTGGTTTCCAGATAAAGACGTAACACCGTCAAAATTGTATCATAAGGAACTGTTGCCCCAGCGGTATTCCTTATATTAAAAGAAGACCCCCAGGTCTGAAATCCTACCAGATTTTTTCTCATTTTTAATCTCTGGAACATAGTAGATATGGTTACTTGGAAGAAAACTATATAGCAAAAGTAACAAAGAGTATTTATTGGGCACTGTGCCTCCAAAATGGAAGCCACTAGCTTCACTCATGTATCTCCCGAGTACTTGAAATGTGGCTCTTAGGCATTGAGATGTGCCCTAGGATAAAATAGACTCTGACTTGTAAGCAGCTTTAGCGCCATTAGAGGAATGTGAAATGTGCATTGAATTAATTTAAATATCGACTGCATGTTAAACGGCAGTTTGGATATATTGGAATAATATGGTATCAAAATGAAATTACCCTTTTACTTTTTAAAGGGTGGGTTTTAGAAAATATTTTAAATGAGTTTGTGGCTCACATCATCTTTCTACTAGGCAGCCCTCATTCGTTGGTTTAACTTGCCCACTTTTCATCTCCAAAGCCTGGGACTACCAGAGTAGATATGGAGCCTGAGAAGCCTGTCTGTAAAACCTGTGAGAGGAGGGAATTTCCCACAGTTGGGATGGAGGCTTCCTTCGGGAGGTTCCTAGCTATGCTCCCACACTGCTGTTTTAAGGCCAGTGAACTTACTTGGAATGCCCATAAGTGACTGAGAGATGGGTGTGGTCAGTTGCTGGTTCACTGATGGACGTCAATTTCTAAGACCCCCCTAATCTCTACAGGGCTGGATGACTTGGCTTTTAAAGGGTTTTTCCCTTTTAAATACAGCTTGCTGGCTTCAAGTGGATTCAGTCTGAAGTTCTTACAATGCCAAAAAGCATAATTACCCATAGGATTCTTGATAATAGGGAAGTTACGGAATTTGGAATAGAGTAGATGGAATGGATACCCTGAAGGATCATAAAGAGATTTTTATAACTTGGCGTGTAATAACAAAACATTTGAGCAATAACCATTGTAGACTTGTGGGACAGCCGCCATCATCATGAACAAACTGCAGTGCTCTCTGAAAATAGTATTGAATTTAAGTTTGGAGAGCGTGAATAGAACACTGATCATCTTCGTGTTCACTGCGTTCCAGCTCTGCTTTCAACTGAGAAAGCGTGACTGCTTACTGAGCCCTGTAAGACTTAGACTTCTATCCTAGAGTCTTTTCCTATGTGGTTGAAAGCTCAGCGCAGCCTCTGGAGTTGAAATGGACATTGTTGAGTGGTGAGGAAACGGAGGTGCAGACGTGAACATTTTGGTGGTGCTGGACTTGACGCTCGCATCTCTTGATTTAGAGTCAAGCACTTCTATATTATCTTAGGGAGGCTCTCACTTAAACCTACTGGTTTGTTCCCTCTATTCCCATTAGTAAAGCACACAGGGTCTTGTAGCTGTCTACCGCTTGTTTCTTACATCACAGAACAAGATGTAGCAAAACCTGTCAAGGACCCTCTAGGAAAGCTAGTTGTCAATACACAAATATGTTAATAACTGAAAAGAACTGAATCCTCTTTGAAAACACTGAAGGGACATCTTGCTTGCAGGCTAAAAGAAAGAAATATGTTGTTTGACCAGCTAACAGTAACTCTTGAGGTCAGGGCCTCTTGATACCGAAAACCACCAAAGCAAAAGGAAAGGCATCTTTTGCTTTATGTAATGACTAAGTAGGGTCTTACAGATGGACCCCTCTGCCGGGAAAAAAACTACACATTCTGGATATAACGGGAAACACAGCCGTGTACAGGCACTAGAGAATAAACTCAGGTATGCGATGCTACTGCAGGAGTGTTTTTGAAGCTGGGGAATTGAATAGAGTTACTGCCTGTTTTCGTGACTTTAATTAATCTTTGACATGGCGTATAGGGGAAGAGGGTTCTGGTGCAGGAACCAGGAAATGGAATTTGGGGAAATCTCAGCCCAGAGGTGAGAGGAAATCCGAGAAAGGTCAGAGCTGTAAGCGAGATTTCCACATTTTTGTCACTGTATGCGTCTGAGTCACATATGTGGAACAGATTCAGAACATTTCCGTGAATGATAAAATATCTTAATCGGACCCAGAACTGTCCTCCAAAAATCAAAATTGGAAGTTTGAGTTGACACGAGGTAATAGTAAGCTAAAACAACATGAACGATACTCCTAGGAGAAAAATAACAGAATCCAGAGTTTCAATATCTTGCCATTGATAATGTCTGGGCCCATGAGCTCCACATAATTAGGACAATGGAGTATGTTCTCATAAAAAGAGAACAGTAATTGATAAATAAATACCAAGATGACATAGGTGTTAGAATTAACAGTATTTAAAATGGTTATCATGAGCATCTGCTACGAAGTAAATACAGTATACTCAGAGTGAATGAAGATATAGAACTCTCTGCAGAAAAATAGGAAAGACAAAGGACCAGTGGAAATTCTGAACTGAAAAATCTGCTTGATAGACTAACCAAAAAAGAGTTGACAAAGGACAAGGTTGGTGAACTCTAAGGTCTATTAATAGTACCGATTCAGTGTAAGGAACAGAGAGAACAGATTGAAATAAAAATGAGAACTTCAGAGATCTGTTAGATAATACTAAGTGGATTAATTTACATGTACTGGGAGTTCCAGAAATAGAGAAACAATGGCAGAGAAAGAGGTTTTTGAAGAAATCATTGCCAACATTTCCCCAGATTTGATGGAAGGAGGATGCTACCACACACCCAGCAGAAGGAACAGAAAGATGGCCGGTGAGAAAGAAAGGGTCTTGAGAGCCACACTGACTACAAGAAAAGGGTGATGTCTTCAGAGACAATGGAGACAGGAAAATGTCGAGCAGCATTTTTATAATGCAGAAGGAAAAATAAGACTGCTTTCCTTTCTGTATTCAGCAAGAATATCCTTTAAGAATTAGGACAAAATAAAAACATTTTTCAGATCAAAGAAAGCTACCAGTATTTGTTATTAGCAGACTTATGATACAAGAAATTTTAGAAGAGGTACTTCAGAAAGAAGGGGAGTGACGCCAGAGAGAAATGTTGATCCTCACAAAGGAATGAAGAGCATCAGAAATGCACACTATCTGGACAGATCACCTTTTTTTCCCCTTTTCATTTCTTTATACTGCATATGGTTGTTTAAAGGATAAATTGTAACATTGTGTTTATGGCGTTCATAACCTATATAGCTATAATCTATATCCCAGCAAAAGAATAAAGGAAAAGGACGGGCGATGATATGGACCCATACAGTTGCACAGTGTCTACTTGGTGAGTCCATGCAATACTAACTGTAAGATGACTGCGGAAATTTACTGTTGTGATTTGCAGAGCAGAATTCCTCGACTTTGGTGTTTGTGACGTCTTGGGCCAGACAGGTCTGTGATGTGTGCAGCTGTCCCGTGTGTTTTAGGATATTTACCAGCATCCTTCGTATTTCCCCACCAGTAGTACTTCACACCCCTACCCTCATCACGATAACCAAAAATGTCCACACACACCCCCCAGGGGACCAAAGTCGTGGTTGAAAACCATTGGTATGTATAATACAACAGTTTTAGTGGCAGTGTCTATCAATTCTTTGGCTATTGAAAATCATTTCTTCAGTGATGCTTCAAGTTTATCGTGTGTATGTATGAGAAGTAAAGTGGAATTCTAGAGAAATATGCAAATAACATCAAAAAGGCAATAAAGACAATTAAGAACATAAAATTGACAAATAAGAAACGAACACAAACCTAGTCATAGAAATATGTAAAGTAAACATTGTAGGATCAGTATGCTAATGGAGGGGAGTGTCCAATGAATTAAGAGAGGCAAAATGTAATGATATGCTGTTTGTATAGTCATATGTTAAATATAAGAGATGTCTACAAAAGATGCACTTATTTCAAATATAAGTGTAGTTAGGTTGAAAGTAAACAGATGGAAAGTGGAAACAGGAAATAGGAAAAGGCCACGAAGGCACAGACAGCATGGGGACTCGCTGTGTTCCTCTCCCCACCACAAATCCCCATCCCAGCCCTACGCAGCTCTTCCATTGGGCTGTGTCTGAGCTGTAGCCTTCATAACCAACCAGCAACACCGAGGAGAGTGCTTTCCTGAGTTCTAGGGGCCAGTCCAGCAAATTCCTGAACCTGAGGGGCCAATCTCAGGAACCTGACTTAGAGCCAGTTGATCTGGAGTACAGATCACAACCTGGGGCTTTAGTTGGTGTGTAAAGTGGGGAGGGTGGCAAGGGCACTGGGTGGCTTAGTTGAGTAAGCGTCTAACTCTTAATTTTGGCTCAGGTCATGACCATGATGCGTGGGTTCCAGCCTCCACGACACGCTCCGTGTTGACAGTGTGGAGCCTGCTGGGGATTCTCCCTCTGCACTTTCCATGTGGGCACATGTGTGCATGCTGTCCCTCTCAAAATAAATTTTAAAAATAAATTGGTGGTGGCGGCAGACTTGTGGGACTGATTCCTTAACCTGTGGTGCCTGTGCTAACTCTGCGTAGTGTCCTTAGGGAACCAAACTGGGAGCTGGGAAATTCGGCAGTTGCATAATGTAAGGGAAAAACCTAAATTTTATGTGAATAAGAGGAAAACATTTTCTTTGTCAATTGCCAAAGATGTTCTAAAAATCCATGATTTAATTCCCACTGTAAGAAATTAGACATTGAGAAAAAAAATCAAGTCTTTAGTAATAAGGAAAAAAGGAAATTATAAAGAAAAACTTTGAAATCCATGAAAAGAGTAGGAAAATAATAAAGAAAATATATTAAACCCAAAAGTAAAATTGGAGAAAAGTAAAATGGATACCTATCCCAGGACCAAAACATGGCAAAAGAAACAAATTGGTAATATCAGGAATGGAAGAGGCCCATCATTACATGTCCTGTAGATACAAAAGAATCAATAAAGTGGAAGCATAGGATGGAAATGGGCAGATTTTTTGAAAGATGAAATGTAAGAGACTTGACCTAAGAAGAAATAGGAAACTTGACTCGGTTGATGTTGAATCTCAATGAAAGAAATTCAACTCCTAATTAGAATCTTCCCAAGAAAGAAAACCAGAGGCCTCAGTGGCTTCACTGGTAAATTCTATTAGAGATATAAGAAATAAAGAAAACTAATCTTACACAAACTCTTTCAGGAAATAGAGGTGGTGAGTTCCTCTTTCAGTGAAGATGGAGTAACAATTTGAAAGAAACACTAAATGGAACTGAGTTTTTTGAAGGGAGGTCTAGTCAGTATTCATTACCGTCCGGTACGGTTTTCTTCAATGATGAACCCACATCTGCCCTGTTCAGTCCAGTAGTCACCCCTGACATGTGTCTACTGAATGCTTGCAATATGGCTACTTAGATCTTTGAAATGGATTTTTTTAATATAACTTAATTTTAATTCACATTAGCCGTATGTGTCTAGTGGCTACCACATTAGAACAGCTTTCAGATATGTAAATTGAAGTGCCCAGGAAGGGACATGGTGATTTTTCAATATCCAGAGCATATATGAATATTGCCATTGAAATTGTTAAAATTCAAAACAAATGCTTAACATGCTAAATTTCATGTAAGTAAACTATTTGCCCATATTTCCCTATTGTCATTACTGGAATGGTACTAGGTGAATTAGTCTTGGCTAAATTCAATGTTAAAAAAAAAAAATCAAAGTAGGGGCATCTGACTGGCTCAGTCGATTGAGCGTCCGGCTTCCGCTCAGGTCGTGATCTCGCAGTTTGTGGGTTCGAGCCCCGCGTCAGGCTCTGTGCTGACAGCTCAGAGCCTGGAGCCTGTCTTCAGATTCTGTGTCTCCCTCTCTTTCTGACCCTCCCCTGCACATGCTCTCTCTCACTCTCTCTGTCTCTCTCAAAAATAAACAAGACATTAAAAAATCAAAATAATTTTCTGATAAGATTTAACAGTTTTTATTGCACGGCTAATACACATAGTTCAGAAAGAATATTTCACATTAAATCTTGAAAGGAGCGCGGAACATTATCTCTTAATGACCTAAAGCCATACAAAAACTCATTGCTCTTGTGATTCGTATCTTTGTCTTGATTATAAGTGATTTTTTTTTCTTGCACTATTTCTCACTATCTAGTGCTGGTTAAACCCCGCTGGAAAGCAGAGGCGGGTGGAAGGGATAGAAAGACCAAAGTAAGGCTGAAACCTGGAAGGAAAAAGAAAACCTCGCTGTCCTAGCGTTCTTCATTCATCCCCTTTGAGGGGTATAGCCTCTTAGAGTATATGTGTGGATCTACCGTTTCTCTACAGATAAAATGAAGTTTGTGCCATCTGCCTCTTAGAAACTACGATTTATCTAGATGAGAGGTACATTTGCAAAATCTCGTGCGTTCGATACCAATCACACAATACGGTCATGCAAAGCGTTGTCTCTCTTGAGCTGCTAGAGAACTCTTAGGAAAGACCATGAAAACAAAACCAAGAGGTCCTAATAACAGAGAAGCTGATTTAAATTTAAGTGATTTTGAAAGGAAGTGACAGACAAATGGAGATTGTCTAATGCATACTTTTTACATGGATCCGTGTTAGTCCTAATAAAAACAGTAAGCCCAATAACCATAACTAAAAGGTATTGAGAGGTTATGTTTACCTGGTCCATTCTGACGCACATCGCATGCATTCTCATCTTCACCAGAGGCTGATGGAATATTTATAGTATTTTCTCCATTTTATAGAGGAAGACATACAAAGCTTTAAGTATTTAAGTAACCCACCCATGATTGCTCACATTGTTCTTTGCGTTGGAAGACAGATTTGAATTCAGTACGTTGGTCCTATTTCTCAACTACTTAGAGGATAAATAACATCCTTCAAAAATACCCATGTCATCCAGGAGGAAAGATTACAAGTTGAAGCAATTAATTCCGAGAGATTTCAAAGTAGTGAAAGACCACGGTGACCTTGGGTAATCTGAGAAAGTTTTATGTTTTAAATAAATAACAGATCGCTCTGCAGTTGCCTTTATACATTTTTGGCCTAATTTCAACAAGTGACTGCAAGCAGGGAGGACTTTCCTGGTAGGAGTGTAAACACTGTTTGACCGCCTCCCCTCCCATAGAGATAAGCATGTTGGAACAGAACATTAGAAAATAGAGGAGAGAGAGAATGAAGTAGGATCTTGATGGGACTTAAGGCCAATTCAAATTCTTCTGTCTTACACTGTTGGTTCTAGATCAGTGACCTTTAGACTTTGTATCTTGTCTCCTTAGTAGGGTGTGAAGTTCATGTATTGGGTCACAATGTATTTATTAATCTTAATGAAATGGATAGAATGGCACAGGAAATTGTCAAAGAGTTTTGCTGTGACTAAGGGTCTTTGTGAAGCATTTGTTTTAGTTCTATAGAGTTGATATTCATTTTTTGTGGTACTTCTATAGAGTCAGTGAAAACCATGAATTAGTGAATACCGAGCCATGTCTCCTAAGGGAAATTTCAGGGTAAGGCTCTTTCGAGCCTCTGGGTATATGATTTTCATCAGCTGGTCCATACAAAACCTTATTTTATGTGTGTTTCTGTTTACTATATACTGCTGATGCATTCACATTGAACTTCTGCCCAACAGCGCTGCAACTCCGGTCTGAAGCCTGTTTGACGTTTTCTCTATTAGACACATCCCAGCCATCCAGCATGTTGGAACACGAGTGAGCCCTTCAGCATGTGTTGGGGGGCTATTTTAGACAGTAAAGTCACCAAGGAAAAGCACAAAAATACAGAAAGGGTGGCATTAAATAGACTATGACAAGGACACGTGTTTACAGAAGGCAGAGCGTGGCCTTGTCCAAGCTCAGCTGGGAGCATTTGCATCAGGAGTCTGCAAGCGTTCTGTGCTCCGTACTGGTAGGTCTGTGAATGAATGCAAAGGTTCTGGGGGTATTGATTTGAACGCTCTAGGTCAGCTTTAGCAGGTAGCTCGATTTGCAAATATGGAATCTGAATAGTGAGGATCGACACAATGTGCAGATTCACAGAAATGTTTATTAGGTCATCTCAGGAAACGTATTTCTCAAGAAGAAATTTTTTTTTTGAGAAATACTGTGCTAGACGATCAGAGTACTGAGGAATAAGAGGTGACCAGTGTCTCCAGCATTGAGATGCAGAATGCGGTTAAGAGGTCTGGGTCAGTTGGTGGATTACGTGACTCTTGGTCTCTGGGTTTTGAGTTCAAGCCCTATGTTTGGGGTAGAGGTTACGTAAATAAATAAAATCTTTAAAAAATTGATGTACTGGTTACAAATTGAGTTATAGGAACGAAGAGATAAAAGTTGGTTATTAACCCTGAAGCTCTCTGGTTTAGTCGTGGAAAGAGTGGGGCCGCCTGGGTGGCTCAGTCGTCAAACATCTGACCTCATCTCAGGTCATGATCTCATGATGTGCGAGTTCGAATCCCACATCAGGTGGGCACAAAGCCCTCGTTTCTCTCCCCCTCCCTTTGTCTCTCCCCCTCCCTCTGCCCCACCTGGGATGCTCTCTCTCTCTTTCCCTTTTCCCTCTCTTCCTGCCCCATTGCTCACTTGCGCCCTTTCTCTCACTGTCTCCTTCTCCTCCCCTCCCCCCTTAAAAAATGAAAGAAGAAAGCGTGGTGAGGCCCACGATATAATGGAAGGACTGGAACTGGGTTCTGGTGGATTTGCCCTGTGACCTTGGCATGTCACAAAGCCGTATACTTCATCTTTAAAATAGTGCTATTTGAAGCGCACGTTAGTCGTTGGAATCCATGGAGTCAATATCCCTACGCATGGCCCTGGTGGATCACAGTAGCACCTGGACTCTAATTATCTGCTCTAGAAATAGCAGGTGGCATGTTTGTGTATTAAGTGTACCTTCGTGTGTGTGTGCATTATGTATGCAAAATATACTACAATTTCACCTGAACAAATATTAGGGTGTATAAGAAGAGATACTCCTCAGGCTGTTGAAACGTGAGACTGATAATACAGCTGAGATGCTAGGGGCAGAGATGTCTCCATCATCAAAGACAAAGAAGCAACAGAAAAGTTAAAAGAACCAGGGGTAAACTGAACTGTATGGGTCAATAACCTGTATGTATTATAAAATCTATGTGTTAAAACAAACATATATTTACACCTCTGTAATGTATATTCTACGTGAAAGCCTAAAATAACGTACGCTACGGTAGGACGGGTGATGTTTATAATACGTGCACTTTCTGATAATACCAATTTTCAAGGCTCCAGAGCATAAGAAATACACAGCAAAATTGCCTGACAAAATGTAACCTCTGTTTGAGAGTAGTCGGATCTTGCAGCCAACCATAATCATGCATATCAATTTTTACCATGTTTGCAAAGCTTGGAATTGCTAGTAGAGAGGAACTTCCGGTTGACGGACTACCAAAGATGCAGGCTTTTTACCGTAATTTGTTCTCCAGGCTCAAGTGAGCATTGTCAGACACGGCAGGCGACATTATGGATTTTAAGACTTCGGCATCATCCTGTCTCCCGTGGTATTAACTGTAATTCAAACACAGAAAAATGCTCTTCTCTCATTTTGTCTTTTCTTTTTGATGAGAGATGAATAGATCCACTTGAGGAATGATTATATTGACTAGTGTAGTTTTAAATTTTCTTCAGTACTCTAAAACCTACAACAGGGGCCCACTGGTCAGTGCAAACAGAGCCGAGAGGTGTGATTTCGCCTCAGCTATTTTCTCTGAGAACAGAGTGTATGATACTGGCTTACTCCCCAGGGAGTCACGTCCCTCTTACATGCTTTACAAACAGTCGTCATTAATATTAATCTTTACTAATTGTAATGAAAACTTGCCAGTGAATAACAGAATTGCATTTTTACCAAAGTCATCTCACAAAGGCTTTATTATTATATTTTTCCTGCATCCCGGCCATTGTGCAGTCTGATTGCTTTCAAAAGAACAAACCCAATTGTCAAATGCTGTCAGTGTGTAATGTCACGTTCGATCTGGACCTGAGAAGTGTGGCCTCCGGTTGCTGGCCTGTCTTTTATGTCGCAGAAGCACAGAATCGTTAAACAATCTGGGGAACCTGAAGAGAGCAAATGTGCAATAAAATTTCCAGTGGAGTCTCGTGCTGCGGAGCATAGCCTACCAGTAACAGACTTCGCCCTCGTCTTGCATCGGAGGCTAACTTCTCTGCAGAAATTCCGTGTGCCGTAGCCGTCGAGAAAAACAGAAGTTTTTAAAATGAAAACTTCAGGAAATCGTGTTCAAGTCTTTTTTTCAGCTAATGCTCAAAGCTCTCCTGAAACATTCTGTTGGAAACAATGAGCATGGAAAAGACTCTATTTTCCGTTTTCTTCCTCGTTTCTGCACTTTCAGAATGGTCTCATAATAACCGCCAACTTGTAGGATTTCGCCAAGGACTTGGTTGGCAGAGTATAACAACACAAACCTAAGATCTCCCGCGACAGTCATGCTTTGTTTATGGTTTTTACAACAACCTTGTGTTTTATCCTGTTGCTGTGTCATCATTGCATCGTTTGAAGCTGCCCCCAAAATCTCAGAAGCTGAAAGGAAAGACGTCATCAGCCGCTTTGACTTTTTTCCCCCTTGATGAAGTGATCTATCTTGAGTATTCAATTTAGTACATAGGACTTAGGAATCCATTTATTGTTTTAAAATGTCATATTTATTTAGAGCAAATGAAGGAGGATTGTGTTGAAAAACAAGACTGTTTTCCAAAAGAATGTATGTCTCTGTCAAGGACATTATATGTACCTTCGTCACACCAGGAAATGGGCATAATTATGACACCTTTCATTTTATTTTAGAAAGAGCTTTTGGGCTTTTGTTGTAGAAGGAAAGTAAAAAAAAAAATATAAGCAATACTGGTCATCCCCCAAATTAATGTACAGTGAGGTAAGATGTTACTGGAATTGTACTCTCTTCCTCGAACTCAGAAATTAAGTCCAGAGCCTCAGTGTGGGGCAGAGCGAGGTGGGCGTCTGCGGCAGGAGACAGGGGCGGGGTGCCAGGAAGTGGTCATGGCTCAGGGCAGCGCATCTGGCCCAAGGGGTTGAGTAGGCTTTGACAGCAGGGCTTCCTGGAGGGAGTGTCAGAACTTTGTCGGGGTCACGAGGACGTTCAGGTGTGGGGAAAGCCTGGAGGAGGTTTTGAAGCCCACATGGGATAAAGAGGGTCTCCTTGGTGGGCTGAAATGTGGTCCCTAAGTAGGTCTCTCCAAGTCTCAACTCCTGCCACCAAGCTCTCTGTTGGTTTTCCACAGCTGCTGTGACAGATTACCACCAACTCAGTGACTGAATAAGATGGGGATTGATTCTGGAACGGTTCTGGATGCCAGAAGGCTGAAATCTAAGTACAGGTTGGGGTGGCTTCCTTCTGGGGGCTCTGAGTCAAAACCCAACCCTGGCATCTCTCGCAGCTTCCGGGGGCGGAGGCGTTCCTCAGCACTCTTCAGCTTGCGGCGGCTTCACTGCGCTCTCTGGTTCCATTCTGAATGCTCCCTCCATCCTGTGTGTCTTCCTACCCTCTCCTTTCTTCTTACAAGGAGCCCTTGTCATTGGGTTTAGGGCCCTCCCTAATTCAGAATGATCACAAGAGTCTTACCTTAGTTACAAATGCAAAGGACCTTATTCCGAGTAGGGTCACATCCTGAGGTTTTGGGTGGACCCATCTTTTGGTGGGCTACTCTTCAGCCCGCTGGAATGTGGCAGGGGTGGCCTGTCGTGGTGAGTCAGAGCTCAAGAGGAGCAAGGAGGGCCTCCCCGTGGCAGGGCAGCTGAGTGGAGTGGCAAAATGCATGCAGGGTAGGATGGCATTGTGGAGGAGGCGATCTCGCATGGGTATCACATCCAGAGTGTGAGAAGGGGGCATCTGCCTGAGGCAGGGGAGAACCTCAGAGATTGGTTGTATCTGCCGGGCAAATAGGCCTATGTATTGAGGGTAACAGAAGCCAAGTTTGTCGTTGTCAGAGAAGTGAAGAATGTGGAAAAGGAGAATGTATTGGAATCCATACTGTTGGTGAGTGCTCATGGCTTTTATTAAAGAGTAATATGTGGGAATGTACATGTGCGTAGGTGTGTGTGCATCCGTGTGTTCCCGAGTTCTGCCCCCGGAAGGGGCCTGGGAATAGCTCCTGCCCTGGCAACAACACACTTAGCAGCCATATCTTAGCTTCTAATGGTCTAAGAGAAGTAAAAGACTTTCTTGGAAAGAAATGGCTAATCGCAGAGTTTGGATAAAGCAAGTACAATGTGAGCCAGGGGTATCTTGTGCCCGAAAGTACAGAAGAGCTCACGGAACGCTGGGAACATGCCAACAGGACATGAGAGTTATCTTTGAGAGGCTCCCAGAGGCCACACTGGGAGTAATTTGAGCATCAAAATAAATGACAGCAATTATTACAACCTATGAAATACAAAATAGTAAGTCTACTGCAATCTCAGTAAATAAGTACATTGAAGGTTTAACGAATATGGTGGTTAGATATTTTATAATAAAACTACACAAAACCCTAATGACACCAGGGGAAAGGAGTAACTTCTGAGTGGGAAGACTTGGTGGATACCACCTTAACCAAGTGACCAAGGTGTTGGCATCAAAGGTGTCTCCTGATAGATTGCAAGGAGAAATATCTTGATATTCTTGCCATAAACACATGACATGAATCTAATCATGAGGAAGCATCATAAACCCGTTTTGAGACCCCTTCTACTAAATGGACTATAATTTTCAAAAATGTCAGTGGTATGAAAGTCAAAGGAAGATGGTGGGACTGTCTGGAGCTGGAGAACCCCAGCTGAAATGGACCAACTGTTTTAACACTTGGTAAAACACAAATGGGTCTCATCATCAGATGGTGGTAATAACACCTCAATGTAGGAGCTGCCTAGGAAATAACCTGGAGCGGAGAAAGTGCTTTTTAATTTTAGGTGTGATGACAATAAGAAACGGGCAGAAGAACCACATGAAAAATCTGTCTGGCATCCATCTTCTCAATATCCTGGGACTCTGGAAGACAAATGTTCTGGAGTCCTATGGGGAAAATTGTCTCCCCCAGGTGTCATCAAGTTAAATTGAGAGGTAAATTTAAGTTCTATCCTTTTTAGTCACCAGAGAAATGCAAAGCACTTTGCCACATAACTGAATACTTGGGAATTGTTAAATTGAATTGTTTTCATGGAAGTAAAAAGTCAGCCTTCTTCCAATAACTAGAGAGAAGGAACAGATAGGAAAAAGGGAGCATGAATTGTCCTAACATTGGCGTCCTGGGAGTAATTCATTGAACTGTGGATTTGGAAGAGCTGTCGGTAAGCACGTGCCAAGATCCGTTTACAAAGCCAGTTTGGAAGAACATCTCCCTCATTCCATTTTCCACGGGGAAAATAAATCCCAGTGAGTATTGGTACTTCTGTGTAGAGTTTTGCTCGTGTTTTCCATAGTTTGGAGTTCACAGCTCATTGCCATTTGTGTTCAGGGATGTCGACGGGAGTATCCTCTCTCACTCACCTAGAAGTGGTATTCCTAGGGATTCCGAATATCTACGGGCCAGTGGCTCAGCAGCCCCAGGCTAATTCAGCACGCCACCAGCCAAGGAGGAAATGAAAGTATTTCCATCCTACCCCGTACTGTCTTCAGTTGTCACCAAGTGTGGGTTCTGTACTTCATAGGTGCAGTCTGCACAATGCTTGATGATCTGGTTCTCCAGACTCATACAAGAAACAGTAAGTTTATTGTACTTTGATAATAAAAAAAGTTAGCATGTGGATGAAAGATGATAGAAACAAAGAGGAAGTCAGAGCTGGCATCTGCCAATAAGGTAACCATGAAAATGCTGACAGACAAGTGCTTTATTCCACAGTTCGGAAAAGGGAAGTGTAGGTAAGAGAGCACTCGATCTTTAAAAAAAAAAAAAAAAGGGTGCTTAGAGGTCTCAGTTGGTTAAGCATCCTACTCTTGGTTTTGGCTCAGGTTATGATCTCTTGGTTTTCTGAGTTCAAGACCCACATCAGACTCTGTGCTGACAGCTTGGAGCCTGCTTGGGATTCCCCCCCCCCACTTCCCACTTCCTCTGCCCCTCCCCCACTCATGCTGTCTCTCTCAAAATCAAATGAAAAAACTTAATAAAAAAAAAAGAGCACCTGGGTGGCTCAGTTGGTTGAGTATCTGACTTCAGCTCAGGTCATGATCTCATGGTCTGTGGGTTGACTATCCGACTTCAGCTCAGGTCATGATTTCACAGTCTGTGGGTTCGAGCCCCACTTCGGGCTCTGTGCTGGCACCTCAGAACCCAGAGCCTGCTTTAGATGCTTTCTCAACCCCCTCCCCCACCAACTGCTCATGCTTACTTGTTTCCACGCGTTTGCTCTCTCTCTCTCTCTCAAAAACAAACATTAAAAAAAAGCACTAGATGGAGATTCTTAAGACCTGAGTTCTAGTCTTAATAGTTATGGGAGTTACACAAATTTTTTTAATTGTTAGTGCTTTTTGTTTATTTTTGAGAAAGAGTGCGAGCAGGGGAGGGTCAGAGAGAGAGGGCGACACAGACTCTGAAGTAGGCTCCAGGCTCCGAGCTGTCAGCACAGAGCCCGATGCAGAGCTCAAACCCACAAACTGTGAGATCATGACCTGAGCTGAAGTCAGATGCTTAACCAACTGACCCACCCAGGTACCCCAAGTGAGTCACACAATTAAATGTTTTCTCTTTACATCTATAAAGTGGGGACAATCCTAACCTCACTGAGTATCTCCCACAGTTGTAGTAAGGAATGATTTTATAATAAAAGTGTATTATACACTCAAGGTTCTGTACAAACGTAAGGTATCATTTTCTTACATGTTTATAGTGCTGATTGTACTTTAAATTACATTTAAATAGGTAAATTAACCTCCACAGAGATGTGTGAAACAAATATGTGAAGGATTTATGTTAAAGCCTAGTCAATGAACAGAGACATAAAATTGTTCTAAGTGGGAAGCCTCATGTAAGTGAGCATTCAATTCGACCATTGTTTAAGGTGCTTGGTTGCCAGTGACAGAAATGCAGCTACAGCCGGACACTTTATCTGGGTCGTTTTTATTCCTGGCCTGTCTTTTTGCATATGGCAGCAAAGACTACTTCCAAGTAAATGTCTCTCTTTTTACGGGTGGTTTTGAGCCATTCTAGAGAAGCAAGTAAAAGCTACTTTGACTCTACTGGGAGAATTATTTTTGTTTTCCCTGGTTCGTGATGAGTGGAATGGTGAGCTGGATGTTGAAGGTCCTGTGGTATGCGGCTTGGTGTGGCATGGTCAGTGGGCCAATCGGGTTTGCAGGTGTCAAACATGGCCGTTACATATCGTCTATGACTGCTTTCAGGCTGCGATGGCAGCGTTGAGTAATTGTGACAAAGATATTTGCTATTCGGTCCTTTACCAAAAGGCATTTGCTGACCCCCGCTCAGTGGGTTTTATGTTTCTGGTCTCAGCGATAACCTTCTTGGATTTTTGTCTTCTCCTCTGTACACTGATGGTCTTGGATCAAGTGATTCTTGAGACTCCTTTTTGAATGCTAAGGTTTACTCTTTGACAACTCTTTGGCTTTGTTCCTCAGGCTACTGAACGTACAGCGTAATGCCCACGAATCCCTTCCTCTCTTCTGCTAAACTCATGTCTCCTCACAAAGTTAAAGTCCTGTCCCGTCTTAGAGGTCTTCAAAGTCATGGTCCTCACTGAAGAAGAGCTAGATTAAAAAATGGCCCATTCGTCCGGGGACACTACCATCAAAAGAGCATCTCTGTTGGGCAGTGCGTGTACCTGAGCACCCTCACAGCTGCCCAGGGAGCAAGGGAAGATTCTTCCACAGCATACGGTATCCACGCACCTCCTCTTGACCGTGCAGAGTGACAAAGGTGTGGGATGAAATGGTAGGAATGGGATATTGCAAAGAATCCTAAACTGTGAGGATTGACAAAGACCTCTACGATTCAAGCCTGCGAAATTTGCAAAGTCAGAAAAATGACTCTGGTTTAATGGCTGCCTTGGCGATGCTCCTATATTTGGGTATAAAAATCTCACAGTATAGGTTTTCGAAGATCCAAATAACGCAATTTTTTAAATGATGTTAAGATACATTGAATAGAGACCAAAATCTGAGAGCCAGCTTCCTCTTCTTCCTCCTTGACTCTTCCGTTGGTCTTGGTTCTTGTTACTCGGACCAGTTCCCCAGCCCTTTGTGTTTCATTATTTGCCCATCGGTGGTGTTTGCCATTCGTGGCAAAAGTAATGACATTGCCTGTAGGCTTGTGACCTTGTTGAATGACTAGGGAGAAAGATGGTGGCATGTTTGAATTGTGTAACGCTGTAGCACCTGGACAGGAGACGGTAATC
Source organism: Helogale parvula (assembly GCA_004023845.1). Lineage (NCBI taxonomy): Eukaryota > Metazoa > Chordata > Mammalia > Carnivora > Herpestidae > Helogale > Helogale parvula. The sequence goes on from PJEM01000037.1 coordinate 232,588, forward strand.
TGTGTTCTTTACCTTTCGGTGTTTGTGCAGGGGCTGGAAAGTTTGTATTTTAGGACATTATCCTAACTACCAGCCTTTTGGGGAGGGCTGTATATTTGCACGCGTGTGTGTGTGTGTGTGTGTGTGTGTGTGTGTGTGTGTGATGATGGCTTCATTCCTGTTTAATGTAGAGCTCATCGAAGGCGAATGTGTTACTCATTGTTGTACAAAACTGATAAAATTGCTTTGTAATTGAAACACTGGTGTTCATGCATTTTAGATCTTTTCAAGCATATCCTAATATTTTAAAACATAAAATATTCAGCTATTTCAACCAACTGAGAGCCAGATATCAGTATTTTAGCTAGAAAAAGAGTGTACCATGACAAGCTTTGACTTCAGAAAGATGGGGAATCGTCTTCCTAGACCAAGAGAAAAATGAGGCCCCAGATATATTTGTACTGAAGGAATGTTCTACTTGTAAAAAGCAGCTTGTCAGAAAAAACAAAAAATAAAACAACAATCTTTACTTACGTTACTGCAAGATTAATGCTTCTCGGAGGGGGGGACCCATAAAGTGGTTTTACTTGTCTCCATATTTAATGACTTTACGTTTATAATTCTTTTCCCCCCGAGAGATTTTACTTCCGGTTCAGCGGGATGATTGTAGTAGTTTTAATTGAGGCAAATGTGAAAAGCCAGAAGTAAATGAAAACAAAATAGAGAGAAATAGCTAACAGGTATGAACCTCAGTTCACCAACTCAGGTGTGCCAGAAATAGAACTTACTTTTCTAGCTTTAAACCTGATTTCACTTTTGAGTCTCTGATCCCTAGTTGTAAATTTCTCCCAATTTGAGGATCTGTCCCTTGGAGGCGTGGTGCTGGGAGGAGGTTGTTCCTCTGGTGGCAGTAAGCGGCCGTGCTGGCCTTGCTCTGGGCTGGCATCCATCCACAGTGGCATGGACAGAAATGTCTTCTTTTCCATTTGATTCTTTATCCGTTCTTTTCTGTCATAGGGCTTCTTCAGTTGTGACTCACCCTCGATGTTCAGGCCTGCTTTGATCACATGGAGAGCCTTCCATTTCTTCTCTATCATGTTGATCCATCAGATACTCTGCGGGGTTCTTTGAGAACCTCTTTGTCTAAACATACCTTCCCGGTATTTTTTTCCTGGGTCCTGCCACCTTCCCAGGATTCAAAGAGCTTGAATCCTCTTTCCTCTTGGATCTCCCAAACACCCAAATCTAGCCGGTATTTTTCAGAAGTCCACAGAGGGGAAACACTTCTGCTTCCCTTCCAACCTCCTCTCCTTCTCTTGGGGGAAATGTCCAACCTGGGTGTAAGATGCCCCATCTTCGCCGATTGAGTATGCTCCGAAGGCATTTGCTTATTCAGGTTTTTTCCCTTTCTTCCTGAGGACTAGGCTGTTAGGACAGCTTGACTCCCTTTCTCTTTTTCTGTTTCAACCTTATGCTGGGTTATGACTTCTCTCAATAACAAATTACAAAATGCTTTCACTGAATAAATGAGGCAGGGGTCAAAGTAATCTTACAAAATGCTATTCTGTTCCAAATAAAAGTATGGTTTATATGACAACGGTGGTGTCCTAGGGACTGGAACACTACCTCCTTCATTACTGTCAATCCTCCTGTCTTTGGAAGTGGCAGAAGAGAAGTCAATGTGGGTAGAACCAGCCAAGATCCTGATTGGAGAGAGTTTAAAAATCCCGTTGATGTCGTCTGCACGGTTACAGCATCTGTCTGAAATTAGACTTAGATCTTTGGTGAAAGGGCCGAGTCATTTTCAGGGTACGGAATCCATTACAGAGGTGTAGACTTCATCATGGTAGTTTACTCCCAACCGGTTGCTGAGCCTCTGACAGAGTAGTCGGTGTCAAGCCGCAAATAGAAGTCCCGTGCTCGAATTTGGACTCTGTCTTTAATTAACTCTGATATTCTGTGTTTAGTGCTTGGGTTTCTAATGTCTCATTTATATATGATAAAGTGGAATGATTTTTAAGATTTATATCATGGTTTTATTTGCAATCAGTTTATATACCACATTGGGTTGGGGTGGGCATATAGGAAGGGATGAAGGAAATATGTACCCTCGCACAAATTTAGGGAATTCAGGTTACTGGAGGGCATCTTGGGGTTCCAAGAGCCCCAACGCAAGGAAGAGCCAGGAGACGAAATGCTCCTTGGCAAATAAACTTTCTTTACTCAGCATTTATCCCAAGGCTGATCATGCCCACAATTTGTGCGGCAGCCATGTTCAGCTCTTTGACTCAGTTTATGTTTCTGATCTAAAACTTGATGCAGTAAATGCCGCGGTTTTGCTGTTTGGGGTATGTATTCTAAAGAGCCCCCATGAATTATAGAAAATCGATACAGACTTTCTGGTCTCAAAGGACTCGTATTTGTATGATACGGTACATTTTATTTTCACAGGTCGGTTTAATGGAAATTACTTCGGCATTTGAAATGATGGCCTTAAAACGTGGGAGTGGGGCGAATGCCAACACTTGACCTCTCTATGAAATTGAATTGCTCTTTACATTTAAAGTTTTGACAGAGAGTGAGAGAAAGAGAGAGACGTGGGGAGAGAGCGAATGTCCTTATTTGGTAACGAGCACCCATTAAAAGGACAGCGCGTTACATTTCATCTTTCCACCCCACATTGCTGTGTTCAGGATTTGCGAGCAGAGAGCTCTGCGACTCGACTTACGAGCCTGGAGAAAGGTAGTTGTGAGGATCTTTTAAGGGGCCCCGGATCACGTGCGTCGTCTGCGTGGTGAGGCTTAATTGGCTCCGATTAAATCCAAATGTACTGAACCGCTACAGTGTGTCTGGCACTGCGCTGGGTGCCAGAGTGGTGTGACGGAGACCTAAGAGCCGTGGAAGCTCAGAGATGAAAAGAAATGTAGAGCGACGGTCTCCTGCCCGACACACAGTCAGCAGGTCACCAGTGCCCTGTCTGGGCTGCTGTCAGCCCGTCATGCACAGAGGCAGAGGGACATGATGAAAAGGGCACTATATTTAGACTCCGGATTCCTGGCTCTTTGAGTCCCGGCTCACCTGACTCTCCTGTGAAGCTGATAAATGGAGCTGGTGGCCATCCCACCTGCCTTCTGGGTCGTTGGAATGGCAAATCACGTTCCAGTGTCTCGCAAGCCAGAAAGCTATTTTGTGGTAAGACTCCTGTTAGGAGCTGAATCTTGTCCCCTCTACATTCATACACTGAAGTTTCAATCTCCACATTTCCTCAGAACGTGACTGCTGTTGAGATAATTTTCTTAAATTTGGGGTAGAGCTGATACATAACATGGTCTTCCTGTTGGGGGTACGGCATAATGATTGGATATGTGTATAAATTGAAAAATGATCACGCTAAGTCAACACCCGTCCCCACGTGTAAATATAAAAATTTGTGTGTGATGAGAACTATTTATTTATAACGTTTATTGTGAGAGAGACTGGGGGAGGGGGAGGGGCAGGGATAGAGACTCTCCAGAAGGCTCCTTGCTGTGCTGTGAGTGTGAATCCCAATGCGGAGCTCGAACTCACCAACCGTGAGATCACGACGTGAGCCGAAGTCAAGAGTTGGTTGCTCGACTGACCTCTAAGATCTACTCTTTAGGAACTTTAAATATGCAATATAGTGTTGGCTATAATCACTATGCTGTGTGTTACGTACCCACGATTTATTTATTTGTTTGTTGTATAATTAGAAGTTTCTACCTTTAAAGAGACGATTGTTGAAATGATCTTAAGTGTGGGCGCTAGTCCAACATGACCGGTGTCATTATAAGAAGAAAAATTGGGACGTAGATAGTCTTCGAGGCAGGACCATGCCCAAGCTGAGGAAAGGAGACTCAGAAGAATCCAACCCTGATGAGACTTTCATCTTGGGCCTTGAGCTGCCAGAATTGTGAGAAAATATATTTCTGTTGCTTGAAGCCGCCCAGCCTGTGAAACCTGACAATTACAGTTCAAGCAGACGAATGCAGCACCTTTAGGTACTCCGATCCTGCACATGCCGTGCTTGAGATCCAGTGGATTCCAACGGTCTGCCCTATCTGACCTTGAAGCATTTGTCATCCTTCCTGGTGTGATGAAATATGTGTGTGTACAATATATAGCCGTCAGCTCTGTGTCCAAACTAGTAATAATTTGCGTCGGTGCCATTGCCATTTAGAAACCTTCTATCCCATGTTTGTCCTTTGCAGCTTAGACCCACACGCCAACCTCGGTTCATTTATCCAACAGTAAACGTACGGTTTTATCTTTTGGTGTCCTGCTTTGTGCTCTTATGAAGAGGAAAATAAATCTAGGCTCTTTGAACTAGGCAGGTGTCTTAATGTGCTATTTAAATGTTTGATCCTCACAATAACATTGAACTTCGGAATCCGTGTCCACGATGAGGAAACAAGGTCAAAGAGGTGAAAAACTCACGGGGAGAGCCAATATTCTAACCCTGCTCTACCTAAAACAAAACCCTGTGCTCTTTCCACAGAGCTGGTTGTGTCTTCGTTGTAATTCTGTGACCGGGAAGTCGAGACCACTAAAGAAACACGTATGACAGAAGAGGCCCAGAGAAGGCTATTTGTGTGGTCGTTGTGACTGGTGAGTTTGAAAACAGTTGTAAGCAGGTTGCTCATTGGCCGCCCAGATCCCACAGGGACAGTGGCCTCTGCAAGGGAAGCCATGATGTGGGGGTGGACTGTCTTGTCACAACACCAGTGCAGCCGTGTCTCTGAAGTCTTTCAGAAGGAACCGAGGAGCCTGTAGGTTGCAGTCAGGGCGCCTCGTGTGCTAGCTTTGGGCATTCGGTCACACTGCTTTCCAAACCGACGCTCTAGCCTAAGTCCTCATTTCCACTGACGCCATCACTTCCGCGTCCGTGGAGTCTGGAAACCTTGAGGTCATTCTTCTGTTTCCGTTGCCCTTTGCTCTTCTCTCCTGTCTGCAAAATCACCAAGCCTGAGCACTTTTTATTCTTGGGGCTGTTTCCTACCATCAACCCCTCCCAGGTCCTTGATCATGTTTGGGCAAAGCCGCTTTGCCTCAGCGGCTGATGCACGCTTTCTGTTTTGTATGCCGTCGGCTCCCTCAACACACCCTGGGGTTCCAAATCCGTGCTCCGTGCCTGCCTATCCCGTGTGTCCCAGACTTCCATTGCCCATCTGAGATTCCACCTCCTCCATGAAGCCCTCCTGAGCTACCCAAGCAATCTCTCTGAGCGTTCATAGCATTACTGCTTATAATTCTCTTAAAGCATCAATTTTGTCCTGCCCTTTACTCAAGTCATGAATTTAATCTCCTGTGTTTGATTAATGTAAAAATTTCATCCTAAATATGTCTTTGACTTTCAAAGTGTGCTAAATATTGTATTTTAAAACAGATCATGGGAATTATCACGTTGAGGTCTTTTTTCCCAAAATATGCACACTCCTCTGGAGGGTCCACTGAACTCTGCTGTCCCCACATCCTTCCCAAGCGCCTCTTGTTAGGAGGCTTACTGATTGAAATGTCTTCCCTTAGACCTTGGATGGTGGAGAATGTTCTTATGTCTCACCTTTCTGCTAATGTCTAGTTTATTGTTTAGTGTCTCATAAGTGTTAATTTTGCATAGTAATAGGGAGAGCTGACTAGGGCTTAGAGAAAGGGAACACACATAAAAACAGCACAGTTCAGCAGGCACAGGACTGCGGTCACCCAAATAAACTGAGCTGTCAGGAACTTGGTTGCAGGTGCACGTGGGTTTGTGGTGGGGACACTAGAACACAGGGCTGTACTTTACTCCATAGAGGGAGGGGCACCGAAGGTCACATGTGCCACAGAGTCCGAACTCCTGGCCCTTGTTCCCACTGGCTCTTCTCACATGCTGATTTTCTTATTTGGGCAAAGAGAAACAGAGGACTTGCAAACTGGCATCTCATTTGCCCTTAAAAACTGAGTTACTGGATTGGCCTTGTCCTCAGGGCCTCCGTGGGGTGCTCACCCCCTCCATTGAGGGAGCAGCATTACACGGAGGTATAGCAGAAATGGAAATCCTGAATGATAGGTGAAGCCACTCGCTTCTTTCTCTGTCGCCATCCACGTCTTGGTAAAAGCAGACTCTTGGGTTCAAGGACCCGGTGCTGGAATCAGTTCTACCCTTTCCCTTGGATGAGTTAAGGCTTCATAAATAGATAACGTACAGGGAAGAAAGCTATGTTTGTTCTCTATAGAGACAAAACAGGCGGTTGGCTAGGGCTCGGACAAGGGAGTGGGCGGTGATTCCATGCTCTGCGTTTCTTTGCAGGGTGATTGAACTATCCAGAAATTACACTGAGGGCTGTACCGATCTGTTAATGCATGAACAACATTCAGTGAGTTGTGTACTTAATGTGGGTGCATCTTATTACATTTAAAGGATGCCTCAGACAAAGGTTTTGAAAATGAGGATGTGCCAGGGTAGAATGGTAGGAGTGAGGGAAGCGGTGTGGCATCCGGGTGGCTCTCTGCGCAGGTGGGCAGGTGCGAGGCCAGCCCAGGTCTCCTGCCACATTCATAGCATGATGCCCCTGACAGGCCAGCGTCCATCCGCCACCGTCAGGCCTCAGAGGATGACAGCGTCCCCTGCTGTTCCTGTGATTATATTGACTTCAGTTTTTAATCTTGTTTAGAGCTGTTTTTTTGTTTTTCTTGTTGGTTTTTTTTTTTTTTTTCTGCCTTAGCCATTGAAATGTGAACATTTGTGTTTTCCGTTGCCTTTTCAGAAGGCGATGAAGAAGTTTGGGGCAATTTCTCTCATCTGGGTTCTTTTAATTGTCAGCACCCCTCATTGGCTTAACAGAAACCTAAAGGAGCACCAGAGGGATGGTGAAAGAGGGCTTACTGAGTGGCTGCTGTGGACTGAATTGTCTATAGACACTGAATCATGTCTCGCCAGAATGCTTACGGGAGAGCCTTGACCCTCCAGTGCGACTGTATCTTTAGGAGGTAGTTACGGTTCAATTCCTTCATAAAGTGACACCCTAATTTGGTGGGAAAGTGGCCGTAAAAGGGAGCTCTTTCAGTCACCCCACTATCCTGTGAGGAGAGGAAGCCAGAAAGAACCAGGGAAAGGGCTTTCATTTGGAGCCACATCAGCTGGTGCCTTGAACTTGGACTTCCAGCCTCCACAGGGAGAAAGGACTCTTCAAATTTCCCAAGCCACCCAGTCTGTGATATTTTTGTTACGGTTGCTTAAGCTGACGAATACAGTGTCTTCCAGAAAAAGAACACTGCCCGTGTGTTGAGGGTGCTAATGTCTTCATAATAACAGATGTTCTGAAATATTCAAGCCATTGTACTACTGTTCTAGAAATAAGGACTGGATCATTTCTTTTGCTGGTGGTGGTTTATGATTCCCCTTCTCCCCCAGCCCCGCTTGGGCTGTTCTTATCGTTATAACAATAATGGAAGAATTGCTCACAGCAGAAAGCATACATTTTATCTAATTCCTACTAAAATTTCTTAGAATAAGAAATTAGTAAAATATTGGTTATCACGGTCTCCCAGCCACACTGAGTGTGTGGATTCATTCAGAGTCCCTGCCAGTCACTAAATGTGATGTGATTTTGCTTTCTCTATGTTTCTTGAATCCATTCCTTTTCTCTGTGCCTTTATTTATGTCAACAGCACCTCTCGTGTGTTATTTTTATTACCTGCAAAATCTCTTTTGGCTGCATGTCTGTCAGTGGCCTTGAGTTGCCCACAGAAGTAGAACCTCCCATTGTCTTCCGTGTTCCATCCCTTGCTATGTCTTCAGAGCCATTTCTACTCATCGCTCTTACATGTGTCTCCAATATCGCTGTTCTGGTTGGAGTTCCTGACTGCAGCATGCTGTGCCATTTCCGGGTCTTTGCTGGACCTTGTTTGTCCCTGAAATTCTCAGTTTGTCCCTCAACCATTTTTCTTGATGGCTTAAATAATCATATGGTCAGGGTAAACTTCAATAATTTATAATTTACTATAGAATTTTAAAACTGGGATCTGTTTAAAATGTTTTATTTATTTTTGATACAGAGAGAGACAGAGCATGAGAGGGGGAGGGGCAGAGAGAGAAGGAGACACAGAACAGGAAGCAGGCTCCAGGCTCTGAGCTAGCTGTCTGCACAGAGCCCGACGCGGGGCTCGAACCCATGAACGTGAGATCTGACCTGAGCCCAAGTTGGAGGCTTAACTGACTGAGCCACCCAGGCACGCCATGGGATCTGTTTAAGATTAAAAGTATGCACTTTTTAATTCTTCACTTTAGAACCCCAGGCATTAAGTGAAAATATCTTGAGTAAGTAGGATGAACAACTATCTTATTTCTAGTTAAAACTCTACAATCCTTCCTTTAGGAATCCTCCAGTTAACATGCCACAATTTGTCCTATATTTTCACGTGATGTTGTTTATGTCTTTAATATAATGTACTCAAACTATCTTGTTACAGTCTCACTCCTCATCCTGATTCGAAGGTGGAAAGATGGGAGGAATTGGACTTTCTCATTTGGTGAGGGGCGGGGATGGAGGCGGCAGGTGTGTGTGGCTAGCACTTAGTGCCAGATTGTAGAGATCCAAGAAACATATATGATGCTGTTATTTCTGTACAAAACTCATGATAATTCGTAAGAAGCAGCTGAGCTTTGGACAAGCTGTGCAGAGCTCTAGAAGACGTCCAGGGCTGAGGAGGCTGAAAGGAAGCTTCACGGTCCCAATATTGAAGCCCTAGGGAAGACAGCAGGTGTAGGTTGGGACCTTAAAAGAGTTGCGCGCTAGGAAGAGACATGAAAAGAACATAGAAAGTCTTAACTCCATAAAATAGGAGATAAGTTCAGATTCAAGTTAGCAAGATGCCCGATCAAATGATAAAGGATCTACTTCTAACTGATCGCCAGAAGCAAAATTAGATCCGCATCGAGGAAAATATCCCCTAGAGAGTCAAGTGTTCCCTTCAAGTTTTTATAGACCATGCCCAGCATATAATAAAAAATGACTGTGCACACCAGAAGGCTGGATAAATGGAGAAGGAGTGAGGAGAAAGAGCAGTAGAAAGAAACCTATAAGTCTTCCAGACACCGCAATTAGGGACTTGAGAGGATCTCTGAAAATATTCAAGAAATCATGTACTAAGATTAAGGATAATTGCAGCAAATCAAAAAGAAGTTTAAAAATAACAGAAACCAAGATGTGGATACGTGGGTTTAACAGCACATGTGAGAGGCGCCTGGGTGGTGAGCGCCCAGCTCGTGATTCTGGCTCGGGGCCTGATCTCCCGTTTCTCACCATCGAGTGTTGCATTGGGTTCTGCGCTGGCAGTGCAGATCCTGCTTGGGATTCTCTCTCTCTCCCCCTTTGTCTCTCTCGGCCCTTCCCTCACTCTCTTTGTCTCTCAACCGTTAAATTCTACTTAAAAAACAGATTTGATACAGCTCGAGAGGGTTGGATCTGTGGATCAGTTTCCAGTTTTGGAAAACATTTTTCCTTAAAGCAAGTCAGAAGAAATGATTAATACTAAGGCATGAAGAGAGAGAAAGGATGTGAACATGTCAGGAGACACATGGAAAACCGTGAATTAGCCCAACAGATGTAATCAAACTGTGAAGAGAAAGGAAGTGGTTTATTTAAAGAAAAAATAACAGAGTCCCCTGGGTGGCTCAGTTGGTTGTGCATCCTTCTGTTTATTTTGGCTCAGGTTGTGATGTCAAGGTTTGTGGGATCAAGCCCCACATCGGGCCCCGTGCTGACAGCATGGAGCCTGCTTCAGATTCTCTCTCCCACTTGCATGCATCTGTGTGCTCTCTCTCAAAATAAAGAAATATCTTAAAAAGGTTTGAGAATTAAACAAAATGAATGAAACACATCAAGCCCCCAAACTTAAAAAGCCTCACATAAATAATTTGGAAAAAAATATTCCAAACCTGGGCATACCATAATGAAATGCTAAAAATTAGAGACAGAGGCAATTTTAAAAGCTCTGCTAGAACTGGAGTTTCTGGATTCTCTCTGTATACTTTCATCCTACTTGTGTTGGGCTCCTTTTCTCATTAATACCTTGTCACAGTCGGCTAATAATAACAATCCAGGAACCTTAGCAAAGCCTTGCTTTGCAATCTCTTTGCCTGAAGCCACGTATCACTATGTTGATGATGCGGTCACAGAAGACCTGTAAGTTCGATAGCCCAGCATTGTGTAACATACGCCATCCTTTTTCTCAGACTCGAATCATGTTTTCCTCGCCACCTACCTCCCTGGTTCCATAGCCAGTGCCTCATCGTTATGCATTGTTAGGTCACCACCCTACTTCTGGTACCGATTTCTTCTGGTCCAGATTTCTATATTTTTCATTTTTGCTTCAGTAGCAATGACCATGGAATCCCATTCATTTATACTAACATTTATTTCTTGCTCTCTTTCCATTTTGCCAGCTAGCACATCAGTAGCTGCTACTCTGCTCCACGTGTCTTCACATTCTGGCATGCAGGTGGAACAGCCTGTATATTTTCGGTCTGTATTTTAGTGCTATTATATACATTGTTTCGATACTTCTTATGATGGAGGGCGGAAAATGACAGGCCTTTCTGAAACAACGGCTGCGTTTTCCAGCTTCTGCTTATACCTGGCTCACATTTTTGTCATCTCTTTGTGCCTTTGGCCAAAGCCAGTCACATCGAGAAGTCTTAAAACGTTATGGGGAAGCATAAGGCATTTATAGGGCACTGCGACTTGTGCGGCAATGGGTGGGGATGTGATATACTTTTGTAGTAAAGAATGGAGCCAGTGATAAAGGATGGTAATATACCAAGGACACCAAGGCCAGTTGTGTCTATGATGCTTGACAAATTTGGTGGAATAATGTACCAATCCCCTGAGATGCCCACATGCCCGGATTTCCTGCCAAGCAGACTAAATAGAAGACTGGAATCTTAAAATGAAAAGAGGCTTGTCACAAAGCTCTCTTCATTGAAAACCAGTCATGACCATGTACGTTATTAGGTCCATTACTATTGTGTTAGTTACTTGTACGTTTTATATTTATTAAGGTCTTACCATGCACCGTGCACAGTGGTAACACTTTTCCTGACATTATCTATGTAAACCTGAGAAGAGCCCTAAGTTATAACTATTTCTACTCAAATTTATAGATGGGAATGTTAAAGGACACAGTTAATTTTTCCAAAGTCCTAAATCCCTGCTCTTACCCACTATAATTTATTTCCTATAATACAGAAATTCTAGAAAAGGATCATCTACCCTCTTTGTGGACATTGCAAGAATAGCAACTCACCACTTCCTGAAGTGCTCTCTTCTAATTTAGGGTGGCTCACTGTACTCAAGACAAAATTACCCGCTTTTTAGTCAATTTCTCCTAGTAATCCAGTTGTCCTTCTTTCCAACTTAGGGGGCTAAACATGTAGGAAATAATCCAGTGACCCTTCCTTTACGTAATAGAAATATCTTTTAAGTTTTTTCTTTTCCGTTTTAAAAGTAGTTTCTTCAGCCATTCCTTACATGTCCCAGATTACAGATTTTTATCATCTTTGTTACCTTCTTCTTGGACTGTCAGACTTTTTAAAATGTGGCAGAATACTCTGGTTTCTCTTCAGATCGCATAAATCTTTCGCCTTTTAAAATGTGGCAGAGTAAGAACTGGTGTCAGTATAACGCAGGTGAACGCTCATGTTACACTCGCAAGCGTTCTATTCAACTGAAATATCTCAGAACATAGAAGTGTAGTACTTGATAATTCAGAAAAGCTGATGCCTGCCTCTTTGGTCCGAGTCGTGATAAGAGGAAGGGCCACTTCTGCTGGCTTTACTGTGAAATCAGTGCCCACCACTGATACTTTTGCAGAACCATGGCCTCATCCTCGCAAAGACTTCAGAATTAAAGGTGACTGATGGGTTCCTCTGGTTTGCGTTGGCAAATTTATGTGCTCACATAGAACACTAATTGTTTCGATTTAACCTCTTGGCTCAAACCAGGTAACGGCGTGTGTGTATCTGACACTTGTTAATTGTCAAATCCCAAAGCTGATGAGAACCCTAAACAAACTAACTTCTCTGCTTCTCCTCCCCGTAACACACACAGCAAAGACAGTGACCATCATCGCTCTTTAAAATGTCAGCTCCCTTATGCTTTTTACTCCTGCAGTTTCGAAAAGATTCTCTTACCTAAAAACGCTGAGCTTGGAAGCGCATGGTAAATTCCTGTCTTAGCGATTGGCAGGTCTGTACCAGGTGATCATCACGTAAGTTACAGAATTTGCCCTCTGAAAAGCCTTATTTGAGGGACCAGTTAGGTCAGGATGCAGACACTCTAGCGTGGCTGTACCAACGAAGAGTCACATGCTGTAAGTGTGTTAGTCACATTAGGAAAATGGAAGTTACCCTCTCTAGTTCCTGAGACGTCTAAAGATTCTAGTGCAGTGTTGTTTCAGTCTTGTAGGCATTTCAATAAGGGAAACAAAGACCAGAGAATCCAGTACTCGATTCTACCATTCTTATTTCTATATTCCGTTGTGGGATTTGGGGAGCCCATCTTGAACTTCTTTAGAGAGTTAAAGAGCCTTCACATAATAAAACTTACCTGGAAGTCTTGGAAAAGCGCAGCTAGCTGTCCACTCTGAGTTTGATGCAGAAGATCTGGGTTGGATCCCATGAATTTGCGTTTCAAATGAGTTCTCCTGTGATGCCTATGCCCTTATGGTCAGGGGACTCTGCCTTTAGAAACTTCGGTATAAAGAACTTTTTTTTTTTTTAAGATTTTACTTTTAAGTAATCTCTGTACCTAGTGTGGGGCTTAGACTCTCAACACCAAGATCAAGAGTTGTATGTTCTACTGACTGAGCCAGCCAGTCACCCCGAGAGCCTTTTGAATGGATCCTTCTCCTTAAGGAATTAAGGCTTCCTCCTCGTCCTTGACAGTGGAATTCATAACCTACTGATGACTGTGCTCCCTGGAGTGTTTCCCCCTCTAAGCCAGAACACTGATTGAGGATCAGGCAACCAAGATAAATCCCAGCAACACTTAGGTTCGCAGCATGAAGGTGGTACTAGGGTTAACGTTACTCAGTTTGGCAAATGCAGTCCAAAGTAGGTGAATTCCTTCGTTAGCCTTTCCTAAACGTATTTTGAAATTTCTGTGTTTCTGTTTATCATTCTTTTCCAAGACGGATGGGGTGTGCCATTTGGGCATAGGTTTATTCAGAGCCTTCCTAGATGAGTGATTCACATTTTGAAAAGAAATTTTTCTGAGTAAAGGAGGCATTTTAGGGCAATTCCTAAAAACCAGGAAACAGAGGCAGGGATCTGAGTTAAGGTTAATACCTCCTTAGCTCCGTTAATACCTCCATTAGCTGCGTTTGACACCTGTATGTGTGAGTAACAGTCTTGAAAACAATACATAGTGTTGTGATCCCCTAATTCAGGGAACCATTGGTTCACTTGAGTGCCGGATATTTATTGATATATTTCTTAAATTTTAAGTGTCTGATCTTATTATGCAAGCTGCATTTGGTTAGGACTTCCTACTAGTCTTTTAGTGTGTGTGTGTGTGTGTGTGTGACAGAGAGAGAGAGAGAGAGAGAGAGAGAGAGAGAGAGAGAGAGAGAGAGAGATTGTGTTGCTTTTGAAATGGAATAAAGCAGGTTTTTGAAAATCTGGCATGAAAATCCTTCCCTTTCCATAAGCAAGTTTTATCCTTTATTGTGATTACTGCTAGATGGGATCTCTCTTCTGCCTTTTTACTGTGTTTCTATTTACCTTCTACTTTATGGCTTCTACTGTTTGCTCTTTTCTGACATTCCTTTTTGCCTGTTACTGAAAAATGGAGGTTTTTTTACCTTTTGTTTTCCATTTTATCAATTTAGAAATTATTCATTCGTTTAACTTTCTTATAGTGGTCATCTTAAATATATATGTTTAACAACATACATACTTAAAATGAATTTTGATCTATAGAAGGATCATTTTTATTTCAAATTTTTATTTAAATTATAGCTAATGGAAAGTTTTATATTGGTCTTTAGGAGTTCATCACTTAGGAGTGAATTTTGATCTATAGAAGGATCATTTTTATTTCAAATTTTTATTTAAATTATAGCTAATGGAAAGTTTTATATTGGTCTTTAGGAGTTCATCATTTAGGAGTACAGCACGCAGCGCTCATCCTAACAAGTGCCCTTCTTAGTACCTGTCACCCGTCCAGCCCACCCCCACTCACCTCCCTGTGCTCTGTTATTCAGAGTCTCTTATGGTTTGCCTCATTTTTCTTTCTTCCCCTATGTTCCTGTTCATCTGTTTTGTTTCTTAAATTTCACATACGAGTGAAATCATATGGTATTTGTCTTTCTCTGCCTGACTTCTTTTGCTTACTGGTCTTAAGATATTTTAACTCCAACCTACCCCCATCTCCTTTTGGTAATTTCAATCTATTATCTACTCTTTTTTTTAATTTAAATACCTCTTATTAAAAAAATAAATACTTTTATAAGTTAGTCTTTATCAGTAATATTTTTTAAATAGATTTTTTATTTTCAAGTAATCTCTACACCCAATGTGGGGCTCGAACCCATGACCCCAAGATCAAGAGTTTCACGCTCCACTGACCAAGTCAGCCCCAGTAATAATAATCTTGCTTATACTTAATGCTTGTGTAGATTTACCTCAACTTTTACTGTTATCTTTACTCTTTGAAATGCCCGACGTTGACAAAGGTCTGAGATTCTGCCCTTCCTTCCAGCACACAGGAGAGGCTGTGGTCTCCCCTGGGTCCCTGGGTCCAGAACACACAACTGTAGAACTCACAGCAATAACATAGCTGCAAACAGCATTTTACTATTTCTCTGATGGATTCCTTTGCTCTCCAGGCCTGCAGAGGCAATCTCCCCTCCTCTGGTGTGTTTTAGGTTGGGGCTATGGCTAGTTTGACTTGTCCTCCTTACTGATCTATGTGGAATGTGAAAAATAGTGGAATTTAAGCAGTTTCCACTATGTTAAGGGACCTGAAAGTATTTTTTTCTCATTTTTTAAGGGAATTTGTGGATATGTACTTTATCAAAGTCGTCACTATTAGACTTTATCCTCCTTAATGTTAATTAATTGGTGGAAAGGACCGTGGCTATTATTTACAATAAGCCCTGAGCAAAACTTTGGAAAATGGTCTAAAAAATTGCTGAGGATGTCATTCCTAGCATCATAAAAATGCCTCATAAGAACTTTTGTTGTGCACTTTAATACGTCATGGTGGGGTTGAACAACTAGTGCATTAACATCTGAGTACCAATTTCAAAGGATAGTTTTATGTCACACTGAGTGATTGTGGATTCTTGGGTCTTATTTTCCTCATCTGGGAAATAATCCTCCTTTTACTCTCACCTTCTCTCATGCTGAAGCATTTAAAATACTGCCAGGCAGAACTTGTGCTGGGCAGAGTTACAGTTCCCCCTCCTAACCCCAGAACCTGCATGTATGTGAGCTCACATGGCACAGGACCTTTGCACGTGGGGGTAAGTTAAGAATTTGAAGCAAGGAGGATTATCCTGAATTAGCTGGGGCGGGGTGGTATGATCACAAGGACTCTTAGGAGCTCAGGAGGGAGTCAGGAGATGTGTTACAGAAGCAATCAGTGTGATGCAGCGTGAGGAAGGCTTGCCTGTGCATTGGTCGCTGGATTTGAAGATGGAAGGAACCGGGAGCCGAAGGACACAGCCTTCAGAAGGCTGGGAAATCAGAGAAATAGAGCCTCTTCTTGAGCTTCCACATGCCATGAAGTCGGGCTGACAGCTCTTGTGTCTGTAGTTGTGTTTTTAGTTGAAGCATACTTGACACCTAATGTTATCAGTGCTTTGATTTTACTCACGTAAGACCTGTCTTGCACCTGACCTCCGAAAGGTATAATAAACTTCTAAGCCGTTACATTTGTTGTCATTTGTTACAGCAGCAATAAGAAACTAATACGCTATTTTAATAGATTACTGAGATGATTTAAAAACTTAATTGATAATGAGAAAGTGCTTTGTAAACTGAAGTATTATAAATGTTAATTATTATTAATAAAATTAAAGTGGGTTCTAACAACTCTAATTAGAAGGATGAGGTCTGTTGCAAACAAAATCTAGATTAGAAATGGGCTAGTGGCTCTTTGCCATTTTCATCAACTTTAATAGGGTTTCTCTCAAAGTGAATTAACAGAACCATTAAAAGCAATCCCTCTGGGACCAATCTGAAATTAATTTTTGAGCTTGATCTCCCCAACATTCTCAAAGCCATAAATTAAAAGGAAGCAATAATTCTTCTCTTGAGTCATGCATTTGCTTCGGTAGGAAGCCCACTGGTGCAGCGCACCCTGGCCTGGGAATCACACGACCTTGGCGCGTTGAAAATGTTTAAGTCCAAGAGAAGTCTGCTATATATGCCGTAGCCCCTTGCAGTGTAATCCTAACGACAGACTGGTTATTTTAAAAATGTGCAGTCTGCAAATATGTAGAGGAATCTTTTCCAGCAGTACTAAACTCAAGAGGAAACTGACTTCCATTTTAACTGCCTCCTCCCTCCCCCCGGACTCACCCTCCGGTTGTTACCACCAATCAGCCCTCATGAGAAAATATAATCACACCTCTATTGGCAACAGAGTATAAAATAATCCAATTGGTACAAATCGTTTGAAATTACCCCTTTATAGCTCAGGGGTTCCTCCTTTGCGCCCCTGGGAATTATTTTACATTCAGCAACAATGATATTTGAAATTTAAGTCAACCTAGATGTTTGCCTTAAACTCTTCATATATGTAGCATAAATGTAGAAAAATGATTAATTGACTACAATCATCACTATGGAACCCACCTCTGTATCTTCAGCATTCCTAGTTTGTTCTTGCAGTGACTTTCAAAAGCATGCTGATTATTGAAATTAAAACAAATTTGTCTGCTACAGACATGACTTTGGTTTCAAATGCACTCTGATAAATCTGCCCGATCCAGCACAAAGAAAAAAAACAACCCAGACATTAAGAAGGATCTGGCTCACCTAGTGGATACTGTAGGAACCACCTACTCCATAATTTCACTTAGGACTTTGAAAGAGAAAATGTTCCTTCTGAGTTAATTGCTGCACAGAATTATTTTGCTGTAGCAATCAAACAGCAGAAGCTTCTCACAGAGCTTGAGCCCTAAGGCTTATGGGAATTGTAGTCTCCTACAAAAAGAGACCAGCTGAGGCTGCGTGTGAAGTCCTGTCTCCAGAAGTGCAAGAATGCCAGGGAAATATGCATTTGATTTGTAAGGAATTCTCTTTGGGCTCAAACTCAACACGGGTAGATGGCACGCCTCTGCAGGAGCACAGTTTGGACAGTACAGAAAACGGGGAGAATTTTGGTCTGCTTTGGTGTGTCAGTGTTTAGCTTCTTGGCTTGTGTCCAGTAGAACTAAATATGAATTGTGTTTTTGCGTTTGTAATCCTTGTCCTGAGCTGCAGAAGCTGCTGCAAAATGTAGCCTGGCACCTCCTCCTGCTAGGCATTGAACTTCCCCGTCCATGTCCTTGGACACCTTCTCTCAGAACCTTGTTAAAATCATAAATGTACTCAGGCGTATGAAAGTCGGGTGTTTTAATTTATAAGTGCAGTTTGGAAATTTTAAGGGGATTTAATTAAGTTTTTAAATGAGGCTGGTTATTTTAAGAGGAATTTAGTTTTCATCACTTGAGTTTATCAAACGCAAATCAAAGTTTCCTCCAAAAGTTGGTCTTTTTTTATATAACATTATGTTTATAAATAGATGAGAAGATTTACAAGTTGAATTTAGAGCAAAGTACGTTACAAGGTTTTTTTTTTTTTAACTTTAATAGACAAAAATAAAAACACAAATAACTCTAAATAGCCCCTTTTATGTAAATAGGAACCCTTGGGTAAAATTACTTTGACAAGATTGGCAGTTCTCCCAACTGGCGTATGTCTTTGAAAATGCCTAATTCCTTCTGCGTTGCCAAGGCGTCTCTTTGGATCATTGTTCCGCCTAGGGTGGACATCTTGAGAACACTTTGTCCAATATTCAGGGCACCCGGTGCTCTAGGTGGTCCTGATTTCTGAGGCTTTTTACACAGTCGCCCCTTCTGGTCTGTCTGGAAGCCTTCCCAGGTGACCTAAGTCCCTGTTCCCCTTCCTCCCTACCCCCTGTCCTCTTACGTTCCCAAAGACCCCTCTGTCTTTGAAACTCTACTCTTCCTTCTTATTCCCATCAACTCCCAGGCACCAGCCTATTTTCTTTAGGCCTCTGTCCTTTGGTCTAGGTTCACTTACATCTGGTTTTTTGTTTTGGAGATAGCAGGGGATTTAGATCCATGGGGAGTAGAGAATGAGATTAAGGAAGGCAAAACCTCTATGGGGCAATAAGAATTAAAGTCCTTTATTAAGCTAAACTTGTTCTTTGACTCTGTTCTGTGAATTGAGTTGTATTTCAAATATGATTCCCTTCCTAGCTTGGTATTGACCAATCTTCCAATTCTTTCAGAATTACAGAACCTGGAAAATGGGATGGGGAATGCCATCCTGGGTCAGCTAGATAGAACACTCTTGTCTGGCACTGGAGTAGAGTAAAAAATAATTTTTCTTTACATTTTATTTGTGCATGTCATTTCTGTATTTGTCCAATCTCTCTCTCCCTGTCAAGATGATGATCTCTTGACTAAGCCTGTTTTGTTGGTTTGCTTGAATCTTACTGTGGTAAGAACGCTTCACATGAGATCTACCTTCTTAACAAAATTTTAAGTGTACAATAGATTGTTGACTATGGACTAAGCATTTTTTTTACTTAATTTTCTTAGAGCATTTTGGTTTCATAGCAAAGACGAGGAGGTACAGAAATTTTCCGTGTATCCCGTTGTGGTCCATTTCTTACAACTGATGAACCTACTCTGACGTCCCAATCATCTGAAGTCATAGTTTACATTACGCTTTGCTGGTGGTGATGTGCATTCTTGGTTCTGGGCAACTGTATAATCACATGTATCTACCACGATAGTATCCGACAGAATAATTTTGCCCATCTAAAAATCCTCTGTGCTCACCTCTTCATCCCTCCCTCATCCAACCCCTGCCAACCGCTTCTGTTTTTAGTGTCTCCATATATTGCCTTTTCCAAAATGACATCCAGTTGGATCCATCCAGTATGTAAGTAGGCTTTTCAGGTTGCCTTCCTGCACCTAGTACTACACATAGCAGTTTCCTCCATGCCTTTTTATGGCTTCTTAAAGAAGCTTCATAGCATCCCCTCCATCACCACGTGATTGTGTTCTGGAATCAACACGCTCCCTTGTTCTTGATGGGCCCTCTGTCCAACGTCTTCAGCCTCTGCTGGCCTTTTTAGTTTCCTGATTTGCTTTTCAGTTTCCTCCTAGAACTGCAGCCATGTCCCAGACCTTAAAATAATTAGCATGTCATCTGTAAAGCCCCAGCCTCAGGTCGATGGGCCGCGTATTGGAAAGCTTAGTAGTTGGGTACACCATCTCCTCCTCTAACAAATTAACCTACTAGATGGAGACTCATGATCTCTGCCTAGTTAGTACTTATATCTGTGGTCTAATTGCCACACCCGGACAGCACCTCCTCGAGAGAAGTATCCGCCCTGACTGAAACGCAGGGTCCCTCCTCGCTTTGAACTTGATTATTTCAACTGCTGGTTTTACCCCCTGGCGGCAAGTCCTGTCACCTGGTCCGTTTCCCCAGCTCTAGACCCTTCTACTCCCTGCTGTCATTACTCTCCTGCTG
This sequence comes from Helogale parvula, assembly GCA_004023845.1. Classification (NCBI taxonomy): domain Eukaryota; kingdom Metazoa; phylum Chordata; class Mammalia; order Carnivora; family Herpestidae; genus Helogale; species Helogale parvula. The sequence continues at coordinate 252,347 of PJEM01000037.1, forward strand.
CCCTGCTTGTGCTCCCGATGTGCAGAAAGCCCGTGTGAGTTATAGCCGTGCATATCCGCAGTCCAATTATAATTGATGTTCAAGGCCTGTCCCTAAGTCACTCCAGGAGCTAAAGGTGCCTTCTAAATCATCACGGAAAGAATAAATTATGTTCAGTAAAATTTTATTGTTCCCATATTTTTTAGTCTTTGAAACCTGGTAATCCACATAGGAAATATGGTTAGCTCTGTATTAATCAGCTTCATCAACTGTCCATTTTTGAGTAGCTTCAGATTTACTGCCTTCGGAAAGATCTCGATGATTGAATATTTCCTTCCATGTCTGGATATTTGACATCATGCACGCCGATTCCAGACCCAGGGTGGTAGCGGGAAGATCATCTCTGACACATGAGCCCTCAGCCCTTCGGTTGTTCATGCCAGTAGTCTTGACCTGCTGGTTCTTTGGTTTCATTGACCTTCATAGCTTCTGGGTCAATGCCTTTTGTTCCTTGAAGAGTTAAGCACCTAGTTCACCACCTCTCTCTCAAATGTTACCTCCTCAATAATTCTTACCAGTGCGATGTCCATATTGTGGTGGCCAGAAGTGCTCAGGGCAGACTCCCCGTGTTACCACACACTTGGTTCAGGTCGTGGGGCTGTAGAGCAGAGGAAAAGCTGAGTAGAAAGGATGGGTGTCATTTCTGAGTTGATGCACATAAGAGCCAATGTGCCATCTCCGTATTCTTCCTTCTCGTTTGTCAGGAAAGAGAGAATCCTTTCAGTGACTGAAGATGTCACATGTTGAGACGCAGACCCAAAACTGGAAAGCTGTCTCACACTCTAAGTCACTCAACGGAGAGAGCGGAGAGTTGTAGACTCTTGAATCCAACTTTGCATGAATTTTGGGAATATGTTTGACAACACCGAACCATCGGGATTGTTTGTTACTGTGGCATAGCATTACCTGTACACGTAGGTAATCCTTAAAACGCCCTGGACTCAAGGTTGGCCTCTTCTCATCCTGTAGTCTTCACATTGGTCTTCCTTCAGTCATCCAGGTCCTTGCATAAATCCTGGACGTTTTGCATAGATTACGTCTTGAGTACCCTGCTCTTCACACACTATCCCCTGTATTTCCAACATCTGCTGACTCTTCCCAGCCTTAGCTACTGTTATACCAGAACCCACTTTATATCCTCTTTCCCTTCCTTACCCAGTGTATATTGTTGAGTCTACCACTAGGACTCTTCCTATGCACGTAACTACAACCACTGTGCGCTTACTCACACTCGCTTGCTCTCACTCTCGCTCTCTCACTCTCTCTCTTGCTTCATGGCATAACCTGAACTTAGGTTAAATGTGACTTAAAATTTGCAGGGGTGCCTGGGTGACTCAGTGAAATGGCTGACTCTGGATTTCAGCTCAGGTCATGGTCTCATGTTCTCGAGATCCAGCCTCATTCGGGCTATGTGCTCTCAGCCCGAAGCCTGCTTGGGATTCTCTCTCTCTGCCCTTCCCCTACTCACACACCCAGTCTTTCAACATAAATTTTAAAAATTACAAAAAATAACTCCAGTGTAGTTAACATATAGTTTTATACTAGATTCAGGTATGCAATACAATGACTCAACAATTCTATACGTTACTCAGTGCTCATTCTGATAAGTATGCTCATAATACCCTTCCATCTTTCACCCATCCACCCGCATACCTCCCTTCTAACAACCATAAGTTTATTCATTATAGTCAGAGAGTCTCTTTTTGGGTTAGTCTCTTTTTTTCTTTGTTCAGTTGCTTTGTGTCTTAAATTCCACACATGAGAGAAATCATACAGTATTTATTTTTCTGACTTAATAATGTTACACTCTCTAAGATGCATCTATGTTGTTGCAAATGTCAAGATTGCATTTTTATGGCCAAGTGATATTGTGTGTTTTCCTTAACCAGTTCTTTATTAATTCATCTATCAAAGGACACTAAGGTTGCTTCCATAATTTGGCTATTGTAAATAATGCTGCAACAAACATAGGGGTGCATATATGTTTGTAAATGAGTGTTTTCATAATCATCGGTTAAATACTCAGGTGTGGAGTTCCTGGATCAGACGGTAGTTCCATTTTTAATTTTCTGTGGCACTTCCACACTGTGCCACAGTGGCTGCACCAGTGTGCATTCCCACCACATCCTGACCCACACTTACTGCTTTTGTCTTTGAGTTTAGCCATTCTGACAGGTGACAGTTTTGATTTGCATTTTCCTGATGACGAGTGATGTTGAACATCTTTTCAAGTGTCTGTTGGCCACCTGTATGTCTTCTTTGGAGAAAATGTCTTCTGCACGTTTTTAATTGGATTATTTGTTTTACTGCTGAGTTATATAAGTTGTTTGTATATTTTGTATACTACTCTTTATTGGATCTGTCATTTGCAAATATGTTTTCCTTTCAGTAGGTTGTCTTTTAGTTTTGTTGATTATTTCCTTCACCGTGCGGAAGCTTTTCATTTTGATGGGCTTCAAATCGTTTTGTTTCTCTTTTTGCCTTGGCTTTGGTGTTTGTTCCTCTTGCCTCAGGAGACACATCTAGAAAAATGTTGTTATCACCAATGTCAGAGAACTTACTTCCTGCGCTCCCTTCTGAGATTTTTATCGTTTCAGGTCACAGTTAGATGTTTAATCCATTTTGGGTTTACTGTGTGGTAAACTGTAAGAAAGTATAAGAGAGTGGTCTAGTTTCCCTCTTTTACATGTAGCTGTGCAATTTTCCCAATGCCATTTGTTTTTGTTTTTTCCTTATTTTTCTTTTTTATATTTTATTGTCACATTGGTGTCCATATAACACCCAGTGCTCATCCCAACCAATGCTCTCCTCCATGCCCATCACGCATTTTCCCCTCTCCCCCACCCCCCATCAACCCTCAGTTTGTTCTCAGTATTTGTCTCTTATAGTTTGCCTTCCTCCCTCTCCTTAACTACTTTTCCCCTTCCCCTCCCCCATGGTCCTCTCTTAAGTTTCTCCAGTTTCACATATGAGTGAAAGCATATGGTATCTGTCCTTCTCTGCCTGACTTATTTCACTTAGCATGACAACCTCGAGTTCCATCCACGTTGCTACAAATGGCCAGAGATCATTCTTTCTCGTTGCCATGTAATACTCCATTGTATATATATATGTACACACACCACATCTTCTTGATCCATTCATCAGGTGATGGACATTTAGGCTCTTTCTATGATTTGGCTATTGTTGAAAGTGCTGCTGTGAACATTGGGGTACATGTGCCCCTGTGCATCAGCACTTCTGTATCCCTTGGGTAAATCCCTAGCAGTGCTATTGCTGGGTCGTAGGGAAGTTCTAATGTTTTTTTTCAGGAACCTCCACACTGTTTTCCAGAGAGGCTGTACCGGTTTACATTCCCACCAACAGTATAGGAGGGTTTCTGCACATCCTTACAAGCATCTATAGTCTCCTGATTTATTCATTTTAGCCACTGTGACTGGTGTGAGGTGGTATTTCCCTGATGATGAATGATGCTGAGCATCATTTCATGTGCCTGTAGGCCATCTGGATGTCCTCTTTGGAGAATTGTCTATTTATGTCTTCTGCCCATTTCTTCACTGGATTATTTGTTTTTTGGGTGTGGAGTTTGGTGAGTTCCTTGTAGATTTTGGACACTAGCCCTTTATCTGACACATCATTTGCAACTATCTTTTCCCATCCGTCAGTTGACCATTAGTTTTATTGATTGTTTCATTTCCTTTGCAGTGCAGAAGCTTTTTATCTTGATGAGGTCCCAGTCATTCATTTTTGCTCTTGATTCCCTTGCCTTTAGGGATGTGTCAAATAAGAAATTGCTGCAACTGAGGTCAAGAAGGTTGTTTCCTGATTTCTCCTCTAGGGTTTTTATGGTTTCCTGTCTCACATTCAGGTTCTTCATCCATTTTGAGTTTGTTTTTGTGTATGGTGTAAGAAAGTGGTCTAGTTTCATTCTTCTGCATGTTGCTGTCCAGTTCTCCCAGCACCACCTGCTAAAGAGGCAGACTTTTTTCCATTGGATACTCTTTCCTGCTTTGTGAAAGGTTATTTGGCCATACATTTGGGGGTCCAATTCTGGATTGTCTTTTCTATTCCGTTGGTCTGTGTGTCTGTTTGTGTGCCAAAACCATCCTGCCCTGATGATTACAGCTTTGTAGTAGAGGCTAAAGTCTGGAATTGCGATGCCTCCCGTTTTGGGCTAAAGTCTGGGATTGTGATGCTTTCCATTTTGGTTTTCTTCTTCATTATTACTTTGGCTAATCAGGGTCTTTTGTGGTTCCATATAATTTTAGGATTATTTGTTCTAGCTTTGAGAAGAATGCTGGTGCAACTTTGATGGGGATTACATTGAATGTGTAGATTACTTTGCGTAATAATGATATTTTAACAATGTTTATTCTTCCAATCCATGATCATGGAATGTTTTTCCATTTCTTTGTGTCTTCTTAAATTTTTTTCATAAGTTTTCTATATTCTCATCATACAGATCTTTTACATCTGTGGTTAGGTTTATTTGTAGGTATTTTATGTTTTTTTTGTGCAACTGTGAATGGGATGTTTCTTGATTTCTCTTTCTGTTGCTTCCTTATTGGCATAATGAAGTATAAAAGTATAAAAATGTAACTGATTTCTGTATGTTGATTTTGTACCCTGCGACATTGCTGAATTCATGGATCAGTTCTAGTAGGCTTCTGGAGAAGTCTGTAGGGTTTTCCATGTAGAGTATCACATCATGTGTGAAAAGTGAAAGCTTAACTTCATCTTTGCCAATTCTGATGCCTTTTATTTCCTCTTCTTCTCTAAGTGCTGAGACTAGGACTTCCAGCACTATGTTAAGCAACAATGGCCAGCACCGTTTGTTGAAGAGACTTTCTTCTGTTGGATAATCTTCCCGCTTTGTTGAAGGTCAGTTGACCATATAATCTTGGTTTCATTTCTGGGGTCTCTTTTCTGTTCCAATAATCTTTATGTCTGTTATTGAGCCAGTACCATACTATATTGAGTATTTCAGCTTTGTAGTATATCTTGAGATTTGGGATTGTGAAACATGTGGCATTATTAGTTTTCTACTTGGCTTCTGATATTTGGGTGACTTGTTTCCATACAAAATTTAGGATTATTTGTTCTTATTCTATTAAAACATCCAGTTGGTATTTTGATAGGGATTTCATTAAGCTTTTGGATTTCTTTGGGTTGTATTGACATTTTAAAAATATTTGTTCCTCCAGGGGCACCTAGGTGGTTCATACAGTTGAGCATCCAACTCCTAATTTAGCCTCAGGTCATGATCTCACTGTGAGTTCAATCCCTGGATTGGGTGGCGTGGGGGTGGATAGATTCTGCACTGATAGTGTGGAGCTTGTTTGGGATTCTCTCTCTCTGCCCCTTCAATATTTTCTCTCTCTCTCTCTCTCTCTATGTTTATTTATTTATTTATTTTTTTTCTGAGAGACAGAGTAAGACAGCACGAGCAGGGGAGGGTCAGAGAGAGAGGGAGATACAGAATCTGAAGCAGGCTCCAAGCTCTGAGCTGTCAGCACAGAGCCCAATGCGGGGTTAGAACCCACGAACCGTGAGATCATGACCTGAACTGAAGCTGGACGCTCAACCGACTGAACCACCAAGGCGCCCCATCTCTCTTTCTATAATAAATGAACTTAAAAAAATTTGTTCTTACAGTCCGTGAGCATAGCATTTCTTTCCAGTTGTTTGTGTTGTCTCCAATTTCTTTCATTAATGTTTGGTTTTTCTCAGAGTACAAGGTCTTTCACCTTCTGGGTTATGTTTCGTCATAGGTATTTTATTCCCTTTGGTGCAATTGTAATTGGGATTTTTAATTCCTCTTTCTGCTGTTTCATTATTAGTGTATAGAAATGCAATGGATTTCTGTATATTGATTGCTTTTGTGTTCTGCGAATTTCCTGAATTCATTTATCAGGTCTAGTAATTTCTTGTTGGCGCCTTTCAAGGTTTTAATGTGAAGTATCATGTAATCTTCAAATAGTGTAAGTTTTACGTCTTCCTTATCAATCTGGGTGACTTTTATTTCTTTTTCTTGTCTGATTGTTGTGGGACGGACTTCTAGTACTATGTTAAATAGAAGTGGTGAAACTGGATGTCCTTGTTTTGTTCCTGACTTCCAGGGAAAATTCTCAGGTTTTCACCATTGGGGATGATGTTAGTTACGGATTTTTCATAGATGGCCCTTATGATGTTGAGGTGGGTTCCCTCTAAGCTTTTTTTTTTTTTTTGAGTATTTTTATTATGAATGGATCTTGCAGCTTGTCTCCTGCTTTTTCTCCATCTACTGATATGATCATATGGTTTCTACTTTTTCTCTTGTTGATGTCAGGTATTGTATTGATTTGCAAATAGTGAACCCACTCCTGCATCTCGGGAGTAAATCTCACTTGATTGTAGCGAATGACATTTTGAATGTACTTTTGGATTTGCTTTGCTAATATTTCGCTGACGTTTTGCATCTGTGTTCATCAGAGATATTGGCCTGTAGTTCTTTTTTCATAGTGTCTTTATTTGGTATCAGGGTAATCCTGGCCTCATAGAATGAATTTGGAAGTTTCCTTTCTCTTCTAATTTTTGGAATAGTTTGGGAAGAATAGATATTCACTCTCCTTTAAATTCTTATTGGAATTCACCTGTGAAGTTGTCTGGCCTGGGGCTTTTGTTTGTTGGGAGATTTTTGATTACTGATTCTGTTTCTTTGCTGGTAATCAGTCTATTCAAATGTTCTTTGTCTGCCTGATTCAGTTTTCCTAGGTTATTTGTTTCCAGGAATTTTTCTAGCTCTTTTAGGTGGTGCAGTTTGTTCATGTATAATTTTGCATATTCTTTTATAATCTTTTGTATTTCTGTGACATTGACTTAATTTCTTTTCAATTTTTGATTTTCTTTCGGTTTTCTCTCCCTTCTCCTTCTCCCTTTCCATTCTTTTAAGGAGTCTGGTGAAGACTTTATCAATTCTGTTGATCTTTTCAAAAAAGCAGCTCTTGGTTTTATTAACCTGTTGCACTGTTTTTTAAGTGTCTGTTTTGTTCCTCTTTTTAATTGATTTTTCAACATTTTTGTTTAAATGTTTATTGTTGAGAGGGAGAGAGCATAAGTGAAGGAGTAGCAGAGAGAGGGGGACAAAGGCTCTGAAGCAGGCTCTGCACTGCCAGCAGTGAGCCCGGTATGGGACTCAAACTCACGAGCCCCAAGATCATGACCTGAGCCCAAGTCAGACACTCAACTGATCGAGCCGCCCAGGCACCATTGTTCATTTCTGTCTTAATCTTTATTATTTTCCTCCTTCTACTGGTTTTGGGTTTTGCTGGTTCCTCTTCTAGCTTTTATAGGTTTAAGGCTAGGTAAGCCGGTATTCCTATAAACTCCCTCTTAGAGCCATTTTTGTTGCAACCCAACGATTTTAGACCATTGTGTTCTTATTTTCATTTGTCTCCATGTATTTTTTAAAGTTTCCTCTTTGGTATCTAGGTTGACCATATCATCGCCCAGTAGTATGTTTTTTAACTTACATATGTTTGCGATTCTTCCAGATTTTTTCCTGCAGTTGATTTCTAGTTTCATAGTGTTGTGGTCAGAAAAGATGCATGGTATGAGTTTCATCTCTTTTAATTTCTTGAGACTTGTTTTGTGGCCCAACCTATAGTCTATCTTGGAGAACGTTCCACGAACACTTGGAAAGAATGTGTATTCTGTTGTTGTAGGATGAAATGCTCTGAATATATCTGTTAGATCCCTCTGATCCAATGTGTCATTCAAAGCCACTGTTTCCTTATTGATACTGTGTTCGAATGATATTGCAGTTAATGTAAGTGGGCTGTGAAAGCCTCCTACCAGTATTGTATGACTATTGATTACTTCCTTTATGTTCATTATTAGCTACTTTATATTTGTGGGTGCTCCCTTTTTAGGTGCATAAATATTTATCATTGTCATATCTTCATGTTGACTTGTTCTTTTTCTGATTGTGTAGTGTCCTTTTTGTCTCTCTTTAGAGTATTTTTTTTAAGTCCATTTTGTCCAATATAAGTAAGTATTGCTACCCTGGCCTGTTTTTCACTTCCCTGATAAATGCTTTTCTGTTCCTTCAGTTTCAGTCTGCATGGCCTTTAGGTGTGTGATGAGTCTCCTGTGCGCAGCATATATGTGGGTCTTGCTTTTTTTTATCCACTCCATCAACCTCTGTCTTTGGAACATTTAGTCCATTTACATTTTAAGTAGTTACTGACATGCATGTACTTATTGTCATTTTGTACTTGTTTCATGGTTATTTTATTTTATTTTTTTTATTTTTGAGAGACAGAGACAGCACAAGCAGGGGAGGGTCAGAGAGAGAGGGAGATACAGAATCCAAAGCAGGCTCCAGGCTCTGAGCCAGCTGTCAGCACAGAGCCTGACTCGGGGCTCGAACCTACAAACTGTGACATCATGACCTGAGTCGAAGCCGGACGCTTAACCAACTGAGCCACCCAGGTGTCCCTCATGGTTATTTTTGTAGTTCTCTGATCCTTTCCTTTGCTCTCTCCTCTCATGGTGTTCTAGCTGTCTTCAGTAATATACTTGGATTCCTTTCTCTATATTTTTTGCATATGTATTACTGTTTTTTTGTGTGTGGTTACTGTTAGTTTTATATATAGCATCTTATGCATATAACAGTCTATATTATGTTCATGGTCCCTTAAGTTAAAACCCATCCTTTACTCCTCGACACCCCATGTGTTAGGTATGTGGTATCATACCTTACAGTGTGCTTGTGTCTTGTGAATACATTGACTAATTTTTTATAGAGATCTGTCATTTTACTGCTTTTCTATTTCCTGCTTTTCTTACTCCCAAATTTTTAGCTTTCAAGCTAAAAATTCTACTTTCATATTTCTTGTAAGGTCAGTTTAGTACTGATGAACTCCTTTAGCTTTTGTGTATCTGGAACCTCTTTATCTCTCTTCCTATTCTCAATAATAACCTTGCCAGATAGAGTATTCTTGGCTGTAGGTTTTTTTTTGGTTTTTTTTTTTTTTGTTTTTTTGTTGTTTTTTTTTTTTACTTTTAGCACTTTGAATAGATCATGGCAGTCTCTTCTGGCCTGCAAAATTTCTGCTAAAAAATCCCCTGAGGGCCTTACGGGGTTTCCCTGGCATGCAACTCTTTTCTTGCTACTTGTCAAATTCTCTGTCATTACCTTTGCCATTTCAATTGCTGTGTCTTGGTGTTGGCCCTCCTTGGGTTGATTTGGTTGGGGGTTCCCTCTGCGTCCTGGATCTGGATTTCTGTTTGATTCCTCAGATTCAGGAAATTTTCAGTCATTATTTCTTCAACAAAAATTTCCAACCCCTTTTTCTCTCTCCTCTCCCTCCTAGAATCCCAATAATGCAGCTGTTCCTATGCTTGATGGTGTCCCTGAGTTCCCTACTGTTTTCACTTTTATAATTATTTTTTTCTCTCTCTTCTTCAGCTTGATTGATTGCATTCCATTACTCTCTCCTCTGGGTCACTGATCCATTCTTCTGCTTCCTCTAGTCTACCACTTATTAAATCTAGTGTATATTTAGTTTTAATTTTTGTGTTCTTCATTTCTGGTTCTGTTTTGTATTTTCTTTTCTTTTGTTGAGAGTCTTCTAGGCATTCTCCCCTCTTCTCCGGTCCAGTGAGTATCTGTATGGCCATCACGTTAAATTCTCTTTCATGCATATGACATAAATCTCGTTCATTTAGCTCTCTTGCTGTGATTTTGTCCTTTTCTTGCATTTTGCACACGTTCTTCTGTCTTCTCATTTTGTCTAACTCTCTGTGCCTGTTTCTGCAATGCAGCGTTCCCCTATTCACCAGGACTTGGTGCCTCACGGGTATCTTATATGAGTGCTGTGCGTACCCTGAGGTTGTGGCTGAGTTGCGTTTGTCTTCTGTCTAGTAACGTACAATGGTTCTCTCTGTGTTGGGGGCAGGGTTTGCTCCATGATCCTGTGGCTCAGGCTTGAGTGAAGTCAGAATAGATGTTTTCCAGAGACACAGTTGCCTCAAAGTGCAGAGTGCCTTCCCTGTGTTTTCCCCTGAGATGCTTTCCTTGGTGGGTAGGCTGCAGTCAGACCAGATGTCTGCCCCCGGGGCTGAAGCGGTACTGTACATGTGGTTTTCTTCCCACTTCCCTGAGGCAGGATTCTCTCTGGAGTGGTGTTTTCCCCTTTTGGGGCCATTCTCACAATGCTGTACTTGTGCTAGTGCTTTGGATGGGCTCTGGACAGTGGTGCATTGGCTGGAGAAGTTCTACAGGCGAACATGGGGGGCAGGGCACCTGATGCCAGCACGGTCTACGCCATTCCACTGCTGGATGTATGCTTGGGCTGAGGCCTGGCTGGAGGGAGCACATCCACAGGAGAATGTGGAGGTGGAGCAAGTTTTTAGCGGGTAGTCGGAAGGTGTTGGCACTGCACTGGTTCTGACCCGCATCCAGGTGTCTACTAACAGGCATTCATGTGTCTGTCTCGGCTGGAGGGTGGCTGGGGGTGGGAGCAGCAGTGGTGGTGAGGGCTGATGCTGCCCACGAGCCCTTCTGGTCCTGGAGATTCTTCTAAAGATCCCTGCTCCGCTAACACCCACCCTGAGACTAGTAAGTAAATCTTCCCACATAGCCTACGTGTTTTTCAACCTGCTTTTTCTATGCAGTTCTCAGGAGGGCTGTTTGTTGTGCTGTCCCTTTAAGGGTGAAGACTCCGTTTCCTATCACTGTGCAGCCCTCTCCAAATAAAGACCCCTGATTTTTAAAGTTGCAGATGTTAAGTCCCACTGATGGTAAGAACTTGAACAATTAGGCCCCTCTGGTTTTCAAAGCCGACTATTATGGGGATTCACCTTCACCATGCAGGTTCCCAGTGCCCGGGTTTACTGGTGTGAGGGTCATTTCTCCTCTCTGTGCCCTCCGCAACCCTACCTCCCGCAGGCGGTTGCGTGGGTGCATATCACTCTAGACCGGATCTCTCTCCTTTCTACCTTCTTCCATGTGGCTTTGTCTCTACAGTCACCTGTAGAGAGTCTGTTTTGCCAGTTCTTGGGCCATTTTCTGGGTTCTTAATGCTGATAGGAGTGCTGTCTAGTTGTATCCATGGGCAAAGGTGTCCTTAGGATCTTCCTGCTCTGTCATTGTCCTCGAAAGTCTAACTGTGCCTTTCTTGAAACACGCATGTTTTTTTTTGAACCGGCAAGTGGCTAAAGGCAGGGAGCAGGGGGACCATGTAATTCTCTGGTCAGATTCTAATTACTATTTTATTATTCCTATTATATTTTTCATGTCTGTTCACTCTCACATTATCTGAGATGGACATTTCATCTTATTGTCCCTTCAATTTCCCATCCCTTTTTTCCCCTTTTCATTCTCAGCTGATGAGTTTGCCTTTTACGGAGAAAATGTGAGCAATCTGAAAGCAATTTTACACACTTTCACTACCAAACCTACCAACCTACTTGCTTCGTCCATCTCTTCTGCCATTCCACCTGCTACTTGAGGTGAACTGTCCTTGTTCCTGAAGCCAATCCCATTCACTGCTCACTGGATCCCTTTCTTTATGCTGTGTCAAGATTATTCATTTGTAATTCTGTTTTCTCCTAATTAAAATTTTCCCCTTCTTGGTCATCCCATTAGCCTAATAACACGCTATTACTTAGCGTAATAGAAGGACTGAAAATCCTCAATAACGATATATGTTCCTGCAGCTCCTTCTCCACTTCTCTGCTGCCCTTGAGAGCTCACGTCTTGGTGGGTGGCCTCCCTGTCCCCTCCTCCCATTTCATCCAGAACTCCCTCCAATTCATATTTTATCCATATCATCGCAGCGAATCCGTTCTCTTCAAGGTCTCCTTCAGCCTCTGCATTACTAACAGGACCCACTTCCTCATTTGCATCTTACTTTATCGTGTGAAGTAGTTGATCAGCTCATCCACACTGAAATGATCTCTTCACTTGGATTCTAAGACCTCATTGTCTCAGTTCCTTCTACCTCACTGGCATATCCTTCTCTTCTTTTCCCATCATCTTGGCATGACATGAGGCTCAGTTTTCATGCCTTTTATCTTCTTTTACATTCCCTTTCTCCCTCATCTCTTTTGAGTCTGTATTTTAATATCTATCTCGCCTCCAGACTTGATATTTCAACTCCAGACAAGGTGCGCAGTTACGGAAAAACTCGATGTAAAGAGTATCAAATACTGTTGGATTTTATATTTGATTTTGATTTCATACCCTGACGTGCAGGAAGACAGCTTTTATCATCCAAGCTAAGAAGCGAATCCTTAAAATATTTGACTAATTCTATTTAAGTTTTTAAGTCATTTGAATATTCTGACAGATGAAGAGAAGCCAATTATACTCATAATTAATTCCAAAAGCACCAAGTCTGAACTTTGGTGAATTTATTTCATTTCTTTCATAAGAGAGTAAGATCAAGTTAACTTTTTCTGGTTGTACTTCATATGCTTACTCTTCATTTCTCGGTCTGAGCGTAGACAGGGGCCTCGCTCTTTGTCTTTTCTGCCAAACTTTCCTCACAGCTCTAAAGGAATGTATACAAAGAGTGCAAAATACATGAGTCAGTAGCGTTGAGATGGATTACAGTTAAGTAATTAAGTTGCGGGGCGCCTGGGTGGCTCAGGCAGTTAAGCCTCCAACTTCAGCTCAGGTCAGATCGCATGTTCGTGGGTTCGAGCCCTGTGTCAGGCTCTGTGCTGACAGCTAGCTCAGAGCCTAGAGCCTGCTTCCAGTTCTGTGTCTCCTTCTCTCTCTGCCCCTCCCCCTCTCATACTCTGTCTCTCTCTGTATCAAAAATAAATAAAATTTTAAAAAAGTAATTAAGTTGCTATTTAAGTAATTAAGGCCATGTACAGGACATTAGGTTCTTAAATATAAAGTTTGATCATTTTATATTGGATTTTTCTCTCCAGTGGTATTTTAAACTTTATTTATTGGCTTCTCATGGAAAAGCTTGTGTGAACAGAGAAAAATCATTCAAAATTGTAACAGCCCTGAAAATCGGGAAGTATGGTCCATAGTTGTCCGGAATCTTGGTGATATTTGTACTAACCATGTTTGAATGGGGCCCTTGTAACGGGTGTAATGGGAAGAGCACTAGACTAGAAATCATGGTACCTGTCACCAAATAGTACCTTCAATGAATTACTTCTCTGTGGGTGTTAGCTGCCTTACCTGAAAAATAATGAGGTTGAACCTAGTGGTTTGTAAGAGTCCATTCAGGGACTTCTTTCTGATGACGAGATTTTTTTGGGTTGGGTTGTTTTTTTCTGTATCTTCAAGAAGATTGAAGAGATCGTGCCTTTCTTTTTTGCGTGTGTTGTAAATTTTGCAGGCTCGTGCGTGTGTGTTCCCCTACTTCCGGTGAAAGCAAATCCCATCTTTAGGTTCCCTGAAGTGGAGGGGATGTTTTCTATGTCTAGCACCCGTCTCATTTTACAGGAAAGTACAGTCCTTCCTTTTGGAAACGGCTCATTCTCCTTCCTGAACCATGAAATTCTCTTGATTCTTTGGTAATCTTGAATAATTCATTTCCTCTTTCAAAATGATGATGAAATCGAACTGCTCCAACCCCAGATGACTTTTCTTCTGCTCACTCATGCCTGATTGGTTGCAGAATCAGGCATGTGACCAAACTGCGGCATCAAAATTTTTCCTATAATTGTTAAGCTGGAGATGAAGGCAAAAAGGCATTTCCTCATTCGGGATGAAGTTGGGCAACAGGAAGCAGGTGGCTTCACATTCTATTGTTCCCTGCTACGTAGGGAAAGTGGGTGTTCGAGCCCAGTGTGGTACAGTGACTAGCCAAGGGAAGGGATGACAGAGCTGGCTTTACGTATTATATGAACACGTCCAGCTGAATTGCTCTGCTTCCTCCCGTTATGTGAGCCTTCCAAAAATTCTACTTTTTGCTTAAGTTAGAGTTTAGATTTCTGTCTTTTGCAACCAAGATTAATTACTGACTTTGAATTTCGTAGCCAGTCTGTTGTGGAAATTTGTGGTGGAAGAAATTGTCTTTGTTCTTTCTTTTCTCTAACTTCCCACACACCTTTTTAAGCTGTCAAAATAATTGAGGACATATGGAAGGATTCTGCTGTAAATTAGTATCAACCCTTCAAAAATGGCTTACTATTGTTCTTGTCCATTCTGTGCCTTTTCTCTCTTCTTCTGGTAGTAGTCCCTGGCCCCAGTAATGAGGCTTTGACTCAAGATGCCATAATTATAATTTTTATGGCACAGTGATTAGTTCAAGATGTGAGCCTGTAGCCCAAACCATACCAAGAAGTGCCTGTCTTTGGATTTTTTCAAATTAGACTAAAAGACATGCCTCTTAGACTCTTGGACCATAGAAGTACTATCATATTGGTATGGTATGTTCATGGCCATGATGTTCACACACAGGATTGAAAAACTACATCCTTGGAGAAACAGGAACCCTCTTGCACTGTGGGATGCAAACTGGTGCAGCTGCTCTGGAAAACAGTGTGGACGTTCCTCAAAAAATTAAAAATAGAACTCCCCTATGACCCAGCAACAGCACTGCTAGGAATTTACTCAAGGGATACAGGAATGCTGATGCATAGGACCACGTGTACCCAATGTTTATAGCAGCATTTTATTTCTTTTTTTTAATGTTTTTTTTTTTTTTTATTTTTTGAGAGACAGCTTGAGCAGGGGAGGAGCAGAGAGAGAGGGAGATACAGAATCCACCGGCTCCAGGCTCTGAGCTAGCTGTCAGCACAGAGCCTGACATGGGGCTCGAACCCACGAAACATGAGATCATGACCTGAGCCAACGTCGGACGCTTAACCAACTGAGCCACCCAGGCGCCTCTATAGCAGCACTGTCAACAATAGCCAAATTATGACAAGAGCCTAAGTGTCCATCAACTGACGAATGGATCAAGATGATGTGGTTTATATATACAATAGAATACTACACAGCAATGAGAATGAATGAAATCTGGCCATTTGCAGCAACATGGATAGAACTGGATGTTTTTATGCTGAGTGAAGTAAGTCTGTCAGAGAGGACAGATCTATGTTATCACTCACACATGGAGTTTGAGAAACTTACGACCATGGGGGAGGGGAAGGAGAAAAACAATTAACAAACAGAGAGGGAGGGAGACAAACCACAAGATACTCTTAAATACAGAGAACAAACTGAGGGTGGTTGGGGGGTAGTGGGGGATGAGAAAAAAAAGGGTGATGGGCATTGAGGAGGGCACTTGTTCGGATGAGCACTGGACGTTGTATGTAGGCCAGTCTGACAATAAATTATATTCATAAAAATAAACCTGCATCCTTAGTGGGAGAGAATTAAGCTAATGGGCAGAAAGAGGCAAAACTTTTGGAAAAGATCTGAATGCTGTGAGCTTCTGGTTCTAGTTGTCAGCGGCTCGAGGCTCACTGCCACATCCAGGTTCTTCAGTAGTAGATGCTGGGGTGGGGTTTGGCCTGCTGGGTAGCTTTGGGGATCCGTGCCCATGGATTGTACACTGGGAAGTGGGTACATGTTGTCTTGCAGGGGACAAGTCTTGGCATTGTCTTCAGTGAAGGGAGGAGTGCCAGCTCTTAGTAGAGATGTGTGGGCCCGCCCACAGGTTCCAGAGATGCAGAGTGCTCTGGGGTTCCAAATTTGGAGGCGCCTTTGCCCAGATGATCCCGTCTTAAATGCAAGCGTCTCAACCGGATCTTGATCCTCATGGAGCAGCTTGTCTTGGTTATTTCCCCTCTGGAGTCTGCTCATCTGACTATTAAGCCAGAGTCGACTCCCGTTGTCATTGTATTAACTTGTTTTTCCTGACATAGGAAATGAAGTCTCTCTCTGAGAGAAGGACCATAGAGCTTTTCTGCCTTTTGTTTTCATTTATCACCTGTACCTTTTCGTTAACTTTGTCCAGAAGAATAATTTCAAAGTTCCCAGGACCAGAAGCGTCAGCCTCACCTTGGATCTTTTTAAACACATAAATTCTTTGGCGCCACCTCAGACCTTCGAAATCAGAAAGATTATACCAGGGTGTCGTGTCCCGCTCCCGCCCGCGGGGTGGTGAGTCCTCGTAGGTTCTTTTCCTGAGGGAGGGAGAGAAAAACAGGGGCGACGGGAGAGGGAGACGCAGCCAATAAAGACACTACTCAAGGTTTCCAATCAGGCAAGAGAGAGAGTTTATTCAGAAAACTGTCTCTTATAAAGGCTTTCAGGGCGGGACAAACAACGTAGCTGACGTAGGTCGGTTGCTAGGAAACAGGGTTAAGAGATTAAGACTGGAGTGAAAGAGGAACCGGACTAAATTGTTTTAGCACAGCGCCTGAGGGGCCGAATACTACCCTGCTTGCAGGCGGTTGATCTTTGGTCTTCTGGCTTCTCTGACAGGGAGTGGCGCTCCCCTGCCTATTTGCAACTCCCTTCAGGGAGTGACAAACCCACAGCAAAATGGCCAAGCAGCTGAGATCTTAGCTGCTCCCCACACCGGGGCCTAGAAATCTGTGTTTCACCAAACCCCGCACATCTTTTTTGATTCATGGTAAGGTCAGAACCATGGTGTTGTCAGTATCTCTTAGTAGCCATGGGGTCACATCGCCTCTTAGTTGCAAAGTCCCAGCACCTGTCAAACACCTGAATATGTCATATCAGCTAGTATGTTCCCTTCTGCTGGTATGCTGTTCCTGCTCAGCATTCCTGCTAGTACTAACAATTGCATTTCTGCATTGTGCAGAGCTGTCTAGGTCCTACTTACCCAGTGGCTGAGTCCTTTTTTTTTTTTTTTTTTTTTGCTGAGGCTGGTTTTAAGTTAGGATTCTACCATTCACCACCAAATGAATCCTGAGTTAATACACCTGCAGCACTGAAGTGTATCTAGGAAAAATGTATCTTTTTAATAACTGCATTAAGGGTATTCATTTAGCACCACATTACTGTATCATGCATTGCTGCTCGCCACGTGCTTTCATATGTTACTTCATGTGTTGTCACCGCGAGAGGGGGGAACAGATTCTGTCCTCCGTGCGCACGGCGCTCTGCATCTGTGAATCCTACCGAGTTTTTCTCTTATTATGATACGTGAAACATAATCAGGTGAAATAAGGTAGAAACTTCTGGTTGTTCAAAGCAGTGTGAGATGCTTTTATTGCCTTTAATTGAAACCTGTTCCTGTAACCTCAGGAGGACTGGAAAGACAAAGACCTGTCCTCCGACCTCCTCAGAGGCCTCTTCTGCAGGATTCGCTGTCACAAGGATGACATGATCTCTCCACAAAGCATATGACAGTGTTCAGTGGCAATATTCCTCACTGGCTCCCCGGGTGGATAGGCAGTTTCCAAATGACACACTTGATCCAATCATTTTGGCAGTGCTCACTTTCAATACGAGTCACCGCTCTCCGCTAACTGCGATTTACATCCATTGCTAAGACAGATGAACTGCTGTCTCCCTTGCACGCTCTCTGTACTTGTGTCTACATTCTCGAGCTCCCAGGCTTGCCAGCTGAAGGTAGCAGGCTCTGCTCCTGCACGTGTTGGGTTGCAGCTATCTCCACAAATCAACTAGAAAAACATGAGTTTAAACACTTCAGAGGAGACTGGTGTTAAGTTAGATATTATGGCGGAGCAAAGCAAATACGCGTGCCATAGTCCTGCTGAGGTGAGAGTCTCAGGTTCGTTCCATAGATTCTGTGCAGTTCTTCAAGGAATTCTCCTGCAAGTGAGGAATTGAGGTAATGCTTCCAGAAAACCCTTCAAGGGAGTGAGAGAAAGGGAAGAAGCCAGACAGATGTGTGGTTTTAGAAAATACCTAGCCTGGGATTGTTCTCATCATAGAACCCTGGAGAGCGAATCGGACAGCGGTGTCTCTCCTTCACAGAGAAAGGGGATGAGGCTGTTTCATCGAATACATTAGTCACTGGCTGTGGGTGGCCTCCAGGGAAAGAAGGCACAACACCCCAGATGTCTTCAGTAGAGACCACAGCTCCCATCAGCCATCCACAGTCTTCTGGAGAAGGTAGCAGGCATGAAGCTTTCATAGCCAACACCTCCAGTAGCTGAGCGAAAGGGGAGTCGGGGAAGCAACAGCTTCTCATATAGGAAAAACAATTACCTGTAATTCCAATAATAATGATAGGGCTATTAATAATAGCAAACGATTATACAGTGTTTAATGCATGTGAGGCACCATTTTGAATGCATCATAGCTATGGACTCAGTTAATCCTTACAGTACTCCTGTGTGGGTAGATCATAGTATTATCCCCATTTTACAGATAGGTAAACTCTGAATGATCACGACCCCGGAAATGGCCTAGGAAGCAAGGGGAAGCAAAACCCAGGCACCATGGAAAATGCAATTCAGGCAGTACAGTATGTCTGTGGGAAAAATTGGCTAGAGCTGGTGTTTGTCTGAATAATGACTAGATTGACAGGGTCTGACACAGGTAAGGATGGAGAAGTACACTGATAATGATGAGGATATTGGCTATTCATAAAATATGCTCACCAAAATGTAACTAAATTTCCACAATGACCTGGTGAGATAAGGATTTGGATTTTAGAGAAAACTAATAATCACAGTGTTTGTGATCAGCTTCACGGCACCCAGGAGAGGTGTCTGACCAGCTCTCTCCTGCCCAAAAAGGAATGCAGTATTTTCAACTGTGACAACTGCAAGCAGAGTGGGTTAAATGTTTGAAGACTCTATGGACTGAATTGTGTCCTTATAAAAGTCAGATGTTGACGTCCTAACCCTTCTTGTGACTGTTCCTGGAGAAGGGGCTTTTATTGAGGTAATTAAAATCAAATGAGGTCATAAAGTTGGCCATCATCCAATACATCAGGTGTCTTTAGAATAGGAAGAGACACCGGAGATGTGCACCAGAGAAAAAGTCCTAGCTAACCAACAGGAAGCCCAGGATTAAAGAGAACTAGTGACTGAACCAGTCATCACTGAGTACTTTGAATACAGCATCGGACTTTGTAACACAGCAAATCTATACATGTAGTTCAACCTAATATATTAACTGTATTAGTTTGCTAGACCTGGCCGACCAGAGCCCCACAGATTGGGTGGCCTTAACAGCAGAAATTGATTTTCTCACAACTCAGAGATTAGCAGTTGAATATCAAGGTTTTGGGCAGGACTGGGTTCTGCTGAGATCTCCCTCCTGGGCTTACAGATGGTGTCTTGTCTCTGTCTTCACACATCATTTCTCTGCATGTCATCATCTATCCTCCTTATGGGGACACTGCTCCTATTGGATTACAGCCTACCCTAATGACCTCATTTGAATTTAATTACCTCTTTAAAGACCTTGTCTCTAAATATAGTCCCCTTCTGAGGTAATGGTGGTCAGGACTCCAACATACGAATTTTGGGGTGAGACACAATTCAGCCTATAACACTGGCCGTTTCTGAAACATAACCTCAAAATGCTTTGTACACATGATATGTCCCTCTCCTGGGAAAATTGGATGCAGATGTTTCCTTTTGTATTAGTTGGTTTGCTTTGTACTAAGAGACTTTGCTCAGAAACCTACTGATCGGATCAGTGGCTGAATCAGAGGTCATTGTGGAGAGGGCTGGCCTCCTATGAGAACTCTCTAATAATGCTGTTTGCATTTGAGCAGAGAAGATCAGCCCATACATACCTTTTGTCTTGGTGGATTTGAATTCATAGCATACAAAGAGAAGATTGAAACAGGAGGTAAGGCAGAGAGATGATGAATCCTAGGTGTGGTGGGGTGGGCATGGGAGCCATGGATGCCCTCTGTGCTGAAAGTACTCCCTCTGTTTCCTGTGCTTCCTCTGCATTGATGTGCATCACTAGCTACTGGCTGTGCTAAGCCAGTAGAAGGCACTGGTAAGAAATTCAGCTTCAGGAAGAAGGGGGGACAGCCTCAGTATTTCCCCTCTCCTCCTGTCCTAGCAGAGACTCTATGACCTTCCTGATTCCAGCTCTGCCTGAGAGCACCTTCTTTGATAGTCTCGGCTTCCTTCCATGGAAAAGTCTGCCCTTCGTGGTGGCTGCCCTTCGTGGAGTCCAGTCATACTGTCTTCTCCCTTTGTCTCTGGCCCTCGGGATGATAGCAGATTTTAGCTGTTTTTAATGAGCTCTGCCATCCCTCATGGGCTTCCCACCTCTTTCATCCTTGGTGAAGCCAATTCCTCTATTAAACTCCTCATACGTGAAATCCCTTGAGTAATTTCTGTTTTCCTGACTGGACCACACAGTTCCCTCCTTTTCTAAGGAGGTGAAATCAAGAATCATCATGGCAACACCTATTCCACTCTTGAATACAAATAGCATTCTTTTGGTAATCATGGGTGTGCCTTGCCTCGCTCTTTTCCAGCATTTCTTTGCTGTCTCATAGGGTCTTAACAATTTATATCTATCATTTGAGAAAGCTGAAGCCTGTCTCTGATTTTTACAAGCTGGCAGATTCCAGCATAACTAAAGCAGTAACCTTTAAGGGAACAGCACTCTTATTAAAAAGGCAAATTCTTGAATCACAAGGTCATAGAAAGGTTAGGATCAGGGGAGATGCTGATAGCAATCTTCTCATTTACATGGGTGTTTATTCCATCCAATGACTTCCTGGAAATCTTAGACTGGGCTCCAATAGGTAAGGCATACTTGGTTAGAATATGGACCAATGTTACAGATACTGTAAAAGATTACACCCCTTTAAATTACTTAAACTGTAGACAAGGTGAAGGTTATCTTTTTTATTACCCATATTCATATAAAAGCTTCAGAGGTAACTTTATAATACTGTTGCAGCCGAATCATGGAAAAGTCTTGAATAGCAGACTGATTGATTGGCGGGGGTGGGGGAGGTGCAGAGGCAACCTGGGCGCAGCACAGTATCATTTTTTAAAAGATTCATAGATGATTCTTATATGCATCCAATGCTGAGAGACTCTCGTGTAGACTGGTCGAATGTTGATGTCCTTCAACCTTTCTATTCCCCAAGAGTCATCTTTTAGCTGCGTGGATATGCATGTCCTAGGTTGACACATGACATTGAAAGCATATTTGGAAAAATAAAGATCGTCTGGCGTTGTTTCAAATTAGATCCGTACAGGGGCACATGGGTGGCTCAGTTGGTTGTGTGTCCGACATTGGTTCAGGTCACGATCTCCTGGTTTGTGAGTTTGAGCCCCGCATCCGGCTCTGTGCTTTCGGTGCAGAGCCTGTTTCTGACCTTCTTTCCCTCCCCTCTCTCTGTCCCTCTCCTGCTTGTACTCTCTCAAAAATAGATGAAACATTAAAAATATTTTAAAAACCACACAAATCTGTGCAATGGGTTTGTAGACGTTCTATGAGAAATGCGCGGAGAGGGCAGGAAGTTAGGGTGTCTGTGTAACAACAGTCCCAGAGACGTTAGTCCGGAGTTTTCCAGGCGGTTGCAACAGCGCCACGTAGAAAATCTCATTAAATCAAATGGTAGAGTTTCCATGTCATCGTTGGAGCCCTTGTCACTCCTGGATGATAAATTAACGCCTCTTGTAACAGCACTCTGCCGGCAGGGGCCGGGACCACCATAGCCCAACATCGTGGTGACTAGACTGACCCCAGTCCGGCTGAACAGCACAAGGACCTTCGAGGCAGCCAGAGCTGCCTGGCGGTAGACACTTGGGAGTAAGAGGAGTTATGAACGGTCTTAGGCGTGGGCGGGCAAGGGAAAAGCGTGGCCCCTGAAAAGGAGCTAGGGGTTGAGTCTCCGTGCTGAGGGAGACCAGCTTGAGCTAATCCGCTCCCTGGGTTCATGGCAGAGAGGGGAAGTGAACCCTGTGGAAGGCAGGGGCGATGGTCTCAGGATTGTCCTGCTTCGTGGAAAGAGCACATTCTAAGGGAGTGAGAACATCAAGAATTAGGAGGCCTGAAGCCTTTCCCCACTGACTGTCCCCCTGTGGCAATGGCTTTTGGGTTCAGTTTGCACAGAAAGCCAGACTGGGGCATTTTGGGGGGAAGGGAACAGCCATGGGCTGGTAAAGCTAGAGCTTCCAAATGGGCAGAGGGCAGTGGCACCAGGGGTGTGAGTCCCAGAGGCATCACGGACTCCCGGCCACCTGTTTGTTTGTTTGTTTTTAAATGTGGTCAGTTTTATGCCCTTCTGTTTTTTTTTTTTTTCCTGTTTGTTTTTTTGATGGATGCCTCTTTCTCATAAAAGAAAAAATGCAAAGTCATGTGGGTGCCAGTGTCATTTACTCCTGTGATAGCTGATTGAAATGATCTGTGATGTTATTCAATATTAATGACACCATGGTGGTTAAATGGATGGCATTTTCCTGACTTGTTTGGAAGGGTTATTTGCAGCTATTTTATTACTGTTTTTCTATTTAGGGTATAAGGTTAGGAAAAGAAATCATTTTGTGTTGAGGAAGAAAATAAGGGCAGGGCTCTGTAGGGTTTTGTTTTTTTTTTTTTTCTTTTCCCTTGAACTTTCATGCTTTCAAAGAAAGAACCTCAAGGCATATGCTTCTTGGAGATAAAATACATTTTGCACACCGTCTTCCCCTCACATCATGGGCCTCCGCCGCACCCCGTCCGATGTTGGCTCTGAGGCATGTCTTATCTCTTCCTAACATGCATCCTGCCATGTTTATTTCTTAAATGAATGGAAACCTTGTTTAAACAGGGGAGGACTCTACTGATCTCCTCACCTGTGTAAATGGCCGCACGAGCGTGGTTCAGTCATCATCATTAAGGATGTGTTTACTTGGCAAGTTCTGCTGTATGAATGACTCTGTAAGAGTTCTCCGCCATCGTTATCCGGAGATGGAAATATAGTTAAGTGACTACTTCCCTATGTATTTTAAAATTGAAGGTGGCAGTTTAATAAAATGAAAAAAAGGAATGGGGTTTGGAGTTAGAGCTTACTTCTGAGTCTATGTCTTCCATTGACTTCTTATGTAACCTTGGGCAAGATATATGACCTTGTGAAGGCCTCAGACTTTCAACAATAAAATGAGACTAACATCCGCTTTATTAAACAAAATCAGGAAAGAGATGCTCCAAGAAAACACCTGACATAGTTGGCATAGAGTACAGACAGAAACATAATGGTTTGCTTGTGTTTTCATTTCCCTGTTTTGTATTATTCTTCTTGGAGAATTCATTGGTAGTACTGTCTTTGATTACGCAGAGGTTTGTGATGGACTTTGTATCTTCCAGGAATGAGTCAAGGGGTGCTGGGTGGCTCAGTCAGTGAAGCTCTGACTCTTGATTTCAACTCAGGTCGTTCTGTTTAGCGTCAGTGAGTTTGGCCCTGAGTTGGGCTCTGCACTGACAGCACGGAGCCTGCTTGGGATTCTCTCTTTCTCTGCCCCTCCCTTCCTGGCACACATGCACTCGGTCGCTCGCTCGCTCGCGCTCTCTCTCAGCAAATAAATGAACCTAAAAAAAAAAAAGTCAAATTTGCATCTTAAGAAGACAGACCAGCAGAGAAACTTGAGCAAGTGAACAGCTATGGAGCTGGCGGCCTGCAGGAAGGCCTCTCTGCTCTGGTGATCTCTTTCTTGCCATTTTGATCATTTAGCATGATCTTTTTATTTTAATTTTAAATTTACTGAATGTTATTAAAATGAGCATGTTCTAGTTTCCTAGCAAATACTTTCAAATTTACAGTCTCGAAAGGACTCAATGGGTAGTAACATGCCGAATACTTGCAAAAATGGTTTGACAAGTTCAGTTTAAAAAGAAGGGGACATAAGTAATGGGCAATCAAAAAAAAAAAAATAGGCAGAAAGAAAACCAAAACCCCCG
Source organism: Helogale parvula (assembly GCA_004023845.1). NCBI lineage: Eukaryota > Metazoa > Chordata > Mammalia > Carnivora > Herpestidae > Helogale > Helogale parvula. The sequence goes on from PJEM01000037.1 coordinate 276,159, forward strand.
ACGGGCATGAATTCAAGCCGCTCGATTTTTTCAGAAAGACTAGTTTCCAGTTTTAAAGGGTCCACATAAAGAGCTCTTTCTAGAGGGTGCTAACGTGACACTGTCACCATGGCTGGCGAGTCCTCTGAGACACTGGCTACGTAACAGAAAACATGTCGCTGGCCTTCCTTTCCCTCTAAACAAGGGCATAGTCCGTATTTTGAACAGAGTACCTATCATGTCACGAATCTAAAAAGAAACTTGGTTTGGGAGCGCGGTGATGCAGTGAAAGGATATGCGTTTTGGAGTCAGATCTGTTCAGCTGAGGTCATCCACCAGCTGGACACATTTGAGGAAGTCATTTATCCATCTGTGCCTCGGTGTCTGAAAAATGGGGACCGTGCCATCCAATTCATGGCTGGCGGTGAGAATTTAAATGCCATCCTGCCTGGTATATGCTACGTTCCCAGTAAGAGCCGCTGTGTTTGTGTGTTTTTGTTTTTTTTTTTTTACCACCGATATTCTCATTTATAATTTTAGCGGTTCAACCAAACCCTTCCGGCCAGGGAGACTTGGAAGTCTCACAGAGCTCCCCTGAAGAAACCTTTTAAAGACTCCTGTGAAATCACATCAGGAACATATGGAGTAGATTTCCAACTTGAACACACTGTGCCCTCAGGATTAAGATTAAAATTATTGACTTTTGCCCACCCTGGAAAATCTGACAGGAGTGCAACACACTTGACCCCTCACAAACCCGACTGGCTTTGCCAACTCCAAGAAGCCAGGAGTCATTAGATGAAGAAATGCGTCTGCTTCCAAGCCCTCAGAATTCCTCTGATTAAAAGCTCAGGGTTATGCATACAGGTGACCTGTTGTGAGACTGGCCGTGGTGACTTTTTAATACTGTGACCGTTTCTTTCCTTCTTTCCTCCACTTACACTGTTGGTGGCAGCTCTTGGCGACGAAATCACTTGCTGAAGCAGAGCGTTTTCTCAGTCCTGCTCCTTAGCTCACTCCCCACGCTCTGCTGCCGTTGGAGGAGGCTCCGTTGCTTCTGAGAGGCTGTTGTTTGACGTTTGGATTCCATTCACATGACTTTATCCTTCAGAACTCACAGATGATCATTAATAATAAATGGTGTCATGAGTATGTTATGTGAAAAGGAAGATTTAAGAGGCTGAGTTTCTAAGGCAAGACCGATGGGGCTATAGTGAGATGTTGAGGTTATAAGGAAACTTCTTGCCTCTCTGAATTAGACCATTAATTATGTCCAATCTCTTTCAAGATCTTTCTGATGATGCTTCTCATCTTAATGCAGTTGTGGAATAGGATTAGAGATTTAGAAAATGTCCAAATCCAGAGTTCATGAGTCCAGCTTGCTAATTCCACTGGTAAGATCTTTGATGAAAATATTTCCTTTGAAAGGTGTTACTCAAAACCTACATATCACATGAAAAATAACAAGACTGTATTAATATCTGAAAGGTTACTTGAGACCGAAGCTGAATTTCAGAATAAAAAAGTAAGGTGCTTCTGTATGCATTGAATGTCAGGCAACCATAACTTAGTGGGAAACAATTTGAATTAAAAAAATAAAATTCAAGTCACGTTTTTCATAGTTATGTGACCTAGTTGCTTAACTGTACAAAGCCTCGGTTCCATTATCTTATGAATGAATATAAGTATATCACCATATAGGAATGTTGTAATAAATATGTAATATATCTGAGGCAAATCTAAATAAAATGCAGTATGTCCTCCACAAAAATTACAAATATTCATCATATCCCAAAATATATTGTGGGTCTGCATCACCTGATTCACAAAAAGTACACTCTTTGAGAGACAGAGATAGTAGATAATTCTAAATGCCCTGTGACTAGTCCAAGGTTACAAAGTGACCTTGCCGATGTGAATGGCTAAAGGTCTTAGTGTGCTCAGTTTAACAAGATGACATGAGGTAACACCAAATAGTCTGGGTCACAAAGTGATAGAATATAATGGTGGACATGTGGGGCGTAGTGTAGGGACCTGGCTTTGCATCTTGGGGCATCCGCTTCCTATTTGCATGACCTTGAGTAAATCATGTAATCACTTAAAGCTTCAGTTTCCACATCTGTGAAATGGTGATAATAGCAGTGTCTCTCAGGTTTCTCGTGAGGATTACATGTAGCAACTCAATCAAAATGCTAAGCCCAGAAGTCTCTTTGTATTTGTGTATCTCTGTGTGGGTGTGTATGTGTGTAAATTGTGGCAAAGCGCACACAATGTAAAATTCACTGCCTTAATTTTTCTGTCTTAACTATTTTTAAATACACAGTCCAGTGGTATTAAAGACATTGACCGTGTCGTGCAGCCTCACCGCCATCCACCCCCGTAGCGTCTTCAAGGTCTCTTCATGTGGTGTGTACAACTTGGTTGTTTCCACCTATTGTGAACAAGTTGGTGCGAACAAGAACACCAAAATATCTTTGGGTCCCGGCTCTCAGCTCTTTGGGGTCTATATTCAGAAGCAGAATTGCTGGATGATATGCTAATTATATTTAATATTCGAGGCATTACCATACTTTCTTCTCCAAGTGGCTGAGCCATGTTACATGGGCACCAGCAGTGCCAGGGGCTCCAGATTCTCCAGGTCCTCATCAGTGCTTGTTATTTTGTTTGATTTTATAGTAGCCAACGCAATGGGAGCGATATGGGTAAATATCTCCTTAGATACCAAATTCATATTATTATGTGTGTGATTATCTCTTCAGCCTATGGTTTATTATTTGCATTGTCCAAATTCCTGGGCAGTGATTAATCCTGGGGTAGTAGATAAGTTAGGCATTAGGCCTAGGGAGAGGAGATTCTTCAACGTTAGATATGTGTCTGGAGAGGAAGGGGCTAAGAATAGTACAGTGGGGTAGTGAAGTAAGGCAGAGAAAGACAGATACAGTAAAACCTTGGTTTGTGAGCATAACTCATTCCGAAAACATGCTTGTAGTCCAAGGCCCTTCTATATCAAGGCGTATTTCCTCATAAGAAATACTGGAAACTCGGATGACTTGTTCCACAACCCCAAAAAATATTCATATAAAAATGAGTACAACACTGTAACCTAATAAAAAATAACAAAGAATGTGCAAAATATAAAAAAAAATCAACAAGCTAATCTGCACCTCCCTTTGAAAACCTGTGTGGCTGGCGTGAGGGAGACAGAGGGGTGGGTGGTTGTGGCGGATGACTCTCACTATCACTAACAGAATCACTGCTACCTCGTGGCTCAGTGGAATCTTCTTCTGCGTGAGGCCCATTGTACGCTTGCAGGGATGCTGACTTCAGTGCAGTATTAGCAAACTCTCGTCATACACTGTCGTTAATGTAACTGGCAATCAGGCACCAGAGGAAAGGGTCTGTGTCTGCGGGCAGCCTGCCCTAGAATGAAGCAAAGCATTCCTCAGGTTCCTCTTGTCCGGAAAAGCAAAGGACTGTCCACGGGTGCTTTCAAGTGACAAAAATACACTAGTGCCAGTTGTGGGCACCTTCCAGCATTCTGAAAAATCACTGATTTCTGCCAACCATCACGGCCTGAGAATGAGCATCTGAGCTTGGGAGACGATCACCCACAAACCCGCAGACAGAGAGAGAGAGAAAGAGAGAGAAGAACCAGTGGCTCAGTTGTGATCTTGTGACCTACGACTCATAGTGCAAGCCGTCACTCATTTATCAAGTTAAAATGTGTGAGGAGTGCTTGCTAGTCTTGCAGAACCTCACACAACATGTTACTCGCAATCCAAGGTTTTACTGTATAATGTTTCCCTTGTGTGTGGAATAAAATAAACAACTGGACCATTAAATATAGAACAAACTAATGGTTGCCAGAGGGGAGGTTGGTGGGAGATGGGTGAACTAGGTGAAGGAGGTGAAGAGGTACTAACTTCCAGTTATAAATCAAGTAGGTCACGTTGACAAAAAGTACAGGGTAGGGAATATCGTGAATAACTATATGTAATAACTGTATATAATAACGTTGTGCCGTGACTACGCTTGTCGTGATAATCTTTGAGAATTGTTCAGTCAGGATGTTGTACACTTGAACCTCCTGTAACACTGTATGTCAACTACGCTTTAGGAATGAGTTAAGAAAATCTAAAGTATGAGGAAGAGGAGGAAGAAGGAAATAAATCCCTTCAGGAGGAGATAAATTACCTTTTCCTTGGCTGTACTAACCCAAGCTATTGCTGTAACTCCCCATCTTAATTTAATCAAGAAGATAACTTTTCGTTATGGGATGTGGAACTTTGGAGCTCTAGAGATGAGCGTCCGAGTGGCCCCCGTGGCAGGAGGTGAGAGGGTGGCCATGACGGAGAGTTAGCGTCATAGCTTGCAGCGAGCCCCTGCCGGAGACAGCCAAGGCCACGAACTCGTTTTTCTTATGTCTGTGGTCTCTGCGATTGGGTTGAGAGGTGTGTCTCAACTGCTCCCAGCCCTGGGAAGGGCAGTGTCTCCAAGAAAATCCGTTTCTGTGACCCTGGGCATCCTAAAATTGTGGCAGGAGGTGTGCTAGATCAAGGATGAGAAGCCTTACCCTGGGCGAGTACAGGCTCATGGAGCTCCCAGACTCCGAGCACTTACAGATGTGATGTTCCGGTGCAAATGAAGGTAGCGGAATGTGTACAGAATAGTTTTGTCTGTGAACGCACTCCATGTGTGGAACCATCCAGAAGTTGATGTCTTAGAGGTGCCGCAGCCCTGAGAATACTGAGCGTTGCAAAGAAAATGTAGTAAGTGTGGCGGATTGTGTTTTTGAACGCCGCCACAAAGCCCTCCCATCTCGCTTGCTCACCTACAGTGTTACCTTAATACCCTCCTCATTCAGGGGCTGACATCTGTGCTCCTCCCCCTTAAGTCTGGGCTGGCTTACGACTCGCTAGAGCCAATAGGGTGTGGGGAGGTGACGTGAGTCCTGAGGTGAGGCCGGGAAGGGTCCTGGATTCCACCTTGCTTGTCGCAACTCCCCCCCTTGAGGTCTTTAGTCTCTGTGTAAAGGGTCCATCTGTCCCAAGGCATCCATGCTGTGAGGAAGGTCAAACTAGCTCAGGTGGAGACACCACAGGGAGAGCTCCTGAGACTTCTTTGGAGAGATCTTTTGGTGGCAATGTCTGGTCACCTCCTAATGGCTGCACCTCTGGTGATATCCCAGCAACAGCCACATTCTGACTGCCGCCATGGGAAAGTTCCTGAGAGGGCGCTATCCAGCTGAGCTCTTCTTGAATTCCTGGCCCCCCAAATCTTGGGCCAAATAAATCGGGGGTTTAAGCCATTATATTTGAGGTGATGTTATTGTTCAGCAAAAGATGACAGAGTGGTAGGGGCCCCTAACCTAGACTTGTAGGATTGGGAAGGCTTCCTCAAGAGAAGTAACATCAAAAATGAGACCATGAGGGGTGTCTGGGTGGCTCAGTCAGTTGAGCATTCGGCTTCAGCTCAGGTCATGATTTCACGGTTCGTGGGTTCGAACCCCATGTTGGGCTCTGTGCTGACAGCTCAGAGCCTGGAGCCTGCTTCAGATTCTATGTCTCCCTCTCTCTCTGACCCTTCCCTGTTCGCACCCTCTCTGTCTCTCAAAAATAAATAAAAAACATTAAAAATTTTTTTAAAAATGAGACCTCGAGGATAAGCAGGGTTAAGCGGTTAGGTGCGGTGATGGTACCACAGTCAAGGACCCACGCCGAGGGAGTCTGCCTCCTGCACGGAGCCCATGGAACACGGAGGGGTGGTGACCTGTGGTTTGAGCCTGCCAGAGAGGAGACAGAGAGGGGCAGGGATTCCTTGATCGAGGGACGCTCTTGGACTTTATCCTAAGCGCGATTAGAAACCACTGAGGGCTTGTAGGGACGGATATTTATTTATTTTGGTTGGTTGGTTTTACAGATAATTTTGACCCCAATGGCATGGATGGTCACGGAAGGAGCTGGAAGGGAGTGAGGTCTTCTAAGGAAAAACTGGAAGGATAAGAGAGTAGAGCCCTCAAGGCGGCAGTGAGGAACAAGCATTTGCGTGTTGTGCAGAGCAAGCAAAGTCCGGGAACGAAGACCAAGAGAGGGTAGTCAAAGAGGTGAGGGAAAAGTGTGGGGTCCAGTAAGAAATGAGACCATTTTAAATAGTTATCCTTGGTATCTGAGCGCTACTGATGAGTCAGGACAGTGAGGATCCAGGACGTGTGTCTGTTTGGAGTTTCATGAGGGTTGATGACATTGGCGGTGGCAGCTTCAGCGCAGGAGTGGGGGCACGTCACGTTGTTGTGAGTTGAGGAAAGGGGGGGGGTGAGAGGGTAATGTCAGTGCAGAGAGTGTTGCTGGTGGAATTTGGCTACAGAGGGACAGGATGGATGGAAAGAAGGCAGACTAGCAGTAGAACTTACACGGTGGTGGAGAGGGTCTAAGTCTACACTCTCCTCTATTTGGTCACAATTAGCCACCTGAGATGTGGCCAGTGCCGCTGAGGAATGGAGCTTTAGGTTTTCTTGGATTTTAATTGATTTAATTGAAAAAAGTACGTGTGACAAGGGGTGATTATAGAAGAGAGGGCAGCGAGTATGAGGTCTGTAGAAAGAGTTTTTGAGGGAGTTCTTGTTTTTCTTGCTGTTAAGATAGTAGAGACTTATGTACTCAGTTTTTTCTTCTTTAATGTTTATTTTTGAAGGAGAGACAGAGTGCGAGCCGGGGAGGACAGAGAAAGAGAAGGAGACACAGAATCCAAAGCAGGCTCCAGGCTCTGAGCTGTCAGCACAGAGCCTGCTGCAGAGCTCGAACCCTTGAGCCCGGAGATCATGACTTGAGGCAAAGCAGGACGCCCAATCCACTGAGTCTCAGGGACCCTGAGGCTTGTGTACTTTTAAATCCCAGTGAGTATTGGCAGCAAAGAGGAGCATTTGAAGTTGCAGGACAGGATCAGGGAAGGAATCAGTAGGGTCTCTGAGGAGAAAGGTCCTAAGTTGATGGGATCTAAAGCAGAGACGGAAGCCTTGGCTTTTGGGAACACTCAGGCCCAGGACCCTGTGGGAGGGAAGGGGGAAGGGAGCGCAGGCGGGTTAGGATGCTGTTGGGTGTGTAGGCTGGTGGCAGGAAGCTGAGTGGGTTTCCAGCCAACGGAGTCCATTTTCTCTGTGGGGTGGGAAGTGAGGTCATTTATTTGCAAGGGAGGGGGAGCCTGGTGAGTTCGAGGTTTCAGAGAGTTGAGATTTAAAACAGCTTTCTGGAGACCAAGTCACTGGGCCTGTCTCAGATGGCAGAGAACGCCTGCACCTTCAGGCTTTCTGATTCCGCAGCCACGGTCACCAACACTGCTGCGAAATCCGCCCACCTGGGCCTCCCTCCCGGCGCCTCGACTTTGGACATTTTTCACCTCCATCTTTTACCGTATTTATTCGCATAAAGGCCGCACTGCTCTTAGTGCATTCCAGGTGGGTAGGACCCATCATCTCATTTCACCCCTATTCCCCCCACGCGCAGCACAGTCCACACCCACCAAGGAGGCTCAGTAAATATTTGTTGAGTGAGGGAATGCGTGAGTGAAGAAAGAAGAGATGCATGTCCTCGTAGCTCCGGAAAATCCCTTCTCTGTCTCAGGTTCACCTTCCTCATTCATATGCATGATTGGCTCCATTTCTCCTTCGCATTTCTGGCTGGGACATAGATGGAGCTGTTCTAATGAGGGCTCAGGGAGGCATAATTTAAAACCAGCTGAAGTGAGGCCGTATGGAAAAGGGCTGTTATTTTTGAGAATTTTGTTTTCTTTTAAAAAATCTTTTATTTTTGTGGAGTCCAGACGTGGCCTGCACGCTGACCCTTGGGGGGTTCCTCCCCCCCCCCAATGTAACTGACCTCACAGGGTTCCTGCTCTTATCTCTCATTCTCAAGGATATAAACAAACATTGGGATTGGCCAGAGCCCCGACCTTCTGGATGAGGAAGGCTCACTGGGGTTAAATTCTAACTAAGCTCTTTCCCCTGGGTCTCAAATTCTATCATTTTGTGCTATATTTACCAGTGATGTTACACTTTATCTTTATCTTAGCAAATATTTAACTTGTGGAGAGAAAACATGTCATGAATGCATTACTCATAAGTTTCCATATTTCCCAAAGATTTTGGCAAGTGGCAGAGAAGAAACTTATGGGGTCCTATTAATACAGTTGAAACGAAGCCAAGTGCCAAATTTTAGTGAATGCCGAGGGGGTAGAAACGAGTTTATACAGAGGCTAACGGAAATATGCTAAATGATTTCACATGGCTGGTTGATCAGTTATCAGCCTTCCCTTTGCAATGGTCTTCTTAGCTTGGAAATCAAATGGATTTTAAAACACGCATTTAAGAATGAAGAAAATGTGTCTTATTCACTGAAAATATGGGGAGCCCCCCTCCTTTTTTTCCAGTTCCATTATCTGTTCAGTTAAATATGTAGCTGCCAATGGGGAGATCCAAGGATGGACTGAAATTTTTCGTTATCTCATTTTTGCACTAGCATATATAGGCTTCTGAACCAGAACATCCTTGTGAAAATAAAATACCTCTTGATATTGATGGTTTGGGGACAACCGAAACCCATAGTGTTTTAGAAAACTGAAATAGACTGTTTAAAGAATTTTTATTGATAAACACCCTTTCAAATCCATTATTTATACTGCACGCTGAAATCTGACCAAAGAAACTCTTCTCTTGATTTCCCAAGCGACCTCATAAAAGGTTTGGGCTAACATTCTCTAATTCCAAAATCCAAAGAAAATAAATTTTATCCAGATGTCGGGCTTGGAGATGCGTATTGCATTACCAACAAAACCGAATATTTGTTTTTTGGAAAATCTTAATACTGTATATAATTTAAAGTAAAGGTTAATATCTGTTTCTTCTTTCTTGTCCAGTTCCTTGTTTTCAGCCTTCCAAATGCCACTTTCCCACTTCTGAGTTTCTGGCCTTTCTATGTTTGTCGACAGTGCACATGATTAAAATGATATTTTCATATTTCAGTGTAGTTGGAGCTCCTTAAAGCAGAGGGTTGTAAGTGCAAAAAAAAAAAAAAAGATATGCAGTTCCCTAATGGCTTATTACCATCACATTTGCAATTCAGATCAGCCCTAAATTGACTGAAATTTTTAAACACATAGCAGGCAGTTTAAACTAATGATTGTCTGGAGGTTCACATCTGACATGAACTAAGCTTCTGTTCAAAACAAATTGCAAATAATTCCTCCCTTAGAGTCAAAATGTCACTTTTAAAACTCCATGTTATTGCTAGATTTTTGTCAGTTAGATACAAAAAAAAAAGAAATCTGCTTTTATCGTGGGTATTCTCCCTTTGAAAGAACGGAGTGACACCGTTTCCCTATTTTAAAAACACACACACAACAACATGTATCTCTATATATATGGCTGTACATCAGTTTCGCTAGGAATCGCCCCCTCCTCCCCCACTTCCCCCTTCAAAAATCCTAATTGTAAAGTAAAATACCCTTGGGGCAGTGGTAGGCCCAAGTTGCTTAGCAACCCTCAGCAGGTAGCAGGGATTCTGTGCAGATGTCCTGATTCTTTCCTAAAGAACCTTCTTATTACTGTTTGTGTTAATCTTTAACCAGGCTTTTAAACCTCCGTCTTTGCTCTGGCTGTCTCTTGTTGTTAGATTGAGGGGCCTACTCAAATGTTGTCCCAGAGGTAATGGTATTAAGGGTGGCTATTGAATGTTTGAAGAGTGATAAGCCCTAAAAGGAATTAGAATTGCATGTTCCAACTCACCTCCTTTTACGTTCTTAAAAAACCTCGCGAAAATTGTACCCTAATAAGAACAATGGTTGGTGTTGACACATAAGGTGAGGCTGCCTCACTCTAATTGTTGCTTTTCAAAAGCCCCACGTTTGCCTGCAAAGACCACTTAAGGAATTCATTTAGAATTTGTGGATAGCAGTTAGACTGATTCCTAAGTCGCTTGATTTAATTATAGGAGAGCTAGGTATGGATGGGTGGATTTAAAGACAGATTTAATAGGGCGCTGGGGACTCTCCCTCTTGGAGGAAGCGTTTCTGTTTCTGTTGGGGGCTTCCTTGGCCTTGAAACTGACCAGTTCTTGAATCATAAATCAGCGTTATGTGACAAGGGAGGCACATTTAACTTTAATTAGCATAGAGACCTCATCATTTCCTCCATTACGAAGTTTGGACAAATTTCAGGGACCGCCCACCGCTGTTATTAACCAATGGCGGAAAGCTCATAAAACATTTTAAAATAAGGCTGTTCCTCCATTTCCATTAGCCAACAAAAAACAGCGTGAGGAAGGCACATCTTCAGGTCTTTTCTGAGGTCCTTTTACTCCCTTTCTCTCAGTAGATTAGAAAAAAGAAATCATCACGGATGATTCACTCCCAGGACCTTTAGTGCGTGTCATTTAAAAGGAATTTAGGCCTTTTTCCATCATAGCATTTGGTTACAGACCTGGTCTTGTTCAACATAACATGTGCTTAATAATACTGATTAACTGACTTGGAAATTGGAGAAAGGTCAGAGTATATAAAGGAGATAACATTTTCGTATTTTCCGGACCTCATTGAAGTTAATCTATATAGATATAATCTTCAAATTTTGGATTACATACACATCATTAGCCTCCTATTTCTGAATTCCACTGACATTCTCCTTTTTGTCCGAGGCTGTTTTAATAATACTTTGATCTTATGTATAAAACCAAATAGTAGAACTTCCTCCAAAGTTCAGTAGTTGTTACTGCCCAGCATCTACTAGGATCTGTGTGTACTAGTTCATTTTTATTATTCCAGATACACCCAAACGTCAAACCTGGGAAACGCACCTTATATTTCTGCTGGAGAAACTGAGGCAGAAATTACCCACATTTTAGACTGCGTGTTTGGGTGCCTGCAAGGTAGCACATCAGACCAGACGGGGCACATTCAGGGTGCTGTGGCCCTAGACTGGAAGTCCCGTGGTGACGGGTAAGTGTCCGCCTGTCTACGGCAGCATTCACATTTCCTCCGAGATCCGTTTTGCATTCAGAACACTAGCTTCTTTTTTCTTCCCAAGGAACGTTCGCCATACCATTTAGAAGTGATAAACCCTCTCTGTAGTTTTGATTTGTCTGCTGTTTAAACCCCAACCTCTGTCTTTTATCTTTCTCTTACCCTGAGATAAATTATTTTGTTACATGGATGATTGCCCAAGTGGGTCAATTAAATTCTTAATACAGTTGGTGTTGATTACGATTTTTCTAATGAAAGTATCTATGTGAAATCTTCAAGGCAACTGATGAAAGTAAACCCCTTGGTGAATTTAAAAGAAAATTCAGGGGGAAAAATAAGACTCTTGATAAACATGTTGGTAGATTTCATTCTATCAAAACTTAGTTTATCAAATAATAATTCGTCAAATGCCAGTAGAGGGGAATATCAGTTTAGAAAAGGGGATTTGAGACTGTTTACGCCTGGATGGTAGAGCCGTTTTTGTGGGGTTTGGCCTTTGTCGCTACAGGTAGAGGGAACGCAGGTGCCACGCCTTTGATCAGCAGGTGCCCTGTTCCTGTTATATCAGGCAGGTCTCTGTGTCCCCTCAGGCCGCTTTGTGGACTTCATGCCTGCCTGCTCCGCTTTTATGCCCAGGATCTGTAGCCTGAAAACCATCAATCCACATGCCAAAACTATAGCCCCAACCCTGCGGGGTGCATGAGGTTGGAGTGACCCATTGTGGTTTTTAGGGCTTCCGTTGTGGTTCATTTTTTAGGTATGAACACACATTTTTAATGTTTCCAGCCCCATCCCTCGCCCTCACCCCCATCGCCAGTTTCCTCTTCTTTCCTTTTCTTCTTTAGATAAATCTAGACACAAATAAAACCCAATAGATTTTGCTCTCCTAACAGTGTATTTGCTTTAAATGGAAAAGATCCTGTGATTTGTTTGATCTGAAGTTTTTCAGCCGTGGCTCTACTGCGATTTTGGACACCACTGACACTTTGGGCATCAATGCTTGTTGGTTGGGACTGTCCTGTGCATGAGGGTGTGTCTGGCAGTACCCTGGCCTCTCCCCACCAGATACCGGCAACACCTCCCCCAGTTGTGACGACAAAAAATGTCTCCAGGCATTGACAAATGTCCCTTGGGCCCCCCCACCAAGCACCCCGTGCTTTAGTCCTTGCCTCAGTGTGTGGTGACTAGGCCGGCCCGTCAGCATCAACCATAGACTTGTTAGAGACCCACAATCAAAATCTGTGTTGTAGCGAGATTTCCCAGGTGAGTTCATGTGACCATTAATGTGTGTGGGAAGTCCTAAGTGAGTTCCTCATCTTAAACAGAAGTTTGGGCATATTCGGCTGAGACAGCACAGTTCTCAGGGTTGAAATGTAATTGTAGCAGAATCCTCAGTGTGCAAGGTAATGTATATATTGGCAAATGTACATAAAGCAAGCACTTAAAATACTTAAGAAAAATAAAAGGGCGTTGACTAAAAAGCACCCCCCCCCCAGTAATGATCATACTGTCTTAGATTTTGATCCACTTTCTACCATATGATTATCAATTAATGATACTTGGGAAATATTTCTGTATCTCCCAAGCTAATTGGTACATAACACTACTAATAATGAACCCTGTAATTTATCAGGTCTACATTATGTCCTAAGTGCTCTACTAGCTGCTTTCATCTCAACAACAGATCTGAGGTATTCACCTCATTCAACTGATGAAGAATCGAAGACTTTGACAATTTAAGTACCTTTGTCCTGATCACAGATTTCTCCGAAGTGAAAGGCCCAGTATTCAGCCCCATGTCCTTGGCCACCTTCCTATTCCGCCTCTCCTTCGAAGGGGAGGGAAAAAAAAACCATAATGAACATTTTTTCCATCTAATTATGCCTATACAACATCCACACAGATTCTCAGCCCCAGGAGTGAGCAGGGGGGAAGAGTCATTATTTTTCTTTAAGGCCGTCTTTTGTTCTATCTTCTTAGACAGTGGTCTCATTATACCTTGGGAATGTCTGAATGTAGCCAACAGCTTGAGGTGAAGAGCAGCTCCCCATCTCCATCCCGGTGCCCCGACAGAATTAGCGGTCCACGGCAACAAAGCCACACGGTACCTTGTAAGAGGCATCCTTGGCAAAGATCGTTTTGTCTCTTGTTTTTGAAATTTGCCCACATAGCGCGAGGAAAATGAGCTGTAGACTCCTTCGCTGGCCCAAGGTTTAATAAGTATGCACAGACTGAGGAAGAAAATTAAATATGGCATTTACATGATTTAATTGGAAACTAATACCTCTGTGATTTTTTATTTTCCTTCATTAGAGAATCCCTCTGCTTTTGCTTCTGATCCTTTCTTCAGCTGAACCTCTTCAACTGTATCACCAGCCTATTTTTTATTCAACCTATATTCCATCATCCGGTATCCCCGGCCTCCTTTATCACCATGGTGACACCATGTGCTTATGCCTTTATTAAAAATTTATCTTAAATAGATCTTCTAGGAACTAGTCTTTTAGGCAATGACAGTTTTTCAGTTTCAAATCTACCCTAATGTCCAGATACTGGGAATTTGTGTGCAAATATTCTTCCACTATTACTATAAAGGGAAATAAAGCAAAATGTTTAAAATTAGCTGCTATTTCTGCTACTTATTCATGGAAAAGACGTTTTATATGCATTCCATTCTTACTTTCCAAGCGCACTTGGCACACATTCTTTCTAAAGAAGAACTTTCTGTAGGCTTGAATTAACCTATATGATCACCTATTATTGGCAAATTTTAAACTTTTAAAAAGTGTCCAGAGTATATCCTAAGAAAAAAAAATCGGAAACGCTTATTAACAAAGATTGACATACATCTAATTGGCCTCGTTTAAGAACTTAAAAAGCACATATATGTCCAGCAATGTGAGAAAGAGGACCCAATACTATAACTGTATGGTTGAACCATGTACATTTCCTAAGAATGATATTACAAATAATTTTAGTGGCCAGAAAAGAACTCTATGTTAATTTAAAAAGATACAAAATGTATTATGTGGTAAGATTTCTATCTTGATATTTATATCTATAGCTTTTTAGTTAGATATTTTTTGTTATATATATATTGATCTAATTATGCAGTTGAGTAAATGCCAGATATTAAAAATGGCCCTACCTGGTTGATCCGTTTATGGGTGATTTTTGTCTTTCTAAAGCTTTTCTCTGCTTTCTGCAGTTTCTTTACTGAGGATGGAATGCTTTTGAAATCAGAAAGAAAAAAAAAGAGTAGTTAAATATAAAATTAAATCTACCTGGATTGTACTAATATGATTAAGAGGTTCCTGGGATTTGCATATTTTTCTTACATTTAAAGAGTCTTTTGTTACAGAAACTACTCTTAACCTGGTGCTTTTGTTGTAAAAGAGGGTTTCAAAACAATTATTCCAGATGAAGGACGGAAACTATTGTCTTCACCATGGATAATGAAAAATGAATTACAACGAGACAGGAACAAAATCAGGGGACATTGTCCCGAGAGTGTGTAAATTAAATAGCTAATTTTCCAAAAGGTCAAATCGGGAGTCTGCAGATGAGTTTGACAATAGAAAAGATTGCAGGGATATTTTTCATTATAATTAAACAAAAATGCACTTAAATAAAGCATAATGTAAGAAGGTGCTTTTCTATACGGATATGATTAATGGGCATCTTTGGGGGGGAAATTCTCCAAGGATGATGTTGGGGTAGTAAGAAAAAGGCACAGGATTTGACCACAAGAAACAGGATTCTAGATTTGACTCTGCCATTGAGAAGACTCGGACCCGTCATTTACTATGACCTGGGTTTCTCCACTCATAATCTATAAAGGGTTTGATTAGATGCTATCTAAAATCCCTTACGATTGAGAGTCTGATTAATTCTGCTGTGTCACGTGTTCGTGTAGTCCACATCAGGTGCTGGGAGTTTACATTTCTGAAACTTGGGTCAGTGTCCTTGCTGGTCCTTGGTGAAAACAGCCGTGTAGGCATCTCTGGTGATGATAAGAACTCTTCGGTGGTCACTCAGCTCTGTTACTCTCTCCAGGTAAATGAAGCCAAGCAAAACGCACAAAATCTCTCCGTAATTCCCACCAAACACTGCTTTTTCACTTGGAACACTGTGCACATGTGGAAGTATTTCATTTCATCTTTTGTAAAATGCTAGTATAACTTTGTCATAAGGGCCAACAGTAGCCATTCTGTTTTATGAATACAAGAATCTGCTAAATATATCAGCTGTGCACTTGTATATATGAACACGTGTATTAAAAAGATACTTAATTGTCAAGCATAGATTAATGTGTTACTTTTTAAAGCAACATTATTGAAGTACAATTGATACTTGACCAGGGGCACATCTTTTAAGTATATAATTTGCTAAGTTTTGATACTTAGAGACTCACGTAATCCCTCACCAAAGCCAAATTAATAACCATAACATCACCCCACAGTGTTGTTTTGTTTCCCATTGTAATGTCTCTGCAAACTCAAATGTAGTATTAAGTTCAGCTTTATTTTTTATTCTTTGCAATGTGGATATCCAGTTATTCCCGCACTGTTTGTTAAAATGTTGTTCTTCCTGTCTCTTAAGATGCTGTTAAAAAGCATTTGATGCCGTGTGGGGTTTCTTTCTGAAATAAACAACTCTGTTCCATTGATATGTTAATTCCACGTTGTCTTGATTTCTGTAGTTTTATAGTAAGTCTCAACATTAGTATAAATCCTTCAAATTTGTTGTTTTATTTGTCTTAAAGTAGTTTTATATATTTTAGATCTTTTGAATTTTCACATAAAATTTAGAGTCAGCCTGTCAATCGCTAGAAGGAAACCTGCTGAGATTTTTATTGGAAGGGCACTGAATGTCTAAATCAGTTTGGGGACATGGTAAGCTGACGATAGTAAGTTTTCTGCTCTGTGAACACAGTGCATCGCTTCCATTTACTTATTTCTCTTTGCCAAGTCGTGGATTTCTCAGCATACAGGTTTTGTATATCTTTTGTCCTATTTATATTTAAATATTTCTTATTTCTGACACTTATATAAATGGTATCGCTTCTTTCAGTTTCACTTTCTGAGTATTACCAGTCTATAAAATTACAATAGTTCTTTTTTTCTCTTTGTTCTTCTTAGTATTGATCTTGTATCTCATGATCTGTTTAGCAACCCGATTTTTGGTTCTAGATTTTTGTGAGTAGATTTCATAATATTTTCTATATAGATTATCATGGCGTTTGGAATAATGGTAGTTTAAATTCTTCCTTTCCAATCTGGATGACTCTTAATAATTTTTTCTTATCTTATTGCACTGGCTTAAACCTCCAGTAAAATGTTGAGTTCATGTGGTGAAAGCAGGTGTCATTTCCTTGTTAGTATTTTAGGAGAAGAGCACTAAGTATTTCACCATTAAGTATGATGTCAACTCTACATTTTTTGTAGCTATTGCCATGTTGAAGAGATTTTCTTATGGTGCTACTTTCCTTAAAGGTTTTTTGTTTTTTTTTGTTTGTTTGTTGTTGTTTTTGTCTTTAAACCAGGAATGGATTTAAGGATTTGAGTTTTGCCATTGTATTTTTCTGCATCTATTGAAATTGTATGTGTGTTAGTTCATCAGTTAATATGGTGAATGACATTGTTTTTTAATGTGAAACCAGACTGATATTCTGAGATAAACTCCACTTAATTATGATGCATTATCTTAAAGTCTTTCAATAAATATATATTTTTATTTAGATAAATATATATTATCTTAAAATCTATTATATTTTAAGATTATATATACATATGTATATATATGGTTGGATTTGATGTGCTACAGGGTTAAACACTTTTTGCATTTGCGTTTTCTTGGAATATTGGTCTGTTATATATTCTTGTAATATAGTTGATTTGGGGTTCAGAGTAATGTATTGCCACAAAATTAGTTGGGGCGTATGTTTTATTTCTTCTCTCAGTGTTTGAAAGAACTGACCACTAAAAATCCATGTGGGTAAAGAGTTCTCTTTGTGGAAAGACTTGAAGTTACAAATTTAATTCCTTAACAGATACACTGTTACACAGACTATTTCTTCTTCTATGGCCTTTAGTAGTTTGCTTCTTTTAAGGATTTGTCCATTTCATCTAGTTCTCAAACTTATAGGCATCAAGTTTATAATATTTTTAGTAGGTGTTCCAGTTGTTGATTTATTAACTCTCAGCTTAAAATCTCCTCTTCTTTACCTGCTCTGCGAGAACGGAGCGTGAAACATTTCTCCTTTGCAGCAGTTGTGATAATAAGCTTTGTGAAAAGAAGGCACTGGAGGACATTACTGAGGAGTGAATTTTCTTCCTGGTTCCTGTTGGGAGGCAGTGCTCCATGTACATTTTCACATTTTTGCAGTGAGGGCTTTTGAGCAAAGCACTCTGGCACCTGAGTTAAAGGATGATTGAACAGAGCTATAAAGATAGAGATATCCGGGGAGAGAGAGCGATTTATCTCCCGAGGGTTACTGGTTCGCATTTGTTGATACTCCAGGTGCTTACATAGAAGGGGAAGGAGGGGATCTCCAGAGAGGGTTTGTTTATATTGTGGAGCAAAGGTCTTTCTGAAGGGGAGGATGGCTGGTATGCCAGCAGCCCTGTCTATGCTTGGAGTTTCTTAATTTCAGAGTTCCTCTCTTGTGGCGCCAGCCCATTTTTACGCGCAGGGCACAGGTGCTGCACGGCATTACAATGCATTTTTGTTTGGAACAGTTTCCACGTGTGGAAAGAGCATGGGATGCTCCACTGCATCCCTTGGGGTGAGTATAGAGGCATGAGGGAGGGACGCACTGTTCTGCATGCAGAAGGTCTCTCCCACAAATAAGAGACCTCATGCTCACGTGCAACCCCCCCTCCCTTACTGATAGCGACGTGCAGACATCTGGGGCAGGCTGACGTTAGCGTGCAGGGCCGGTGACATTTCAGCTCGGCTACAGGTGCAGACCTGGCCGTTGCAGTGCGCTGCTGTGTTGCGTCTTTGCCCCTGAACCTGCACGCAGAAGACTCGGTTCCTTGGCAGCGCGCTGCCCCGGCCACTGCGGTCCCGCGGGCACGGGCACTGTCTGCTCCAGGTGTCACTGAGCCGTTCTGATCCGCAGGGTCCCAGCACAGCAACGTCCTCTGCACAGTGTCCCACCAGCTTCTTGCTGTCTGTTTCCCCTGGGGTCAGTCTCCATAGCCTTCCGGACACAGACACTGCATAGACGTGGCTTTTTTCCCCCCTGCCTCTATTGCAATTGCGTGTGTGTGTGTTCATCAGTTCATATGGTGAATGACCTTGATTTTTTTTTTAAGTTTATTTTGAGAGAGACAGAGAAAGCGTGCATAGGGACAGGGCAAAGGGAAAGAGAGAAAATCCCAGGGTCAGCACTGTCTGCGCAGAGCCCCATGCAGGGGTCAAACTCCTGAACCATGAGATCATGACCGGAGCCCAAATCAAGAGCTGACTTCAACTGACTGAGTCGCCCAGGCGCCCTTTACTTTGATTTTTAATGTTGAACCAGACTGATGTGCTAGGATAAATTCCACTTTGTTTAGCACTCCACCCCTTCAGTGAGTGCCCCCTCCCCCGCCCCGTACCTCGATTCCTTCCTTCTGGTTCACCAGCACTGGTTCACATGCAACTGTGAGATTGTGGTTGGTCATTTCCTCCTCCCTCCCTTCCTCCCTCCCTTCCTTCCTCCCCGCCCCCCCCAGCCCCTGGGGGCCATCCCTGGTTTAGGTAACCCATCTATCTTCTCTGTCATGGGGTGGTCTGTAAGACCAACTTTTCGAAAAAGGTCTGTATTCAGGTTTGAAGAAGGCATGACTTCCAAGTTTATTGCTCCTTGAATATGCTTCCTCAGACTTACCTGTGTTTTTCTCTAGAGTTTTCCTTATATCTTTATCATTGTGCTTCATTATATTTTCTTAGAGTTATGCAGACTTTATTTATGCAAGTTAGTTGGACCATGCCGTTGGTTCATAAAAGTACAGTGACCCTGCAGCACCGTCAGGAGATGAGCTCCTAAACTCAGTCATGAGTTATTATTTATATCAGAACTTCTCTGTTCAGATGACTGTGTTTTGTGTCCTGATTAGATTTGGACTGATATTTGATTTATAAAAACAACATTGTAACTGACATACAATAAAGAACACATATGTAAAGTGTATAATTTAATACATTTTGACATACGCACACACTCATACAATCAAGATAGTAAATATATTTATCAGCTACAAACATTTTTTTTGCAGTTTTATTTATTTATTTGGCAGGGCGAAAACAAGTGGGGAAGGAGCAGAAGAGAGAGGGAGGGAGAGAATCCCGAGCAGGCTCCACAGCAACAGCACAGAGGCCGACACAGGGCTCGAACTCACCAACTGTGAGATCAGGACATGAGCTGAAACCAAGAGTTGGCATATAACCGACTGAGCCACCCAGGCACCCCCAGCCCCAAGCATTTCTTAATGTTGAATGGTACTTTAGCGATCACGTAAAGAGAAGCTGGGCCAGGGATACATTTAGTTTGGGTTCCTTGTATCACTTTGCCTGATTGGCTTTCCTGTGTAGTCAAGTCAGTGCTGGTCACCTTGTTTCAGGAATGACGTCTGGGATTACTTCCTTGTGTGGTTCTCACCTGCTTCTCGATGGGAAGTATCAGAGCAATGTGAACGTGTCCCGTGGCGTGAAGCACGGATCTGTGTGGCTACTGGAAGGAAAATACAGTTAACAACATATAAATGTTTAGATCTAGGACTTATCTGTGCAGAATTGTTCTAAAGTCTATACTCATGTGTACAAACACCTGATAGAGGCTTTTCCAAGTTACTAGCAAAACTTTAAATTACTGATTAATGCATCAAAAAGCAAAAAGAGTCTTTTCTGAACTATTGATAGATAATAACATTTTATTATAACTATGTTCCAGTAGAAACTAAATTAGTTATCTAGCATCTTTACAAAAGAGGGAATCAAAGAGGTTGGGACCAAAAAAATATAGGCAAAACTAACTATGGTGGTAGTGTGACATGTTATTAATACAAATATTTGTTTTCCTTGAGTTGATTATGTCTGTGGTGTTGGTCAGCTTGTACATTTTGAAATCTGTTGCAATTTATTAGTTTCTCCCAAATATTTATGTTTATACATAATTTTGTAGCCACAAAATGGATACAAATTGTGGACTCCTAAAATGTGTGAGTGTAACATGAACTGTATCCATCCCTGCCTGCAAACATGGTTTTACTGGGTCATGAACAAGCAAGTGAATTACCAAGTCCATGATATAGTTTATGATATTAGAGACTATGTATAGATTTTGAGCATAAATATTGACGGTGATGTTGGCGGCAGGGCTGGCCGTGTTGAATATGACAGCAGCGATGGTAATGAATGGGGGTTTCTTTTAATCACAGATCGAGCTAAACCCATTAACCACCTTGTGTAGAATTTTCTGACACATCAAAAATTTCATTTGCTCAAAATTATACCTACTGCAATTTAAACTTACTCCGCCTTTATCCTTACTGAACACTGAGACCTCTGGCCAGCATTTGCTGAATATCTCCCGATGCAGTCTATATTTCATCAACCCAAAATCAGAGCACACACTTGTCCCCTGTTAGACATTTATGACATTAAATACTATGGTATTTCAAGCTTTATGAAAACACCTGGCTTACTTACATTTACTTCTATACTTAAAGAACTGCCTTTATTGTAGAAGGCACGTGAGAATTAAGTATGTATTTCATATACATATGAAAGTATATGAAAACTGTACCGGAAAATTAGAGACAGTGTTATTTAAAGTAGTATTTTTCCAGTCTTCAATAATTATGTTGTCTGTCAGGTGTGCTTTTCCATTTAAGGGTTAGCGTTGAAATTGGTGGCTTCAGACATATTTTAGGCTCAAGACAAAGGTTAGAAATTCTCTTGTGCTTTATGCCTTGAGAATTTTTCAACACACCATATAAGTCAACTCATAAATGTGCTTTCATCATATTTTATTTATGACAGTGTATTGTTTTTAGATGTTTATATCTTTTATTCTTCATGTGTGTCTTCCCACTTTGAATTGATTTCTTCTTGTCTCTCCCTTTGTTATTATTTTTTTTTTTTCAGTACGATTGCCCAGTCCCAAGGCAAAGAGCAAGATTTTCAATAATGGGCTAGAAAAAAGGGTTAAAGGATGGTTTAGAACAAATTCAAGAAACAGTGATCCGGTTCCCACTTGCAGAAGGACGCATGAGCCGAATCCTGTGGGGCCTGGGAAGGAAATGTCATGTCATGGACGGCTATAATTTACTTTACCCTGTAGCAACTGATCGTTTACCTTTCTCAGTGGCTTTTTCTACCTAGCCACCATGTCCCTCTCCTCTCCTCACCCCTCCATGACAATAAAATATAGACTAAAATATTTATATGTCTTATCTGTCAATGTACATTTATAGCAATGATGTGATTAATTTTTTATAAGTAATTGAATGGATACTCTCCCAAATTTTAGGCTCTTTAATAGTTAAAATTCCTATAAGAAGTTTATTTTTTATTCTCTGTGTTTTCACGTTTTTCCCAATATTTAGGTATTGCTCTTGTAATTCGCCCCCCCCCCCTTCAAATTGTTATTTTTTTAATGGTATAGTTTTATATGGATAGAGGGAGGCAGGGACTCTTTTACCTACAAAGCAGTATCTTTTCAAGTGAAAAATGTATATTGAACTTTCTGGCAAACCGAACTGGGGTGAAGATTGGCAAATTAGAAGATGGAATGAGACCACAGTGGATGGGTGGGGTGTCTGGGGAGGCAGGAACTAAACAATTTCTTGCAGATCTTGTACCTCATAAAACGAAGGATTGTATATTCTGCCTTACTCACCACTACATTGCTGGTGCCCAGCACTGGTGCTTGATAAATGTTGTGACTCAAATAAAGAGAGAATTATGTGGCAGAGCGGATCATGTGGGTGCACTGCTAGTGCTTCTACTTCATCGTAGGGCATGGGAATTTAAAAACTGAAGAGTCCATAGACCTCTGGCTTATTTGACCATGGTACGTCATTTTTGGTTACTCAACAAAAACTTGAAGTATGAAAAAAAAATAAAAATACAAAAATAAAATTTCTACAAGAAGAAGTGAAAATCCATGGGTTTGCATAATAGGTACATAGGAGGGGTTATTAGAGATACTTCAGGACTGTGCCTTATTAATTTTTTCTTTCTTAAATTTTTTATATCTTTATTTATTTTTGAGAGACAGAGTGCAAGTAGGGGAGGAACAAAAACAAAGGGAGACACAGAGCTGGCAGCACAGAGCCTGACATGGGGCTCGAACTCATGATCTGTGAGATCATGACCTGAGCCGAAGCCGGACGTTTAACCAACTGAGCCCCCCAGGCGCCCCTAATTTTATTTCTAAGTGTAGTATAAAAGGATGTTATTTATGGTACTGAACAGTACTTTTCAAACAGAATTTTAATATCCTTTGGATTTTATTTGTGGTGTACTTTTTCACCTTCATTTTGAATTTATTATGGTCATCCAGGAGAATTATATGTAACTCTTGAGTTGAATTTTAAAGACAGAATGCAAAGCACAAGAGTTTATAAAGCGTCATATAATTAATTGTGAGGAATGTCTAACGAGCATGGACCCATGGACTACATGAGAGTCATAATTGTTGAATTGCCTTTAAATGAAAGGAGGAACTTAAGTGATCTTGTGAAACGTGTCACTCTTTGGGACTTCATCCTATATTGAGGTGAACAAGCCCCAGTTCGTGTGTATTTTTAAATAACACGATATTTAGAATAGTAATGAAATGAAAGAAGTCAGTGAAATTAATAAATAGTGGATAAATCTAGGGCAAAGATAAGAGCTTTCCAAACTGAGGAGGGATGTGAATAATGCCTCATGATGATATATTTTATCTGAGTGTCGCATTTTACAGTAGTTCCCCCATGATCTGCGCTTTGACTTTCAGCAGTTTCAGTGACTGGAGGTCAGCCAGGACCTAGGAGCAGAGATGATCCTCCTGGCCTGCCGTCCGGAGATCAGTAGCAGCCCAAGGCTGTGTCGCAGTGCCCACGTCATTGACCTCATTCCATCTCGTCATGTAAACATCTTATCATCTCCCGACATCACAAGAAGCGTGAGTACAGTATAATATATTTTGAGAGAGAGAGAGATCACCTTCACTTCACTTTAATTATGGCATATTGTTATAATTGTTCTATTTTATTAGTTATCATTATTACCGTGTCTAACTTAGAAAGTAAACTTCATCACAGGTGTGTATGTGTAGGAAAAAGCGTATATAGGGTTTCGTTGTATCCATTGTTTCGAGCATCCACTGGGGGGGCTTGGAACATAGAAGGGGAGACCGCCATTTTTCCTTTACTACCACAGTTCCAGAATGAGCCGTCAGCACCTTATTCTGATGTGTCTGTTTTGTAGCCTTATGATCCAGATTCATTCTGTATGTTTTCACTGAGACTGTTCTAGAATATCATTAATGTACTGTTTTAACCGTACACAGTGGCCTTTGCTCAGTGTTCGTTCTCCATAGCATCTCCTAGATTTCAGTATTTTTGACCATGTCTTGCTTCTCAAAACAGTTGGCTTCTGCGGTATTGATTCGGATTTGTCTTCCCTCATGTGGGTTGCTCCTTATCTTGGTACGATTCTTTTCCACTCTTCTGAATGTACATGTTCTGTAATGCCTGTTTCCGGAACATTTGGTCTTTTCATCCTTTTTAGGGGAATTTCTGTCTTCTAGGCTTCAACCATTTCTCTGTGGACGAAACTATGACAACTTACATTTTTTTCCATGTCTACAATTATCTTCTTGAGACTCCTAGAGTCCAGGGAAATGAGACAGAACTCAAACAATTAAGAGCGTTTTGTGAGATCACAGAACTTTCTAGTGGTATATTTGGAACTCTAGAAATAATTGGAACAATGGAGATCTGGTTGGTAGAAATCAAAATGAAGCTGGAATTTATATTTTTATTTTTGCACTCATTTGAAAGAAAATTCTTTTCAATATACATTTTTATCTTTCGTGCTTAATTTCAGAGTTGCTTCCTATGTTGGTGCGTAGCTTTTTGCTAACAGTCAATAAAATATGTACTACATCCAACTATTTTGAAGTAATTAGTTCAGGTACTAAGCAGAGGTACATAGTTTCTCAGGTGAGAGAAAAATTCAATTCATATTTATAGTAAAAGGTTTATTAGTGGCATGAGGGCAAAGTCCATTAACTTATCACCACTTACTGATTTTGCTGTTATTGATTACTGTATTTATGAAGTGATTTTTAAGTGGTATACTCACAGAGTGCCTGGATGTCAAGTAACACTCCTTCCTTCATTTATTTTTTTATAGGATTTTTTTTTTAACATTTATTATTACTGGGAGAAAGAGAGAGAGACAGAGAGCAATCAGGGGACGGGCAGAGAGAGAGACACACACAGAATCTGAAGCAGGCTTCAGGCTCCAAGCTGTCAGCACAGAGCCGATGCAGGGCTCAAACTAACAGACCGTGAGATCATGACTTGAGCCGAGGTTGCATGCTTAACCGACTGCGTCACCCAAGCATCCGTCTCTTTATTATTTTCTTTAAGTTTATTTATTTTGAGAGAGAGAGAGAGGGAGGGAGAGAATCCCAAGCCGGCTCTGCACTGGGGCTCAAACCCACACACCATGAGATCATGACCTGAGACAAAGCCAAGAGTCAGACGATTAACAAACTGAGCCACCCAGAAGCTCCAGCGTCCCGTTCTTGATATGCTCCGTTGATAAGTTCACTCGCTGAGGCCTGATGGACCTATTTCCATAGGTTCATTTTCCTGATGACTGGAGCCACGGACACAAAATTTACTCTGTACATTCTAGTTATATAGGATTCCCCATAAATTCTTGATTTTTTCCACCATATTCCTGTACATGAATAGGATTTAGAACAAAAAACTGAACAACTTAAAAACACAAAGAAAACTCTGCAAGAGACAGAAACTCGACCCCAAGTTGGGTTTTTGTGTCCTGAGTGACATGTGACTCTAAGACCATGAGTTTGGTTTTTCTGTGTGATTGTGCAGTTAACCTCATTACCATAAACTCCCCCCTACCCCCCAACTGTTCTCGTCCCCAGAAAACGTGCAAAGAGTACTCTCATTTGCTGCCCAAAGCTTGGTTTGGCTAGTGAAGGAAATATTTCCAGGCCGCCTCTTTGTCATCGGAAGGCGCCGCGTCCAAAAGCTTTGCAGTTACTTCTGAGAAGTTACAGCATATTTGCTTACCAGGCCAATCTCTCTCAATTTCCTCTTGTTCACATTTGCTTCCTTTTGCTTCTCCGTCAGTTCCCCTCTTGTCCACATGTTTGGGTAATGGTTGTGGAGCAGAATGTCAAAACTCTGGATGATTCAGTAGATTTCAACAACATGGTGTTCATTGAGGGAAACGCGAATCCACAAGGACCCTCAGCTCTGTCTCGGAGCCTTGGGCTGTTTCTTTTGTTCTGCAAATTTGAAGGGACAGTTGTAGAAACAATATTTTCTTAAGTCGTTTTCTAAACTGGAAATATCTGCATAGCTACATACGGCCTTCAATATAGATGGAAACTGTATTGGACAGTAAAGAAAAGCTGTTGGTGGAAGAAAGAAATACCTCAAAATGATAAGTGCATCTGGCAAGATGCAATTATTAATGTTACCAACTATTTTCAATAAAAACATATTGAAATAGAAAATTGATGTTACAGTAAACACATTGAGAAGATGGCTACCCTAGAAATTTTGAGTTGGAAGTTTAAGAAATTTATTTTATGTTTATTTACTTTTGAGAGAGAGAGAGAGAGAGAGAGTCGGGGACAAAGGATCCAAAGCGGGCTCTGCACTGACAGCAGAGAGCTTGATACGGGGCTTGAACTCAGGACCGTGAGGTCATGACCTGAGCCCAATTCGGACACTTAACCGACTGAGCCACCCAGGTGTCCCTTGAATATTTTTATTTGACCGGCTCCTATTAAGGTTATTTAAATACTTCGATTCAAACTGTGAGTAAATTGGAGCACTGTGAGTTACCCAATATTAGAAGACTTAACAAATATCACCATATTCATGTCCCTGCTAAATTCATTCTGTGTTCTAGAGGCTGCCAAAACATACAGTAATATTATGATAAATCTCTTGAAGGGTATTTTGGGATATAATAATTGGAGAAAATGATTTCTTTATGATATAAGGCAAAACATTAAGATACGAAGAGTAATATGTTCATGAAAGATTCAAATTCTAAACAAATAGAATGCTCAGTTACATTCTAGGTATACTAAAATTTTGAATCTTGTTTTATTTCACAGTTAGACTTTCTCTGATTGATTTTGATAGAACAGCAAACAACCCCCCCCCCACCATTATACCAAAACCCAACACCTTAAGGGAAATCCGTTCAGTTTTATTTTTAAAATTTTAAGATACTTAAGAGTTCTGCTCTCCTCTTCAGTTCTTTTTCAAAGTAATGAAAACAGGTACAGAATGGATTTATTTTCTTGCCCTTCAGCTCTTCCACTGATTAGATTATTAGTTATTTGATTAAAAATTTTACACCAGTATTTTGCTTTTATTTTTTTAAATAAAGCAGACTACTTGATCCCATCCTGTACGTGAAAAGAAAACGGGCTGGCAAGTCAATTCTATTCTATATCTAAAGCAGACTTAAGAGGTGCCTGGTGGGCTTGGTTGGTGGAGCATGAGACTTTTGATCTTGGGGTTGTCGGTTTGAACCCCACGTTGGGGTTCAGGATTGCTTGGAAATCTTTAAAAATTAAATAAAACTGCCTTAAAAATTAAAAGTAAAAAAGTAAAGCAGTCTTAAAACATACCAAGGAAATATAGCAAAACATCACTCAAAGTAAATTACAGTAAAACTAATTTAAATTTGGGGCACCTGGGTGGCTTAGCTGGTTGAGCACCCAACTCTTTTTTTTTTCTAATGTTTTTTATTTATTTTTGAGACCCAGAGAGAGACAGCGCAAGCAGGGGAGGGTCAGAGAGAGAGGAAGACACAGAATCTGAAGCAGGCTCCAGGCTCTGAGCTGTCAGCACAGAGCCCGATGTGGGGCTCGAACCCACAAACCGTGAGATCCTGACCTGAGCCAGAGTCGGATGCTTAACCGACTGAGCCACCCAGGCGCCCTGCGTCCAACTCTTGATTTCCGCTCAGGTCATGACCCCAGGGGCTCCATGCCGAGGGTGGAGCCTACTTGGGCTTCTCTCTCTGTCTCTCTCCCTTCCCTCACCCACATGTGTGCATTCACATGAGCATGCACTCTCTCTAAAAAACTAAGTAAAACTTAAAAAGAAACCTTCAAAGGGAAACAATGGCAAGAATATTAAATGCATATTATAAATACCTGCACACTTGCTACAAATATACCAAAAAGTCAGCACTAAGCTTTTGACCAATTAACTGAAAAATCTTAACCTGGACAATTCCATGGTTCACAGAGGTTATGTGTTTAAAAATAGACCAATTATTCAGGAGGTAAAATTACTTTGTGTACTAATTCTAGACAAGGATGTTTTGCAAGATTCCTCACGAAGAGAATGGTGTAGAGAATGCTGTCCTCCAAGAGATTCCTACAGAGGAGTCCAGAGGGTTTGTTATGAAAAAAATTCTATATTAAATATTTAAGACTAAATGTATTTATGTTAATATATGTAAATGGGTATTTGAGTACAGAAATAAAACATCAGTATTAAATATTAAGCTACATATTCTGTTTCTCTAGAGTGTCACAGTAAAGCAGAGAATAGAGAGGTACACTTAAATTCTTCGGACGTCCGTGACGCAAGCACATACATGAGCCAGCACGACCTTGAATACGCATCTGGCCATGTCCGTTCTTGCCAAGCAGAGGAGCTCAGTGTACCACTCTGAAGCAAAAGTCAGTATTTTTTGAAAACTATCTGTTTCATACAACTGGCTTATAATTTTTTTCCTGTTTATTTATTTTTGAGAGAGAGAGAGAGAGATACTGAGAGAGAATGAATGGGAGAGGGGCAGAGAGAGAGGGAGACACAGAATCCAAAGCAGGCTCCGGGCTCTGAGCTGTCAGCACAGAGCCCGACGCGGGGCTCGAATCCATGAACCGTGAGATCCTGACCTGAGCCAAAGTCGGACACTCAACTGCCTGAGCAACCCAGGCGCCCTTGGCTTATAATTACTTTAAAGATTTTAGTTTTAAGTAATTCCTGTGCCCAACGTGGAGCTCAAGCTCACAACCCTTAGATCAAGAGTCACACACTCTACTCTTTGAGCCAGCCAGGTGTCCCCTGCAATTTTTGATCATATTCAGTACATTAACTTATTTAGTTCTGTCGGCATATATTTTGCAATCAGCTCTCCTCCACTGTACAGAGAGCGACCTGCTGTTTGAGATGAGCCATTTCAGAGGTTCTTTCCCGAGACTTAAAAAGAAATGCCAAAAGGCACTCATGGTTGGTTTGCCGGCATGTATAATTTTCAGATTAATTTTTTCAGCTGTGTACCTTTTGCTGGTGAACTTTGGGGACCTGTTGGTCCCTTGATCTGTACTTCCGAAATTAGATCCCGAGGAACTTCTTGCTTCTTCCCTTAGGGACTGAGAGGCTTTCTACTCACTGTACGTCCTGTTGGGCAGACACTCAACCTTCTACAAGGTGTTAGTCCATCCCAGTAGAGGCCTGTCGCTCCGCACTAAGGCACAACACGGGATCACTGCCTTCCAGGAAGCTGGTGGGGGGTATGCCTTCAGGCCCTGCTGCTCCAGTTCTGTGGAAAGCTCACCTGAACGAAAGCATGTTCATAAACCCATGTGTACATGAACACACACACGCCACTGGGAGTATATGTGGTCCTGCCTGGAACTGAATTCCTTGCTTATTTCCGTTGGGCCCTCAGATAACTGCTTTTATTGAACTGCTTCTTCAGTGCAGTGCTGCAGCCTACGGTGGGTAATTTTATATGAAACAGTCTTGAGAAACACGTTGCTGCGTTTTGTGTAGGGTGCTGTTGGGTTGGTGCATCGCCTCATGCCACCTTTATGGGGACCCGCGGTAGGAGAGTCTCTTAGATTTCCAAATAGTGCCTGTCCGGGGCCTACTCCCCATCCACACAATGGATACATTGGGCTTCATCTGAACCCTGGACTTGGTGGCTCTGCCCCGCAAAGTTCTCCTCGCCCTGGATGCTGTAGGAAGTCGGCTAAGTATGTGATCTAGCATGGACTCAAGTGTCCGTATCCACAGATACCTTGTGTCCTCGCTTCAGCCCTGGCTTCAGAGGATTTCTTCAGTTGTCATCTTCCCTTAATGCCATTTCTTATCCTGTTTTTCTCTTTTCTTAGTACATTGTATGGATTTTTAAAGCTACCTGAAGTAGTTTATGGAAGCGAGCGTGAGAATTTGGAGAAGCGTGAAAGCTCGGACCTTCCACTCTTCCATACCCTTCCAGTCTAGGGCTCCCTGTGTTTTAACTCACCCCCGAGAAACAGACTGTACTCAAGACTTGCTCACTGTCACCTTTTCCTGTGCTGGTGAAATGGTGTTTCACTACCTTCCCCAGAGAGGACAGGATACCTGGTTGCCATCCCTTCTGTCTCTGCACGCCACTTGTGCTCTGTTCGTTAAGCATATAAATTTCAATACAAAATTGAAGGTTTCTTGGAAGTGTTAGATTCTGTGACCTTCATGCTTTTGATGACTCATGTTGTCACTCAGTTTCTTGGGTGACTTAGTAAAAGATCCGAACTCCTCTCTGAAATGAATGCACTCACTTAATAAAATAAAAAATAAAAAAAAAACTCTGAGATGTTTACGTAGTTATTTTGATAGGAGTTGACAGTACAGCAGGAATTCTGAGAAATGTTGAGTGCTAAATATTGTCAGTAAACTCAATTCTCCTTTGTCTGAAAATCTTACTTAAATGGTGTAGCAGAGGAATCCGTGTAGTCAGGTGTGTATGTGCGTTCATACTTTTGAGTAATTAAGTTGAATATAGGAAAGTCATTTCTATTAGGTTATCCTTGATGCTCTCATCTGTTTTTCATGTAGGCAGTAAAGACTTTGTCCCCTCTACTGTTCTAGCTGTTGGAGGTACAGTGATGACAGTTTAAAACTCCTGCCTTTGTCGAACTTACATCTAGTCACAGGAGGAAATAATCAGTGAATGAATTACTGAGTGGTGAGATGAGATCATTTCAGATGGTTGTAGATAGAGGGAAGGAAACGAGGTTGGTATGTGGCATGATGACTTTGGTTAGAGGGATCCGGCCAAGAAAATGGTATTTTGATGTGAGACCCGCATAGGAAAGGGAGCCAGCCATGGAAAGGACGCCCCAGGGAAAGAGCACAAGTAGTGTACGTGCTCTGAGACAGGACCGTTTGTGTGCTCAGGGTCCAAAGAGAAGTCCGGGGGGCTTGAGTGCAGAGATGTCAGAAGACGTGGGCCAGGAGGATGGAGGCAGAGGGCGGGTCACGTGGAGTCTTGAGCTGTGCATGTCTGTCTTTTCAGACCTCGAGGAAGTTCCCTCATGTGTCTTGGCCTCAGTTTCCCTTTCTCTAAAATGAAAAGGATGAAAGGTACCTCAGAGGCGTCTTTGTGACAATTGTGTGTGTTAACCGAAGTGAAGTACATGGGAAGAAGGTAAAAGCTGTATGTGTTCTCTGTTGTTACTACGTATATATGCATCATACCGTTTTGCTCCTGCTAATATTTTGAATTTATTGCCCTGATAGGCTTTTCAAGCTACCAAAGGTCTTGGCAATCACATCCCATCTTGATATTTTACAGATGAGGCTGTAGCTCAGGGAGGTCAAATGGCCCACACAAGTTCGCACAAGTAGTAAGTAAATGTTTAGACTAGAATCTCTGTCTCTTGATTCTCAAGCCAAGAACTTTCTACTGTCAGATGGTGTTGGCCTGTAGTTAACCTAATGGCTTAGGATTACTTTCCTTAATATTTACCTTCTACAATTATATTTAGAATAGTATTATTGAGCCTGAATGCTTTTGTAATGCCTGAGATGGGTACCATATTGGTAGTCAAGTTACAAGTGAATGATTTACTGACAACTGAAAGGTATTCGGAAGTCATTAGAATTTTGAGATTATTCTAACGGTCTAATCACAGTTTCAGATATTCCTTGAGTGGCCTTAGCATTTATGCCTTTTTAATAAGATGGTACAGGGAAAAAATTTCTCTGTAGGATTCATTCCTTCCCTCAACAACCCTGGTGTTCTGTGCAGGTCTAGGGACTGGAGATAGAGTGGTAAAAAATTTGGAGTTTCTGCCCTCATGGAATTTACACTTTTCTCAGGAGAAGCAGATAATAAGCTCTTGAATAAACTAATAACTAAGCAAAGTGAGGTAATTTCAGGGCAGTCCCCCAAAATACTTGAGAATTGGGAAATCAGATAGTCAGTGGCTTGATCGTCATTATGATGGATAAGAACATTATCAGGAAAATTGGAGGAGCTCATCACACTTTAAATGATTCACTCACACAGTTTATGTTTCAAACCTCTGTTCTCTGGCCTCACTGCCTGCTGATAAACAAGAGAACAGGTTACCTACGTTCAAATGCAGGTATGCACACCGTATTAACTGAGTGATGGCATTTAAATTCATATATGGCGTAAAGACTGCTAATGTATCAATACCTCAGACCAAAATTATTTCACCCAAGATGTATGATTTGGTGGCTCGGAGAAATTTTAAATGTTAACTTGTGTCTTTCTACAACTCTATTGGTTTTCCTAAACAGAGCAGAATTGGTTCTTGGAATAATCTCCTTTTAGTTGTTGGGGTGTTTCCCTTCTTTGCCACTTTGTAGGAAATCTCTCACCTGGGAAAGGTTTTGTTCAAGAAGTTCATTCGTGAGCCATTTTGAACTCCTTTGCCACAAAAGTGGTGGTTAGCATGGGGTTGAAGTTCAAATGTCAGTTCACAGAAGTTTTCTTCTTTGTTCTTGAAACTTAAAGGCCGCATTACGGTGCTCCTGTGAGTTTTGTCCCCATTTGGTTTGGAAGGAGTAAGCACAGGAGTTACATTTTTCTTTTTCTCTGGGCTCAGAACCAGATCCAGCCCATTCTGGGAAGCTGGTCCAGGTGTGGTAGCTCTTCTGCAGCCTGCTGTCTACCTTTCTGTACCCCCGCCTCCTGATGGCAGTCTTCTCGTTAGGCTTTCGTTTGTTTTTGTTCCCCCAGTGAAAGCTCCATGTCCCTTATTCTCAGTTTTCTATCTTATTGCAATAATCCCGAAGTTGGTCATTGAGTACACCATGTGGATGTGTGACTTTTCGTGTTGCCGAACGTTATTCCACGTTATCAGAAAGGTATCTTTTAACTTTCCTTCAAGTACCTGTTTGTCAGTGTCAGTAACTTATTTTCTCAGAGTTGCCTCCCTTTGCTCCCTGACCACACCCCCTCGTCAGCTGACTGGGCCCCACGTGCTCATGGAATGTTCTGGTTTCTCACTTTGGGATGGTATATGAGATTTGAAAATCTATGAGGGATCACCCAGGGCAAGCTTGGAGCCGTAAGAAAAAAAAAAAGTCTGAAAAATTATAGCAATATTTTCCGATTAGTTTGGGTTCAGCCTGCTGTTGGCATCTGCTTTATTTTCTGTATTGTCCTCGTGCGCTTTGCTGTCATGTTAGAGATATCTACTACGTGAAATCCTAGCCTCGGCAAAAAGCAGACGGAAGCAGGAAATTTGTCCTCCAGCCCCGTAAAGACGGTAGGTAGGTCAGCTGCCTGCCAGAAATAGATGTAGTTTATAGTTTGTTCAATTCCATTGCTCACATTTTTTCATTTCCTGTTCTCAGCTGAACAAATGGGGGGAAAAGAGAAAAAAAAATCACTACCATAAAAAGTCCATTTCCCCCTCTAGGTTCAGTGATGGAGGGACATCTATAAACAGAGGCATAAAGCCCAAAGGAAAGGTGATATTTCCTTAATGTTGTCTGATAGTCATGTTAGCTTCCAAATAAAAATGGCCCAAAATACATTTAGGGCATATACGCAGAAATATTGACATGTGGAATGTGATGTTTGGCCGACCTCACTGATGATGTGTGAGCCTGTCTGGAGGACCTTTGGTGGTAATTGTATAAGCCAGGACGAGGCTGCTCGTCAGAACCATAGACATTTAGGGATTTCTGGAAACTTAACGGTCATGTAGGAGAGTTTGTTTGATAATTAATGTGAAGGAATGTAAGTAACATAAGCTGTGACTAACATGAATGAAACGTTTTGGAAATAACTGAATTATCCGGTTTGGGTTTTTGTCATTTCCAAAAGGAGCTGTTTGCCAGGTTCCAGGTAGCCATGGCAACTCTGTGACCTTTGTCAATACGCGCAGATGAATTCTGGTTTCCAGGCTGCTTAGGGGATCGCATTTACTTGTTCATCGCGATGTTGCCTCTAAAACCTAGACCACGTACGTTTACAGCATGTGTAAAGTTGTAAAGGCACAGAGATTTAGGGGAAAAAGCTAAATTTGCAGCAGTATGTGCTCAAACCTGTGTTCACTTGAAAAGTCAAGTTTTGAAGAGACGTCATGCTTTACGAGAAATCCCACTGAATTAGCAAATTGAGTGTCTGTTTCTACTTTGGCCATCTAATTTTGTGAATTTAGAGAAATGCCATAATCATTCTTGGGTTTACTTATACAACTCTAAAATGGGATTGTCTAGGTGATTTTCAAGATTCCTTCATTATCCAATGAATCACATCAGGTAATTAGTAGTATATAAAAACCCCTTTTCTATGTCAAGGCTATTGGCTGAAATATCTACAAGAATGTATAAAATGTAAAGAAAAATACCTGAATCGGTTTTTTTTTCATTTTGATTTTTATTTAAAGATTGTCTTAGCCATTTGCTGAGCTCTCAAGTTCTGGCATTATTTTTATTGGAAACTAATTGAATTTACTATTAAAGATCTGAGACATTTTCAATATTTAATCACCCCATCCATGCACAGTGTTATACATGACCATATAGTGAGGACTTCTTTGTGTCTTCTATTTTTAAAAAGGCATAATATATATTTGATTGAAGTATAAATCACATACAGTGACATAATAGCCTCAAGTATACAGTAGAACGACTGAACAATTCTGTATATTACTCAGTGCCCATCATAAATGTTCCCTTGATCTCTTTTACCTATTTCACCCATCCCCCCACTTCGGGCAATTCCCAGTTTGTTCTCTATATTTCAGAGTCTGCATTTTGTTTCTCTCTTTTTTCTCTGTTTTTGTTTGTGAAATTTTGTCGACCGATGGACATGTAGGCTGCTTTCATATCTTGGCTGTTGTAAATAATGCTACAGTAAACAGGAGTGTGTATACCTTTTCTAATTAGTGTTTTCATTCCTTTGGCTAAATATCCAATAGTGGAATTATCGGATCATATGCTAACTCTATTTTTAATTTGGAAAGGAATTTCCATGGTGTTCTCTGTAGTGGCTGCACCGATTTCCATTCCTATCACTGTACACAAGCTTGCCTTTTTCTCCACATTCTCAACAGTACTTGTTATTTCTTGTCTTTTTGATTCTAGCCATTCTGACAAGGGTAAGGTGATAGCGTTGGGGATCTGATTTTCATTTCCCCACTGATGAGTGATGTTGAGCATGTGTTTGTGTTTCTGTTGGCCATCTCTATGTCTTCTTTAGGAAAAGACCTCCGTTCAGGTCCTCTGCCCAGTTTTAAATGGATTGTGTGGGAGTTTCTGTTATTGTTGAGTTGCATAAATTCTTTATATATTTTGGATATTAATCCCTTGTTGGATACATTCTTTGAACATATCCTATTCATTAAGTTGCCTTTTTGTTTTGTTGAGGGTTTCTTTCTCTGCAAAAGCTTTTTATTTCAGTGTGGTCCCAATAGTTTAATTTTGCTTTTGTTTTCCTTGCCTTGGGAAACATCTAGAAAAAGTTTCTGCAGCCAGTGTCAGAGAAATCACTGCCTATGTTTTCTTCTAAAATTTTTATGGTTTTAGGTCTCACATTTAGGTTTTGAATCCATGTTGAGTTTATTTTTGAGTGTGGTATAAGAAAGTCCTGTTTCATTCTTTTGCATGTAGCTGTCCCATTTTCCCAGCACCACTGGCTGTAGAGACTGCCTCTTCCGCATTGTATGTCTTGCCTCCTTTGTCATGAACGAAGTGGCCACAGAAGTGTGGGTTTATTTTTGGGCTCTCTACTCCGTTCAGTTGATCTGTGTGTCTGATTTTGTGCCTGTGCTGTGCTGTTGATTACTCCAGCTTCAGAATAGATCTTGAAATCTGGGATTGTAATTCCTTCAGCTTCATTGTTCTCTTCTTCTTTTTTTCTTTTACATTTATTTATTTTTTGGGAGATAGAGTGGGACAGAACACGAGCAGGGAGGGTCAGAGAGAAAAGGAGACACAGACTTTGAAGCAGGCTTCAGGCTCTGAGCTGTCGGCACAGAGCCCGACATGGGGCTTGGACCCACCAACTGTGAGATCATGACCTGAGCCAAAGTCAGCTGCTTAACCGACTGAGCCACCCAGGCAACCCTGTTGTTCTTTTTCAAGATTGTTTTGATTATTTGTCATATTTTGTGGTTCCATATGAATTTTAGGATTATTCATTCTAGTTCTATGAAAAATAAGTGTTGGTATCTTTTGATAGACATTGCATTAAATCCGTAGATTCCTTTGCATGGTATGGACATTTTAACAATATTAATTCTTCCAGTTTATGAGTATGGAGTATCTTCTCATTTGTTTGTGTCATGTTCCTTTTCTGTCATCAGTGGTTTATGGTTTTCAAAGTACATGTCTTTTACCTCCTTGGTTAAGTTTCTTCCAGGTATTTTATTCCTTTTGGTGCAATTGTGAAAGGGATTTTTTTCCCTTAATTTCTCTTCCTGCTACTTCATTGTTAGTGGATAGAAGTGCAACAGATTTCTGCATTCAATAGTTGATAACTTTTTTACAGTTATTTTTTCCTGCTCTGCTGGCACCTGTGGATGTTTTCATATTTATGATCTTGGAGTCAGGAAAAAAAAGATGTCACTCTCCTACCTTAGGCGCATTAGTGATAGATCATTGAGGGACTGTCTTCATAGCCATCTGTATCATTATCAGGAAACAAGATGGTAGACTCAAATGAGGACAATAAGGGACATATAATGAGCTGGTTAGAGTTAAAGGAACTAGTTGGAAGCTGTAGTCAGAGTTAAGGTTAACCCGAAAGGAATGACACAAATCTTTGGGATAGGCAGGAGCAAGGAGACATGGACACTTTCAGAGCTGTGGGAATAATGGGGGAAAGTGGAATTAGGATTCTGTAAAGAGTTCTTTAGGTAGCAGGGCCTCTGACTAGACCTCTGGGCTTCAGCCGAGAAACCTGGCCACCTTCCAGCGGGAAGGGGGTCAGAGAGAGATCTACTCCTCTCTTTCTCCACTGACTGATGTCTTGCTAGTGTCTGTCATTGACCACCTCAAGTAGGAGACAGAGCCCATGGGAATGCGAGAAATGCAGTATGGTCAGGTCAGCCTCCAGAGGTTCATCACATGATAGAAAAGGATAAAGCATGGTCCTGAGAGGCAGAGAGAGGGGTGCCTGGGGGACTCAGTCAGTTAGGCGTCTGATTCTGGATTTTGATCTTCATGTCTTCTGTGGCCTTGCTGATTTGCCATCTTGTAGTTCTAATAGTTTCTGAGAGGGAGGCTGTGACGTTCCTAACTCTAATTGTGGATTTATTAATTTCTCCTTTCTGCTTTATCAGTTTCTGTTTCATGTATTTTTAGTCTCTGTTATTTGGTGTGGATACATTGGGGATTATTGTCTTCCTGCCGGATTGATCTTTTTTCCTTATGTATCATCCTTATGATTTTATGTCCCCAGGAATTTTCTTTAGTTTGAAGTCTCTTTTACCAGAGATTTATATAGTCACTCCTGCTTAGTTTTTAAACTAATGTTAGTTAATTAATTTAATTTAATTAATGTTGCAAGATATATCTTTCTTCATCCTTTTACTTTCAACATATTTATCGTATTACATTTGAAAAGTGTTTCTTTGAATCAACATATAGTGTTTCATGTTTTTTTATTCCCTCTGCCAGTCTCTTTTCTTTTGACTAGTGTATGTAGACCATGTATATTTCAGGTAATTAATGATATGTCAGTGCTGAAGTCTGCCATTTTATTATTTGCTTTCTTTAGTTTTTGTTCTCATTTCTCTTTTTTTTTTATTTTTTGTGTTACTTGAGCATTACATGTTAATTTATTTCTAGGACTTTTGAGTGACTCTATTTTGTAGGTTGGTCTATCCATTCTATCTATGAATAAAAGACTTGTTAAAGCCTATTTGTATTACCTTAGTGAAGTGTAGAAACCGTATTTATGATCTTCTCAATTTTATTTTAAGTTTACTTATGTTGAGAGAGAGCGAGAGAGAGAGAGCGAGCATGTACTCACAAGTGAGACTGGAAAGAGTAGAGAGAGAGAGAATTCCCAAGAGGCTCTGCACTGTCAGCACATAGCCTGATGCAAGGCTTGATCCCACAAACCATGAGATCACGACCTGAGCCGAAACCTCGTTGGACACTTAACTGACTGAACCACCGAGGTGCCCCCATCTTCTGCCCTTTTATATACCGTTCTCATGAGCATCAAATGGTATTATAATTTTTGTTTTATTCAGTAACTTTGATTTATCTAACTCACAAGGGCAAGGCCAAAACTGTTGTACATACTCAGTTATTTCTGTCTTTTATCCTGATGCTCCCAGATTGTTTTATTACTTTCTTTCTGTTTGTAGAATTTCTTTATCTAGTCTTTTAGAGTAGATCTGCTAGTGACAACTTCTTTTAGTTTTCTTATTTGAGAATACTTTTATTTGCCATTCATTCCTGAATGATAGTTAGCCAAATATAGAATTTGTGATAGTTCTTTCTGCATGTATGACTTATTTCCTTGTATCCTTCATAGTTTTATTAGAAACATCCACTGACGTATACTTGGCATTTCCCTATAGGTAGTGCATCATTTCTCCTTGGATACTTTGTAGATTTTTTTCTTTGTCCTTCATTCCCTGAAATTTAATTATGTGTCTTGGTGTGGATTTCCTTGGGTTTATCCTTTTTTGAGTTGCTGAGTGTTATGAATCTACAGATTTTTGTTGTCTTCCACATTTAGGACATTTTCAGCCAGAATTTCTTTGATTAGTCCATCAGCTTCATTGTTTGTTTTTTCTGAATATGTTGAGATGGATGTTATATTTCTTATTGATATCCCACAGGTCCATGGGGCTCTGTTCATTTTTTATTCAGTCTATTTTCTCTCTGTTATTCAGATTACATGAATTCCATTGAGTTGTCCTGAAGTTCATGGATTCTTATCTTCTGTCATTTCTGCTCTGTGAAGTTTTTATTTCTTGGCTTTTGTAGCTTTCGTTTATATAATTACCATTTGGTTCTTTTTCATAACTTCTACTTTGATGTGTGTTTTTTTCATATATTTCCAGAGAATTCGTAATTTATCTTGAAGTATTTTTATGATGGTTGATTTAAAACCTCTGTCAGATAATTATATCTGACTAATCCCAGCGTTGGGATTGGTTGGTTGTCTTTTCTCATGCAAGCTTTTCATTTATTTTTATTTTATTTTGTTTTATTTGGTTCTTGACATGACAAATCATTTTCATTTGTTGCTTGGACATTTTTGTCTTTCTAGAATACTTTAGGATCCTATTTAAATCATTTATTTTAGCAGAAAGTCAACCTGTTTATACTTA
This sequence comes from Helogale parvula, assembly GCA_004023845.1. Taxonomy (NCBI): domain Eukaryota; kingdom Metazoa; phylum Chordata; class Mammalia; order Carnivora; family Herpestidae; genus Helogale; species Helogale parvula. Next base: position 314,974 of record PJEM01000037.1, read on the forward strand.
GCCTACAGTTCCAGGTCTATTTTGTGGGCTCTGTTTCCATCAATAGTTTAAATTTCAAAGCCTTTGCCATATTATTTTAATCTCTGAGTTATCTCATGCTTCTTGAGTTCCCACTGGCCCCTAAAAGCAAAATGGGATCCTTCCGCCTGGACCTTCGCTTGTCTTGAGGTAAGATAAAACAGCACAGGGCCTGTGGGAATCAAAAGGCTTCCCAAGTCAGAACTTACTATCGGATGACTCCCCTAAAGTGCTCCCTGGATGGTTGTGTGTCTCTGGGCAGAGGATGGCAGTTTTAGGCTCTCGGAGACAGAGACTTCTGGTGCCCTACTGCCTGTATGGCTTGCTCTCCTGGTGGTGCTCCCCATGCCCCTGGTGTCCCCAGGTGGAGGGGAATTTGTCTGACAGGATCTTTACCTCTGCAGAGGACGGGGAGTGTTTCCCAGGCTGGGCTTCTGCTTGTGTTGGAATCCCTTTACAGGTGCCCTCC
>PJEM01000037.1:315560-399064 GCA_004023845.1 Helogale parvula
CCCCCCCCCCCCCCCCCCCCCCCCCCCCGGCTGTCTTCCGGTGCTGGGTTGGGAGACCGGAAATGCTCAGCTCCGGAGACTGGAAATGCTCAGCTTGGGTCGCTTTATGCCTTGGGCCAAGGTGTGTTTCTCCCCTAGTATTCAGGTCCCAAACCAGTTCCTGCTCGTTCTTACCAGTCATTAGATATCTCCTTTCGTGCCCTCTTGTTATATCCAGGACAAGGAGTGGGCACAAACAGACGGACACCCTCTTGTCTCATTTGGAAATCCAGGGCCTGTTTTATAATTTTATAGTATCTCAGGGGAGACGTTTTAATAAAGGAGGTCATGGAAGAAAGTGGAAAGCTCCAAAGCAGGCAGAAGGAAGTGCCACGGAGCCCTCCCTGGGTGCTGTGGGAAGCCGACTAGGTGCTCTCGACCATGCGCAATCCGTCTCTGGGCGAGTTCGCTTTCTGTCTCGTCTCGTTTTAAGTCTTGGATTTCTTCACTGATTCTGTACCCAGGTGGATGTGTGTCATAATAAACACACCACGTTTTGTTTATGCTTGTAGGCCACTGCTCTGCTTTTGGCCTGCCTTGAGATGCAAACCCTGCAGGAAAGAATTTTATTGTGAAATTTGGATTATTATTTAGCATTGGATGAATTGATGGAACAATAAAAGGCTCTAATAGTGATTACTTAATAGCACTTACAAAATTTTATATCTGCATCTGAGGAGAGATCTTCACATACAATGTTGTTCCTAGCCCCTTGTGACACTGAGTGCTTTGATTTGAACTGTATGTTAAAGAATTATTTTATTATGATAGTTAAGCTATAGAATAATTACACGTGTGCACACAGGATCTATTAGTCCGGTGGCCTCATCCCTTTGGGAAGAAAATATCAGCATTTCTATTTCAATTTTTATCTCATTGTCCTTTAATTTATATTTTGTGCTTATTTTTAAATGCCACAATATAGTCGACTAGCCATACATCCAGAATATTTTAAACTTCTGTACTCTGGGGCCCTGATAGGGTGCTGTAAAGCAAAAATACTTTGGAGGTTAGTGATTCAGGGAACAGAAAATTTTTAAATTTGGCTGCATAAAAAGGTGCTTAATCTGGGGGAGTTTACCCTCCAATCTTTCAGTTTCCATAAAGAGAGGCAGGATATGTGAAATACTTTGCCTGAGTTTGGAAAGCACACATCAAGCTTAGAGCCTCAGAGAAAGAAAGATTTTTGAAGTCCTGTAGAAGAGAAGGAAATCTGACCCAGCAGAGACGGAACATGGCTCTGGGGCGTGAGAGAGCAAAGTGTCTGCAGGATTTCATAGGCAAATCAGCCGTTTCTCTTCCTATTGGGTCTTTATTTTTACTTTTTAAATGTTTCTTTATAATTGAGAGACAGAGACAGAGCATGAGCGGGTGAGGGGCAGAGAGAGAGGGAGACACAGAATCCGAAGCAGGCTCCAGGCTCCGAGCTGTCAGCATAGAGCCTGACATGGGGCTCGAACTCATGAGCTGCGAAATTATGACCTGAGCCAAAGTTGGACGCTCAACCAACTGAGCCACCCAGGCGCCCCTCACTTGTCTTTAAAATTTACTTCTCTTTCTCCAGCTGTACTTCCTAAATTCCTTAACTCGCTTTACTCTTTCTGGATAGCATAGGTCACCTGCTGTCATACTTTGGTGTACTTGTCCTCATGTCTATTGTGTGTAGACTGCCTTCCCTAAGATAGAATGTCCGTTCCATGAGGGAAAGCATCTGCCTGCTTTGCTCAATGATGTAAACCAGACATCTACAAACAGTGCCGGGGTAAAGTGGGAATTTGCTAAATATTTATTAAATGACCAATAGCAGAGAGCCGGACTGGCCTACAACTTTTAGGATTTAGTGGTCGTTATTAGCTTTTGTAGCCAAACCGTTCTGCACTTAATGTTACAAGGTTAAGACCCTTTTCTTCTTCTCTGCGTAAACATAGACCATATTTGGAGATGAAGTTTTAGACCCAAAATGCTAGCTATAATACAGCATTCAAAAAAGGAAACAGTGGTAGTTGATTTGCCTTCTTTATTCACAATAGAAAGCTGTTCCTTTAAATAAATTTGTTTGGTTTTATGATTTTTTATGGAGGTAGAGTCGACATGTATCACATTAGCTTCAGGAGATAATGCATGACGGGACTAAGGATTCGATATGTGTGTATTGTGATCACTGTAGAAAGTCTAGTCAACAGTCATCGCAGTGCATGGTCAGAGAAATGGGTGTGCAATGAGAACTCTTAGGATTTACTGTCCTGTCACTTGGAAATATGCAGTAAGCGTATTCCATTTTGGGAAGTGCAGTTAAGGTTGAGGAGCGGCTCTGAGGGCTCGAATCGAAGAATCGTGTTTAAACAGTTGAGTTGCGAAAGACTTTTCGTAGCGAGTTCACAGAGAGCGATCATGGAGGCCCACCTGGCTCCTGCGTACTGGCTTGGCGTGCAAGCGTCGGCCCGTTTTTAAAACCTATGTTACCTTTCCCGTTGGTCCCTGCCTTGCTTTCTAAGTGGTGTTCATTGCTGCATTTGTCTTTCCTATCTTGGCTGTCTTAATTGGTTATGGCTCTGACAGAACTTTCTGAGTAGCAGAGTCCTGTCTGGATGCCCTCAGGGCGTTCGGGAAAGCTTCTGGGGCACCGTCATCTCACTATTAGAGTTATGTTTTCAGGGGATTAAAGGCTTTTCAGTTTCAAGAGCCTTTAAATATGAATATTATCTTAGGAGTGGACAGTGTTTGTTTATTTGATTTGTGATTAACTGACCATCTGGTGGGAGTAAGAAAACAAAGGGACTAGAAGCAGGAGTGGATTCAAGAGAGAGTGAGAAGCTCTTGGAGGGGATGGATGGATTTGGGGGAGGGGGGCGTGACTTTTGCTCAGGTTTTGTGTAGGGCTGGTTCTGTGAAGAAGGGAGTTGTTTTCATTTTACTCCTTCTCGTCCGCTGTGCTTTACAATGTATGTCTTATGTGAGTGTTGTAAGAGGCCAGTGACTCAGCACTCATCCTAACCGGCTAATATAAATGCAGCGGTCCTGGTATTTGATAAGATGTAGCCGAGGCTCTTGTGTGTACCATTTCTGTGATTTCCTAAAGTAACGAACATTTTTGATGGGTTTTGGTACAAAGTTGATGAAATGCAGGGAAATTGAGTTCCGGGGCATTGGGACAAAACTTTAATTGATCTCCTCTGTGACTCTCCCATCTTTTATTTACTCATCCAGGTCTCATGTGTGGATGCCTTTGTGACTCTTAACATCTGTCTCACTTCCTTGAGGCCGTCAAGCCCCGATGCTCTGCCCACACCTCTCACGTACTTTGCTTCCCTTGCCTTGATGGGACCTTCCTTGGTTTTCTTTTAGAATGTCATAAATTCTCTTCCCACTTGCTACTGGACCGCTGCTTTTCCTCTGCCAGTCACACACCCCCACAGCCTTCCAAACCAGCTTCGTGTCTCTATTTTCCAAATCTGGACATACTGCTCTCCTGCACTAAAGTCTCCTGGTTTCCTATTGCCTTGTTGAGTGAGTACAACCTCTCCAAATTGTCACATATGATCCCCTGCGATGCATAAGCAAGCAGTCCCGGCGTGGATTTCATCGTTACCCTGCAGCGATGTGTAGAGCGTATTAGGAGAGCATACTAAGGAGAGCTATTACATGTCTGTTAAAAAAGTGAGTGTTTCTTGTATTTTGGTCAAATTTGATTATGTACTGATGCCTTATAATGCTTTGATATTCACAGCTCAGTTCCTTTTTGTAGTATCGGCTCAGGATATAGGGGATACTTACGTCACAAAATGATTTAAATGAATCGACAGATATGCTGTCTTCCTACTTTTCTGCCTATCAATATCCCGTCAACCCTTCAGAATTCCGGGGTGAAACCATCAGTCCAGAAACCCCCTTGTTCTCCCACGTCAGATGTCTCCTCACCATCTTGTAATTCACTGTAGTGCTTCGGTTCACATCACCTGATAGGCTGACTCTTCTCTACCATTTGGTATTGAACTTTGCGTATTTATGTCAGCCCCTCTTGCTCCACAACCTGAGAGCAAACTTTTAGGGGACAGAGGCTTTTCAGACCTCTTTGAGTTCTTATTGTGCCTGTGACTGACTAACCTATGAGATCAGTGACTGACCAACCGAGGGGGAGATCAGCAAATTTCAAGGATTTCTGTTTGTTTGTTTCTCTTTTGTAACCACAGCCGCTGCTCTTCCTCGAGCAGGGCCCGTTTCGTTTCTTCAAATGTAATCTTACATGGAAATCTGTAAAAGAAGAAAAAAGTGGACTCACTCCGGTTGGCAGGGGAGTGATTGTTATATTCTTCCCAAATAGCCCCTTTCCGCCTACCCCTTGCTGACTCGACAGATCACCCGTGGCTCTGCTCCGTCTTGTCTGAAAAATACAGTATTCAGTGTATATGTCATGGTCAGGCTGCGAGAAACCTTTTCATATCACCACCTCCATTATTTATCTCCAGTCATGAATTTGTGCTGGGAATAAACTTTGTAAGAGAAGAATGCATGAGGACGGCCGTGGGCTAGTGGTGAACTTCTGTTTCATATGCGGGCAGGATCCATTTATGGTCGAACCTCACCCCTTATGAATACCATCCTCTCTGTTGGAAATATTTAGAAATGGAAGAAAAGGAAGTTAAGTGGGTAACACAATAGAATTAGGTGTTTTCAGCAATAAATGACTGAGAAAGGAAGTGCACACAGGTGTTTTCTTATACCCTCCTGCCTTTGAAAAGAAGAAAGCTGACATTTTGCAGGCATGCTGGAGAAAAGGGAAGTTCGGGATTGATTTGGGGCAGAGTATTCCATTGTGTTCTGAAAGGTTTGGGTCAGCACAGCTACAGTCAGAAGCAGGACTGAGACACAATAATGCTGGCCATGACGGAAGAACTTTGTTTTCTTGGGCACTGTTTCTGCACACGTGGGAGAGGCTTCTTTGCATGGTGGGGGCAGGGGGGAGGTTGCCTTGAGTTCTGGTCTGAAGATGCGTGGGGTTCCGTTCCCCTCTTGAGCCAATGCACGTTAATCAGTAAGGGCAAAGAATACTTGAATACAAAGGAAAATTTCAGAAGAGGAAGGGAGAAGAGGAAAGGGGCGTGTAAGGAACATGTTAGATCACGTTTGTTCTTAGGTATAAAATTAAGGCAATGGATTGAGGTCTTTACCAAATACACTATTCGAATAGCCTCCCAGCCTTCACAACTCAGAAGTCCTTTACTCACATTTCCCCTTCTTCCCCCCCCCCTTCCCTCTCCATCTTCTTCCTGCTCTAGCTTTTTATTTCCTTTCTGTCAGGACGTTGGATGCAGTATCTCTTATTGTCTGCTGTCGAGGAATTCCTGCCAAAACCCTAACGCTGCCGCAGAAACAGGCTGGCAATCCCACCGCCTTCCGCGGACGGCCAGATGAGATCCGCCCTAATCCCGGCTTGTTTAGCGGCAGTTGGACAAGCCGAGCTCCCCTAATCCAGTCACCTTTCTCCAGCAGGAGACCAAGTGGAGGAGGAGGAGGGTGTTAGGAGTCCGTGGAAAGATATTTGCAGGGAGTATTCAAGGCTAACCACCTAAGACAATTACTGACCGAGATAATTACCCATTGGTTCTAAAAGGAAGGGAAAGCCACATCTCATTTCTCACTCATGTGCGTTTATGAATCCTGGTAAAGAAGCCAGACAGCGAGGGTGCTCCCACTTGTAAATGTACTGGGAAATCACAAGGGTGCCCCACGTGGGAGACACTTGCCAGCCAAGGGAATTCAAGGTTAACCCTTGTTGGCAATGAGAAGGCTACAGCGGCACCATGCAAGTCAGTGATGTCAGAACTTGTCCATCTCTCCCCACCTCTATCCCATTCCAACCTAGCCAGGAGAAATGGAGATCCAGACACAGGAGGGGGAAGACGCCTCGCAGAAATTGACCGCATCTGCTTCCCCCAGTGGGTCTCATGAGCCACAAAAGGGCGGAGGAAAACATTAAACAGGTTGACTATGAAATGGAGTTGAAAGTGGACTTGAAGGGACTTTTGAGACCAAGAGTAACTAGAACCTATGGGAAGCATCCACACTGGGGCCACTAGCAGGAGTTCAGTGGGGCATGGTTGAGAACAGCCCCCAGAGAAGGATAACGCCGTTTCATGTCTGATTCTACCCTGATCTGAATGTTTGTATTCCCCCAGATTTCTGATGTTGAAACCCTAAACCCAGCAGGTAATGAATGGTGGCAGTAAGTGGGGCCTTTGGGAGGTGTTAAGTCATTGGGGTAGAGTCTTCCTATCAGATTAGTGCTCTTCTAAAAGAGACCTGACAGAGCTCCCTGGCTCCTTCCACCGCGTGGGGACACCGGGAGAGGTCTACAACCTGGGAAAGGACCTTCCCCCGGCCATGATGTGGAAATGAATTTCTGCTTGTTATAAGTCTGTGGTGTTTTGTTACAGCAGCTCAGATCGACTAATACAGTAGCCGCCACGGTTTCGACGGCTCAGGAAATCTCATGCTGTGAGGGCACATATGAGCTTCGCGGTGTGTGCTTTGTTCAAACGTGGTGTGTGGCCAGCTTTCCTAAAAATCCTGAGAGTTCACTCTTCTTGGCAGCAGGACCAGCAGGATGCCTAATTATCCAATTCTTTGATTCTGATCATTTGACCTGTAATAATTTCCCATGAATCTAAAGGAAGCTGCTAATGGTCTTATTTGCAATGCTAGTTGCTGCGGTTTGTGACAAATTTTAATAGGAATTTCTCAATGGCGGTGATGGATCTTCTTTTGATTCTCTATTAAATGAAAATGAGAGACTTTGACACATTACCTTTTTTGATTTTGACATCTCAGAGGAGTCCATTTTTATTTTTTAAGAGGAGACCCATTACACCGTGCAAGCATTAAAAAGTGATAAAGCTAAGAGGAGCTTGCTGTGGGACGGATCATTCGGAACCATCCCGGAAATCGCTGGACCAGATACGGGCTTAGCAGTTGCTGTCATAGACGATTCGACACTTCAGGAGTTTGAGATAATTGTCAATCTTATGTGAGTCCCTACGTAGGCAGTGGAGCAGGTTATAAAAAGCAAAAAGGCGAGTGTCTTCATCAGCCACCTGTAGGGATGGGAGTCCGGACCAGACAGAGTAGACTTCGTTTTCTCTGACTCCGGGATGAACCTAAGCACCAAAAAGATAGCAACTTAGTATTATTACTGTTTGCTTGCCTTTGTTCCTTCCCGTTGTCACATGAAGATTTGGGGACCAGGCATGAACATAGAACTCTCTAGAGAGAGGCGGAGGTTATTGAGCCAGTGTATCAGAAATCTATTAATAGTCTGAAAAGTAGAAGCAGAATTCAGATGTAGGTTTTCTAACATGGATGTGAACACAGATGAAGTATGTCTCACTGTGAGTAAAGAAATAGAGAAACACAAAGCTGGTCTATATTGAGTGAGATAGAGTTGCAGTATAGTTTGCACCCAACGTATATATGAGTGTGACCAAGGGCAGTGGAGGGGGTGGCTTCCGTTCTCTTCCTTGAGGATCTCTTTCATGTCTTGAATCTTGTCTCTCATTTGTTCTTTGTTCCATATCTCTTCTGATACATCACCCTAATTCCATGTCTCTATTTGCTGCTTCACACTGATACTCTTCTCCATGTTGTGTGTGTGTGACAGGCCTCAGAAATGATAGGGACCGCGCCCGACGCTTAAGGTGCAGGACATCTAGTGATGACTGTCCCTAAGATGATCTGCAGAAGGAATGAGGGGACCTTTGCAAGCCACCCAGGACCGATACCCGCCAAATATCTCTAAGCAACAGCTGCTTTCTTTTGAGGTCTCTGGGGTGGGAGATGCTGAGGAAGGTGCCTGTGAGGAGTGAGGGTGCCAGCAGCAAGCCCTCTGCGGGGAGGGGTGAGTGGGGGGCTAGGAAGCCTGACAGTGGTAACAAAGAGACATGGGGGGCGGGAGGGTGGGGCACCATGGTCTGTGCTCCCAGAGCCTTTGCAAGCTGGGAATCCCCCGAGGACCCAGAGACCGAGGAGCCAGCTTGGCCGCCAGGCTTATCAGCAGCTTTGAGAGCTGCTGGGTACAAAGGCAGGATGACCGTAGACCCTGACCTGCTGAACCTGCGCAGTAAGACTGTTTCGTAGACCTGGGGTTTTCTCCTGGAACTCAAAGTGTGTGTGTAGTGTATGTATTTGGGTTGCCCTGCTCTATGTTTATTCTTGATGCTTGGGCTCTAAGATGAAATTCACTGTGGAGGGCACCATGATATGAATAAGAATAAATAAGTCATTAAAATTAAGGACCAAACAAAGTATTCTAGAACAATGTAGTAACTTCGGAAGGTAAGCTGGCCATAATGAAGAAAATAATTTGAAAACCTAGGTGTTTATTTCACGTCTCAAGGTGGAAACGTGCTATGTTCTTGACCCATGAAACTGACAAAAAGGAACGTGATGATGTGTACTTTGCACAAAATAAGGGAAGTAAAACATTGCCCCTGTTATTCTTAAAGTCCTGTCTTTTTCTTTAGGTGACACATTATTTCTGAGAGCTTCATAAAGCTGTTCGGATGTTAACTCACTTGTGCTGAAAGTATCCCCTCTGATTGGAGATCTATACTGCAAATACTAACTCAACCTAAATTTGACATTATTTGGGGACGTTAAAGGCAATGATATGAGTTTCAATTCTGTAGCCCCAAATGGGCTCTAATTTTGAAGCCCTTCCTCTACCCCACCCCCAAATTTAGGGAGACAACTTTCCACAAATTACAATATAGAATTCCAGAAAAAGATACCCTCTAGTCTTTTGTGACTCACTGAAATCTAGTTGATACCCCAACCCCGTCTTTTCAATCTCCGCCTTCTGACAAATATGACCAGCGGAGTGGGGCTGGGGGCTTGAAACACCATCTAATCTGATTTTGATTTTCTCTTTTCTCACCTCCCACAGCCCTCCTCTGGCATGGGGAGAAAAGAGAAGGGGCACAAGGCAGAATTTCAGGAGCAAGTGTCCAGGGACACTTTGAGGACAAGGTTTATCTTGCAGATTCTGTTCTCAGTAGTTTTCTTTTCCTTGAAAAATGTGTAAACCCCGGTTCCCAGGAAGAGGCAAGCCTTTGGTGGATCCGTGTGCTGTGGAGGGAAGCGCCTGTCAAATATCATAGTAGCATCCTACGATCCACTAACAATGGAGTCTGCCAGTATGAATTGCTAGAATCTTGCTTTCATAGTAGTCTAAGAAAGAAATTGCCTCCGTTTTGGTCTTGCACAGTGAGGTATTTGGAACTCACTTCTCACCATGGAGGGCTCACCTCTTTCATTAATGAGAAAAACAGAAGCGCCAGGAGGCTGCTCACCTGGCCAACGATCTTCTCCATGCCCTCCAGAAGCCTTCTGTTCTGCTCCTCGATCTCAATGGCTCTGGATAGAAGAGCATCGGGGGCTTCTTGGAGTCCTCGCACCTCGGTGACGAGGTGATACAGAGGGTCATTCCAGGAGCGCAGCACGCTGAGTATCAGGTTCAGAAGGTCTTCGTGCTAAGCGGCCATATAAAACAATCGCATTAAACAAATCCTAACACAGTGGGTGTAGTCACCTTGTGAGTTTCTTGCTCCCAGAGGCTGACCCAAATTGTCTCTTTGCTCTTCCTATGTGTACGTAAGATTTTTTGTTGTAAAAATAAAAAGTCGAAGCTATTGGCCTAAACTTTGTTAAAATTAAAAAAAAATCTGGCTTGTTTGAATAACTACTTCATCTAATGAGATTTCTAGTTTATAGCGTGAAGGATTTTGTTTTCTCTCAGAAATTCTACCATCTGCCCACTCGGTGAGTTCTTTTATATCTGACAGCTTTGCTGCTCCTCAGTATGCGCCTCTAGTACCTAAGTTGGGAAAGATGGATTCCACCAGTGCCAATGACAAAGGGCCCGAATCCCTTTCATCCAAGGACTCATTCATATTAATGACTCAAATCATTCTTTAATGTATTCATTTGTGATTTGTAATTTTTACTCATGATATTAGAACAAAGAGACAGCAGACAAGACAGGACATTCATAAATAAGCTGTCCTCAATCTATACGGACCCCTGCCCTTCTGATGCTACCGCAGTGGTGTCTTCCGTTGACTTGTTCAGGTGAATAAAATGGCGTCGCGCTAGCTTTAGTCTGCAGAATTCACGAGGGACGGTTGCTCTCTCGCTTACTACTCTCAGGATCCCACGTGAAACTGTGAGGAGAGCAATGCTTGCTTTCCTGAGGTCCATGAACTAATCTAGTGGGAAGGAAGTGAAGAGTAGAGAAGAGTCAAGATGACATTGCAGTGGGAACACGTCCTTGGCACAGTGATGGGCCGTCTGGTTTTGCTAAGGCCATTGTGGCCTCATGAGTAAGAGTGAGGGCGTAGAATCAGACGAGGCCCAGACCCACGACTTACCACTCCTGTCACTAGTCCACATTCCACAACGTCTCCAAGCCTCAGTTTCCGTATCTCGGCAAGGGGAACAACAGTGCCTTGCGTTCTAGGACTTTTTTGGTGAGGATTAAATATGGTGTATGGAAATTGCTTTGTGAAGTGGCTGACAATGGAGCGGCCCTCAATCCATTTCCTCTTCCTCCTCCTCCAGCCTTCCCCTTCGTGCTAAAGTTCTTTTTGGAAGTTTATTTATTAATAGAGTGCAAATGAGGGTAGAGCAGAGAGAGAGGATTCCAAGCAGGCACCTCGCTGACAGCTGGGCTTTCGAAGGGAGGGGCTCGATCTCATGACTGCAAGATCGATCGTGACCTGAGCCAAAACCAAAAGCCTCATCCTTAACTGAGCCACCCAGGCACCTGGGCCTTCATTCTTTCGTCTTCATCATCACTATTACTGAGCTTAGTGGACACAAAGAATGCTGGCGCCGTTAACAAAGTTGTGAAGAGAAACAGATTGTATGTATGGGGACATGTATGTGAAGATAGATGCTTATTTTAAGTCCCGTTAAGACCGTGACTGTGGCAGGGCATCCGTCAGAAAGGAGAGAGGAGAACGGTCAGAGATTTGAGACCCATGCTAGGGGCTTCCCATGCGGATGTTGTTGTCATGAGAACAGAAGCATTCGTCACTAAAACATAATATTTTACAGGACAGAGGAGTCAGGGGAGAATGGAGAGAGAAGCAGGTGTCAGAGAACTAGAAGGGGAACCGGAAGGAGAGCCTTGGAAGTGGGGAGGAGATGGCTCACCAGGCACGGTGCTCAGTCATGTTAAATGCTGCCAGTGTAGGAGCCAAGGGTATCATGTAAAGCATATGGCTGTACTTGCCTTTCTTCCATATCCGTGAATTTTGCAAACCTTCTATTTTTTACGTGGAAGTCCAGTTTAGTTCAGGCTTTCACATAATGTATGCAACCCTGGGTCTAAGGCATTGGCTAAAGTAACGTTTGCATGAACAACTTAGAGATTTTTTTGTTTTGTTTTGCTGCTACAGTCTTTTTTTTTTTTTTAAGTTTATTTGAGAGAGAGAGAGAGAGAGACTGAGAGAGTGAGCGAGTGAGTGCAGGGAAGGGGAGACGGGTTGGAGGGATGGGGGGAGAGAATCCCATGCAGACTCCACACCATCAGCACGGAACCTAATGCTGAGGTTGCTTGTGGGGCTTGAACTCATGAACCCTGAGATTTTGACCTGAGCCAAAATCAGTCAGATGCTTCACCTACAGAGCCACCCAGGCTCCCTGCTGCTACAGTATTGAGTCAGCTTGTGGGTTTTACTGATGACTCACCAACTACATACTATCATTTCTCTTTGATTACTTCTCCGTGTTTGTCTGCAGGTGCAATTAGCATTACCCGCTGCAGACTTCTGAGAGCCCGTAGCGTCAGGGCACCACCTCGGTGGTGTTGGGGAGGAACCCGGGTAAGAGACTCACATGGATCTGCTGGGCTTGCTCCTTGTCTTCAGGAGTAGAGAGGGAGGAAGTGTGACAGCTGTTGATGGCCTTGGTAATGAACCCCCTGCCCTGGGCATACCTTTTATCCTGAAAGCGAGCCAGCATATTTAATTAGTTACCGTTGTTTGAGCATCGGTTAAATGAACCCATTACCAGAATATCAACACACTTGATGTATAATCTTTTTTTGTCAATGAGAACTACAAAAAGAACCTGAAATCACAGAATTGAGAAAGTCACCCTTTCTCTGTTTTATTTATTTTGTACATTCATTTTTTTTTTAAATGTAACTCTTCTCAATCCCAACTTCTTCTCTTCTTTGTGATTTACTTGTTTAATTTAACCTCTACACAAATTACTGTTTGGAAAGCAACCACTAAAAAACATCAAAAATATGAAACTTTCAATATTTTGATAAGTATCCTTTTTCTTTAGTATTTGAACCAATGTCCTAGTGCATAGATACCTATATTTTGCCATTTAGTATCTTATTTACTGGGGGTCCAAGCCTCGATATGCCCCCCCATGGGCATTATAAAATTATTAACTTTTCTTTGATTGATACAGTAGTACCTTGGATTGTGAGTAGCTTGTTCTGCAAGTGTTCCACAAGACGAGCAAACATTTCTAATAAATTTTAACTTGATGAATCAGTGATGTCTTGTGATACGAGTCATACAGGACCCCAAATGTCACATGATCACAACTAAGCCAATGGTTCTTGAAATTCACTTGATATATGAGTGCTTTGGATGACAGGCGTGTCTCTGGCACAAATTACGCTCACAAACCAAGGTTTTACTGTATTTGAATCCACACAGCTATGCCTTACTATGTTCATCATAGATGGAGAATACCATTTTGTTGGTTGTGACAAAATGGTAAGTCAAAAACAGATATAAAAATTTGAGGAAATATTTATCAGTGAACTCAGAATAAAGCACACACACCTAGCTAAGACATTGACATAAAAGTAACCTCCATGAAAAGTTGTGAAAATTAAGGAGATAATCAGGAAGATGTGAAAGGCAAATGATGGCCAGTCAGAAGTGGAGGAGGATAGAAAAAGCAGTGAATGAAGAGAACTATGAATATATATTTATTACAAACACTGAGCCTCATTCTTGATGGCGACCCTTTGATTTACTGAACCTCCCACACATACACTGTCTGTTCCTTGATTGACCTAAGATACAACTTTCAAAGTACTATAATCAGAAAGAGAATAATTGTTTCCAATTCAAACCCAACCCTTCTATTCTAGTTCTAAACCTGTACACTGGACATCTTAGAACAATACTTTATACCAGTTTTGGGTTTCAGAAGAGGTATCATTGTTTTCCTGACATGGATTCAACTTAGTTTAACTTTGTTCAATCAACTCCATTCTGGGCAGTGAGATTATCATTTATTAGGTATCTAGTGTGTTCGGTGAAAGATGCCTACGGAGACATATACCCCACACTCAGGGACATGAAATCAGCCTGCTTTCATTTTCTCAACCTCCACCTGAAAGTGCTTTATGCCAGGTATTGTTATGAAGGGATTGGTAGTGTTCCCCCAAAATTCATTGGAAGTCTTGACCCCCAATGTACTATATTTGAAGATAGGGCCTTTATGCAGGTAAAGAAGCTTAAACGAAGTCATAACAGTGGGACCCTGATCCAATAGGGATCAAGAAGAGATACCACAGAATTCCCCACCCGCACCCTCTGCCTCTATGAGGACAGAGCACAGAGAAGATGGGAAGGTGTGTGCCAGACCTGACCGTGCTGGCAGCCTGATCTCTGACTTCCAGCCTCCAGAATTGTGGGAAAATATATTTCTGTTGTTTACATCGCCCAGCCACTGGAATTCTGTTATGGGAGCCTAAGCCTATGAATTCAGCTGTGTTGAAATTTGGAGGGGGGAGGGATTTTTCTCAAGAAAATGAATTAAAGGAAATTTTATAAATTTCTTTTTAAACATTTCTGTAGAGAGAGAGAGACAAAGGGGTGGGGGGAGAGAGGAAAGAATGAATCCCAAGCAGGTGCCTCACTGTCAGCACAGAGCCTGATGTGGGGCTCAATCCCATGAGCCATTAGATCCTGACTTGAGCCAAAGTCTAGAGTTGGACACTTAACCCACTGAGCCCCCAGGCGCCCCTAAAGGAAATCTTTAAAGGTTTACTGTAGTCTAAGACTCCTTCAGCTTTCAGGAAACTGTTCTCTCTTCTTATTCCACATTTTGTTAACTTGTGGCTTTTTTTTTTTTTTTTAATCTACAATGTGTGTGATTTGCGATCGGGCTCCTGCAGCTTTCTTGTGTCAAGTGCAGGACGGCCCCCGTTCCGGGAAGGGTCCTTCGGGAAGAGGCAGGAAGCGGGGTACTTACGAACTCATTGAACATTTCCGAGGAGAGGTTATGGATGTAGTGGGACAGGATGACCGCACGCTCAAACAGGTCTCGCAGGGACACCTGGCAGTTGGCCGCCCCGCTGGGACAGATGGGCAGGGAGGCCACGCTCTTGCACAGAAGCAGGTCTGGCAGCAGCAGCAGCAGGAGGGATCCTGTGTAGACAGAAGCGTGCACGCTCTGAGATGATGTGTGCGACCCGGGCCATCCCCAGCAGCCCTGTCTGGGAAGCCTGCGCACTCTGGTGGCCCCGGGCGCGACCGGGTTCTACTACAGCGGGGCCGGGGAAGAACCACACCTTCCCCCGTGCGACTCGAGATACATGATTGTATTTGCACACATAACATAGTTCCAGAAGTGGGTTACTCCCCGCATTTTTCTCTTGCTCCTGGGAGTGCTTCTGCACTCTGCAAACATTTGGAGCTTAAGTGAACTCTGAGCCAGGGTGTTTAAGTCATTCTTAAAAGTTAGGCTAATGCTTTGGGAGTTTCTGCAGACTTCTTGCCGCCGGGCTTTCTGGGAGTTTGTCATTTTCTTTTTTTAACTCTGTGTTGACTAATACTTGGGTCTAAAACCCTGAAATGGCAAACACAGGACAGTAGATCCGTTTGTTTTGCCTGCGTGACTGATAAGAATAAGCATGATGGACAATGGCTAATACTGAGTATGAAGAGAGCCTTCCATTAAAGCGAGCCTGTGGCCTAGACCTGCGAGCTCACCTTCGTAACCCCTGTGCGGTTGCTGGACACTTTGCCAAAAGCTTTGCATTTTTGTTTTAAATGTTTCCCAGTAACCTTGTAAGAGCTCATTATTCTCATCAAATTACATCGATGAAGTAGAAGGCTTGGAGAGGTTAAGTGATTTTCCTCAAGTCCTATTATTAGCAAGTGGAGGGGGCTGGATGCCAGTCTGATGGCTTTGACTTTGCCACGTGGCATCGCACACACCTGCGGGCTCTCGGGCTTCATCCCTGCTGCAGAGGCTGTGACGGCTCAGGGCTTCCAAGGGTCTTTCCGTTACTTGGAAAGAACAGTACTTTGACTTTCATGCATGCTAAAATTGTTTGCTAATAGAGACTGTAACTCACCTGCTTTTAGCTGCAAAATAAGATAGTAAGTGTTGTGAAATGAGTCGTGTGACAGACGTTTAATTTTTCAAAAACATGATATTTCCAAAAAGTTTATTTTAGGCGCTTTATAGTCCTGCAGTTTAGCTGAATGGGTATTTTTATCTACAGGTGTAAATAAAAAGTGCTCTGCAGATAGAGAAGTTGGAGTACCAGTTCTCGGAAATTCATAACTTCATAGATATTATTTAACTCTGACTACATTTATCTGTGCATTTATCATCTGAAGGGTTCTCAGAGTCTAAGAGGAGATAAAATAGATAAATGTTTTTGTTCTTCGTTTCATAAAATGAACTTTATGGTTCCTAATTTTCTTGTTCTTGCAACTGTCAACCAAGGAAGTAGAGATGGTTAATTATTGCCAGGCTGTTTTTCTTTTTGAAATGTCTGAAATGTCATTTGGCTCAAACCCAGTTGACAAAGTATCATAAGACACAACTCTACTATCATTGTCTGTATTATGGTTTCAGAGTTGAAACTTGCACCAGGCTGACTTACATTGGCCAAACCACATAAGAGGCCTGAGAACCAAAAACTGCTAGTTTCTACCTTCTGGGGTTGTGATAAATTGGACCCATAAACATTTATGGTCTTGTTCCAAGCCAGAGTTTCTCAACGTTGGCCTTATTGGCATTTAGAGCTGGATAGTTCCTTGTTCTGGGGGTTGTCTTGTGCTTTGTGGTACATAATCGCAGCGTCTCTGAGTTTTACCTACTAGATACCAGTAGCATCCCCATTCCGAATTAAGACAACCACACACCTCTCCAGACGTGAGCTCTATGTCTCCAGAAGGAGGATTTCCACTTGAGAGCCAGCATTCTGTTCCATTGCCCTGGTGTGGTTGCTTTCTAGAGCAATGGCTGGCCAGCTAGCCCTTCTAAACTCTGTAAACCCGAAACCTCTTGCCAAGAGAGTATTAGCTCAGATTTCGAATGAGTGCCCCCCACCAAGAGTATTGATAATCCAACAACTCAGCGAATTGTTGCACATACCTTTCAGCGACCACCCCTTGCTGTCCATGTTGGCGATGCTTTCGAGGAACACACTTTGCCCGAGGAGATGCGGTGGTCTCACAGCCTTCTCCTTCCCAGATGTTGGCTTTATAAGCCTGTGACACCTTCATGAATATATTTAATCAGGCATTCCCTTCCCTGTGCCGGTCATCTATTTCCGTCATAGAGCTTACCCCCATAATTTCAAACATCAAATGGCATTTTATGTCTTATTCATATTCAGGAAGAAATACTGGCCAGAAATGAACATTCTAGGAAGGATTGTGATTAATTAGAGCAAAAGGAAATGAGAGAAACAATGAAGATGAACTCTGGAGACTATTTTGGGTTAAAGGGCCCGTACTGCTACAAAAGTTGTACTTTACAGGAGTCAAGGACTTGAAAGTTTACCTTGATTTCTCTGCAGTTTCTTGAATCTACATTATGTTTCACTTAGGTGTCTCGTGTATCATCAGAGGCTGTTCTTTTTTTCCCCAGTTCAAAATGGCTAGGTGAAGTCAAGATTTCAAAGCTTGTACAGGAAACATCAGGAAGTATAGAATAAAGAGTGAGAAGCAGGACGTTGGACCCCCCACGGTGCTCTCATCATGTGTGCCCTCCTGTTTTGCTTGTTTTTACAGTCTGTGCTGCCCTTTTTAAAATGGCTTATGTGTATGTTTCAAATGGGTATTTTCATCTGTTTATTTCTTTTGACTCTATACATAAGTGTAGATTATCACCCCAGCTTATCGTTGAAAAAAGAGAGGCCTGGTGAAATTCATTGTCAAGAATCCGGACGTAATTAGTAACGATAGATGACGGAAGGATGGGCACCTCGTGAGGAATCAGGGATGTAAGGAAGGCTTGGAAATGAACTATTTAACAAACACAGTCACACCTGAACAAGAAATCACCCCCGACCTCTCTGGGAATTTATTCTGGGGAAGCAACATAGTGGTTTTCAAGGACATACATACCCTGGTATGAAATGCAATAGAAGAAAATTCTAGGCAATGATTTGCACTCTCCTCAAGGATGGGGTGGAAAAACTATCACTGATTTATAATCACTATTTCTCTGACTCAGCTCCCCTCTAGGGCCAGCATGACAAAAATTCATCTTTCATGGGCTCGAATGTTCCATCTGCCTCTTAGAGATTTCCTAAGTGATTATAATGAATAAGCACTGTGTTGTTGACAACTCTAATTTTTAAGTCCTTGCATGTAAAGCAGCTGGTGACCTTCCTTTATCTTCCATCTCACCATGTGTCTCTCCTAGTAAATCAACAGGTGAGGTAAGTTTTAAAATAATCCCTTTTTATGGCATTTACTTTTTCCACAGTTGCTACTGCCACATTTACGTGATAGCAAGTTTCCACACGCTCTTTGGGAGACCGAGAAATCTTGACAGAGTAAGGTCAAGGTCACTTAAAAACTATCTTCCTAATTGCCTTCGTGTAACCAATATTGGATTTTGAATCGTATTCATCAAGTGTGATCATGTATATATCAATCCGAAGCTGGGCCAGGATTCCATTCACTCATATGAGGTACCCATTTTTCCCTCCCCGGACAGTGAAATTCTGAATTATTAAGAGAACAGTGCCTTGTGGTAGAGAAATGAATGCTGCCCTACATCCCCTTCTTCTTCCAGAAACTTCAGAGTAGGGAATCTACCATAAGAATCGACAACATAGTGTTAAAATTGAAAGGTGTGGGGCCTTCTGTAGATATCCAGGAAAATGAGCAATCTCAGAGGACCTGAGCTGTGTTTATTCTAGGCAGCCAATTGATTTATTTGACTCCGAAGAGGACCATGTTTCTCCTTAAACTCTCATTTGCTTCCTTGCTGCCTCACCGCCCCATGTTCCCTGTTAATGGCATATTGCAGTATCTAAATAATGCAAAAGGCCTATTTTATGCAAAAAGTCGTAGTTGTCCTATTTTTTGGCTGTATATGTCACCCACCTTCACCTTAATGTGGCTCTTTTAAGATCTTTACCAAACCGTGCGCTTAACTTAGAGCAATAAAGACATTCGCCAGGAATAGCCTTGTCTGGTTTTATTTACAAAAATTCACATGTTGGCCATAAGCTGGGAGCTGATGATTGATTTCTGTCAAGGAGCTGAATAAATGACTGAAATGATGTTAAAGTCACCATGAAGTGTTTAGCCCCTGAATCTAATAAACAGTTTTGTCATCTCTTCTGAATGGTTCTGATTTTTAACATTAAGTAATAGGTGTCGTGTCCTTACTAATTAGAAATGGAGCCTGTACTTTGAATTATCTTTTATCTATTTTAAGCTTGGAATAACACTCTTTTTCTTGCCTCATTTATGATGCAAAAATATTTAAAGTAGTCCACAAAACTTAAAAGGTGTCTACGGCAGGGTATCATAGGGAATGTTAAAGAGCAAAAACAAATTAAGTTCAAAAATCATCAGATTAGTGGATCGCAATAATACTTCAATTTCTATTAGTCATGAATTGCCTCTAATAAGGTGAAATTTGCAAATAATTAAAAGTGTATTGTTTATAAGTTTAAGAATTCCCCAGACCCATCTTCCAAAACTTGGAATAAAAGATCAGATAGGATAGATGTTGTTTTCTTTGATATAAAGTAGCAAAAAAATGTAAAGAGCACATTGGAAAAAGGATCAGTCACAATGGTGCTTTCGTGAATTGCACTGTTTTCAAGATAAACTAAAGTAATGATTTCCTTACATCCTCCGTTTACATTAACTTCACGCGTATGACGATGTACATTTCCCCCCTAAGTGCCTGTATTTAATGCTTATCTCTGCCGGGGCTTTGCAGGTCATCGGCTTCCTTAAGTAAGTCCAGAACCCAAGTTCTTAATCTGTTAGCAGTGTCTTGAAGGCATTTGCTCCTGAAATAGAAAAGCCATAATGGAAACATGTTGAAATTTCTCCTGTAATTTCTTTTCACTGATACAATATTCGTGTCCTCCGATCTAAGTCTCTGAGTTCTCTGTTGTCAGCTCATCCTGTGAGCTTCTTGTCACATGTTTGTGCTGAGCCACCTGTACCTTTGGACAAATTTGAATGAGTGATCTATGACAAGGCCAGATCCAAGGACGATGTGTCGGGAGACTTCACAGATTCACTCTTGAAGATTACATTTTTTTTTTCAAGTAAAAGCATCAACTACTGGCAGTATGCTAATGCTAAGTGGGGCAGATAATAACTTTTCTCAAAGAAGATTCTTTACGCTCCATTATTACATGTGTGCATGCGCGTGTATATCTTTTGTCTAATGGGAAGTTGATCTGAAGCGTGCCCATTTCAGGGAGATCTAGATCTATATATAGATATGGACACACACAGAGACTCATTGTCTAATAGGAAGTGGGACTCTGAGCCATCGCCACGTCCAGGGATAATTTTAAATTTTATAATTAGCACAGGCACCACCAACGGAACAGAAAGCTGTGGCAGTAGACTGGGGTCCCTGAGGCTTGCCTGTACTCCCTGACAGGCATTAATTCTTTAATCGTTCAATGCGGGGAGATTGTCAGGGTCCTTGGGGACAGCCTGGGTCAGTCAAGCTGGGTCAAGGCACATGGAATAAAGGGGAGAAATCTGTACCAATCTGAAGAGAAGCATTTCGGTAGTGGAACAACCCATAGGGCCACACATGTGCTGACAGCTGTCATCTCTGCCTTCTTCCACGGTCAGACTTTTTCTATGTATTGAAAGAATTCAGTCTGATAAGTAGGGCAGATTCTTCCCAGGAAATACTATACCTCAGGTCTAGTCTAACTCCCCATCATGCTGTAACACATTTTTCTGTTGGAGTTTGCCTAAACTACCTTACTTGGGACGTGTTCCATTTTTTCTTATTCATTCATTAAATGCAAAATGTTTTACTAGCATAATAGATCCTTTGATACTCAGGGGTTAACTGAAGTGATATTTGTTTAGCAAAACTGTCATCTGGCATTGAAATATAAATAAGAATTGATGGTATGCTCTATTGACCAAAGGTTCTATGCACTCGCTCGCACACACACACAAACACATACACATACTTTAGACCCTCTTTGTATATATGTGCACTCTGCATATAGTTACTAGCATGCATATACATATAAATATCTGTCCAAAGAAGTATGTATACATACACTTTTAAATTACAGGGGAAAGTAAAGGTACATGGTAATTATGACGATTTCTGAGATATGGGGGTCACAGAATCTTGGCTCTGCCCAATTCTAATGAAATGAGCAGAAAAGTAAGCTTAAAAAAAACTAGCAGTAATATATCTGCTGTCAAAGGTGCAGGGAAATATGAGCGTGTCATTTTCTTCATGGCTCAGAGTGGAGAATCAATAGATAAAATCAAGCTAGTTTTCTAAAATAGAAAGCATATCAACAGATGATACAAAGTTATCATTACAACCACTAAAAATAGGGAAATCAGAAATCTTCTAACTCAGAAAAAAGGAAGTATCACACATAAGCAGGTGCGCACACACACGCACCCAAAATAAGACCTTCCGTTTCACAAAAGATAGGAAGCATAGGCAGCGTGAGCACACAAGTGCGCGCGTGCACACACACACACAGGTCAGAATAAGATCGAACATCAAAATTCTTATGAGACAAGTTTATTAAAAGAAAAAAATGACTGAGTTTCTTTAAAAGTGGTAAATCCCAATTCAATGCCTAATACAAGTGATATCTCTAAAACAGTCATTTTCAAAGGATGAGGAGTTAAAGGCTGATTTTGCATTCTCTTATCCCCTCCCTGGGGGACATTTGCCAGTGTCGGGGGACAGCTATGAGTGTCATAACAGAAGCGGGGGGTGATCGTGGCATCTCCTGGGCAGAGCCCACGAATGCTCCTAAATATTCGACATCACACGACACAGCCACCAAAACCAAACATTACACCATCTCAAACGTTAGTAGCTCCAGGGTGGAGAAACCCTGACTTCAACCAAAGTGGCTCAGAAAAGCTAAAGTACCAAAAAAGCACATCAGGTACAAACTTTAAAATCATTAGTGTAACAAAATTGCTACGAGGCCAGCTTAAAATTAAGGCAAACGTGGTAAAAGGCCCATACTTTGTGACACTGTATATAGTTGACAGTGGAGACCGAGCTATCAGCAGTCTTTACACGTTTCATAGTAGGATCCAAAACGTAAAGCTTAGAGGAAGAAGGCATGAGGGGAAATTCACCCGGACACAAGGGTAGGAGACCCAGCGTCTGTATTTTAAACACCTACAAAATGTCTGCAGTAAATGAAATTACACTCAAACGTCATGAAAATATAACAGTTTTCCAAAAACTTAGAACACACAGAAGAGCATGTATGTAGTTCAGTTTGTTTTGTTCTGTTTTCTCTTAATGGTCAGTCACCAGTGATTATTTCATTGCTGAATCAAAATGACTCCCTGAGTCCTCAGCTGTGTCGATCCTGGGCATTCAACCCTGCGATTTCCCACTGGCCGTCCCATCCGGGGCCACGGCTGCCTGTCATCCAACACTGTCTTCCTTCTCTGACCTCCCTTCTGAGACGCCATTTGCCTGCTAACCATTTCAGCCTGTCTATCTTCAACCTAGAGAAGCTAAATAATTTTTTTAATCCCTTTCACTATTCAGCTTTTCTCTTAAACTACTGTCTTCTCGGTCACCCACACTACCCTCTCGGAGTTGTGCTTATTTGGTTTTCTTTGTCTCCTTTGACTCACACTCCATCAGTCCAGTCCCTATGTTGCAATTATTCTGCCTCCTTAACGTCCATAAAATTGTCTTTTCTTCTCTTCCCAGGTTATCTTGACCTGCACACTTATAAAAGCTTCTCCTCCATTTTCTCCTGCCTATGTCCATGTCAGTTTCAATCTCTTTCTCCATCAGGAAGATTTGTCATCCTGAAGGGCAACTTCGGAACATTCTTGAATCTGTCTAAATCGCAGTTTTTGAGAACAGAGACAGTAGAGAGTAAATCTAACCAAGTAGTTCATTGCACAGGTGAGAAAAAATACAATGATGCATATTTAATTACATTCACAACCGGGGCCGGAACTCCAGATCTCTTGCTTGCCATTCTGATTTTATTCCTTCTTGCCTTCCATATTCATACTTGTGCCCACCTGGCGCCTTGTTCAGCTGACAGTGGTAAGTCCTGCTGAGGAGATGCAGATGTGACCTTGAAGACACATTGAGAAACACATTACTTCAAGGAAAAATGCCAAGGTAATTGAGTTCCCAAAGAGAGAGGAGAGAGAAATAGAATGTTTTAAACACTTTGGAAACACTGACACTGTCAGATAGGATTCGAGTGCGATTCTTAATCACGTTAAAAGAAAGAAAAAAAAACCAGACACACACAATACATTTGTTAAAATACTTCCTAATGAGTTATATAGATAAGGAATGAAAAGCTATTAATTTTATTTCTACTTCAAATTGGTCTTTGGTTTATCTGCCATTTTGGTCTCGAAGAATTCTTTTACCAATATGAGTCTTGCATGTGTCATGAAATCTTCGTTTAACTTTTTCGCTTGTCACTTCTACATCATTAGCAGCCTGAAAGTCAAAGAATTCTTGTAGATTTAAAAAAATATAAAAGGTTATCTGTCGAGACCACTTGAGAGAAGCGGTATTATTATTATCATTTTAGGTGATGTGGCATTTGGGTGTCCTCTTTTCTGCAGGCCATTTGTATTCCTACCTTATATGATGAACTTAACAGATGAGAAATCGGGTGTCTCTTCCAGAAAGGGACGTTAATTTCCTAGAGAAAGAGAGTGACTGTAAAGTATGTTTCCGTTAATAACTGCAGGATAAGAGATCGTCTTTCCTTCCAACGGTCCCTGGAAATAATACCCATTTATATCAACAAAACTCATGGATGCCTATGAAGGAAACAGCCGTGAGGTCGTAAGAATGTTTTCGTGTTTCGTTTATAGAAAGCTTTCCCACCAAGGTCCCATCAAATTTATAGGAACAGTATGCGATCATTTGGGAATATATTTTAATGAGAAGTATGTGAACTAATGATATCTTCCGAACTCTTTGTATAAATGAAGTATTAAAAATGAAGCAAATTGATAGGCTTCCGTGTAAAGAGAACTTCAATCTCAGATGTCAGGACACCCTTTTTTCCCTCCATTATGTCTTCAAGCAATTTCAGCAAGAATGCTTTTGCATGGTCATGTAGATCTATGTCTTACTCTTGGTCAGAACTTGAACATTTTTGTAAACATGTGAGCAAATTAGTTAAAAACAGTCAATCACATTGTTTTGGTAAGCTTTGTAGACTAAGCAACTGTTAGTGAAATCATTAATTTTTACTTTGCAGACATTGACAATTTAATGAATGTAGCCATTTTGTAATGTTGTGATCCCAATCCTATGATATGTACTATGATAGATAGATTTTATTAATGTCACTAGAATATTTTAACCTTAAAAATTTTATAAGTCCGTTTTACTTCCTGTTTTTGCTAAGGAGGGGGGCAGGAGACGTGTAGGTGTATCTGTTCCAAAATTTTTTTAACATTATTCATTTTTTGAGAGACATAGAGAGACAGTACAAGCCGGGGAAGGACTGAGAGAGAGGGAGACAGAGCATCTGACGCAGGCTCCAGGCTCTGAGCTGTCAGCACAGGGCTGGACATGGGGCTTGAGGCCATGAAATGTGAGATCCTGACCTGAGCCAAAATCAAGAGTCAGACACTTAACCAACCGAGGCACCCAGGCGCCCCATCTAAATTACTCATATAGTTGTCACTGTATCACTGTATACCACAGAATAAATTGGATGCAAGATATATTTTAATTTCTCATCAGTGTCTTAATGTTTTTAGAAAATGTATCTTTAAAAGAAACTACACATATCCTACTACATGAGGTATTTCTCACAGTACAGCCCAAGATAAGAATCCCATTAAAAATGACGCTGTTGGGACTCGAAGTGACCATAGGAAGGTTAAGAACATGAAAGTGGAAAGAAGTCTGCTTTGGATGCATTTCAACATTTTTTATAACATGTATATAAAATAAAAGGTGAAAACGTAGGTCTGGTAGCATTTTATCACCCAGGCCCGTTTGTACTGATAACTAATTCTTCCTGCAAAGGTTAATTAAATTATGAACACACACCTGCAGAATATTTGTGTGTTTAAAAAATTCATTAAAAGTGGAACATACCTTCCTGTTTGGCCAATTCCTTAATGAATATATTTGCATTTAATAATAGCAGCCACCTTTTGAGCTTTCCTGCTCATTTTCGCTGCCTTTATCCTAAGCAGACAGATTTCCAAGGTTAAGACCAAAGGCTTTGTGAAAATGTCACAGGTTTGTCCTTGTCGGAAAAAACCTTAAAAGTCTCTTCTTGTAGTTTACTTCAATGTCATTCCAAGCGAAGGAAACTTTATCATCCCAAACATAAACCCAAAAAATGGTGTTTTGTAGTATTATGAAAGGCTTTATTATATATATATGTATATATATATATTCTGTCTTCTAACCGACACATTTTAGCACGTAGTTCATAAAAGATGACATTAAAACTGCTTTCATTGCAACCCCAAAGTTCAAGTTTATATCTTAAGCTTTCTCTTTTCAGAAAGGGTTACATGGGAGTAAACTCCAAGATTTTGGATGAAGAAATCTGTTTATTTCTTGGAACGAGTTGTATGTTATTATTAAGGAGTTATATAGACTCATGCATAAATCAATGAATAAGAAAAAGGAGTTTCGAATTAGCATTGACTTCATTTCTGGTTTGCTGGGGCTATACCTCCATGATTGTGGCAGATAATTGCTTTATCATCAAACTTGATGAATGTATGTCATGGTCCGGGAAAGTTCCTGGTTCTGCTCTTGGAGCTCTGTAATTGAACAGTGGCTGACAACTTTGGTTGTATCTAATCCTGCCACGGTATCATGAAATCTAAGCCGTGTGGGATAGTAGCCTCTGTCATGTGACGATAAATTGCATCATGTTAGGAATGCTCCCTGAATCTTCAGTAAAAGAGGCTATAAATAGTTTTGATTATTCATTTCTGCAAATAAAGTACCCCAGGTCTTAGTGGCTTAAAACAACAATAATCAATTTGTTAGTCCCTCTTATTTGATTTTAGGAATGGGTAGGTGTTGAAATTCGCCTCTGTGCCTTGGTCCCTGAGCGTATTCTGTTTACAGCGTAGTTGGATGCACCTTTCACAAAACCTGTCATCCCCTTAAGCTCTAAAACTAGTGTGGGAGTGAATCCTAGGTATCCAAGCTGGGAAGGAAATAAGAAGGATAAAGGGAAGGAAGTGAAAAACATTGAGAAAATTCAATTCCTTTTTTCTTTTTCTGTTCTTTTTTGGATGGACTTTAGGTAAAGGGGTAGAGTTAGTTATTTCACGGTACTTTATCCTTGTTCAATGCAGGGCTCTACTTCCTTTTGTTTATCTTTCCTTTTTTTCTATATCCTCTCTCCCTGCTTCTCCCCTTTACTTTTCTTTCCCCACAGTCACTCATCAAATATGTTTATAGGAATTACTTTGTATGTATTCCTGTAAGATGTGTATTGTTGTTAAGAATACATTTGTAGGGGCGCCTGGGTGGCTCAGTCAGTTAAACGTCCAGCTTTGGCTCAGGTCATGATCTCGTGGTTTGTGGGTTCGAGCCCCGCGTTGGGCTCTGTGCTGACAGCTCAGAGTCTGGAGCCTGCTTCGGATTCTGTGTCTTCCTCTCTCTCTGACCCTCCCCTGCTTGCTGTCTCTCTCTCTGTCTCTCAAAAATAAATTAAAAAACATTAAAAAAAGTTTTTTAAAAAAGAATACATTTGTAACTTCCTCAAAAGTATGGTCTTAGAGATTTCAACCTAACCTTTGTCTTGTATTTTTTCATTGTTGTATGTAATAAGATACACTCATGTTGCCGCGTATACATGTAGTCTGTTATTTCTAACTCCTGTCAATGCTTTAATGAATGTATTCACGTTTTTTTACTTGTCCACTCTTGCAAGTTACATCTGCTCCTCTTCGCTATAAATTGCATGATAAATATTTGCATACATGCCCTTGTGGGAAGCATTGATAGAAAATTCTCTTCGCAGTCAAAATGAAATTAGGAATTTGTCACTGTGTGACCAATCAGTGCTTTACAGGTCCCCTTAAACTCTTCAAATTTCTGCATACAACACAGTTAAAACAAACACTGAGTGTATTGAAAAGAAACAACACAAGAAGTATTTTACTAAGAGTGTAATGCCAAGATTGTTCTCTCAGGCCTAAAATTATTTACTTCCTTAGATTTGATTGAAGGGACAGTTACTGTCTTGAATACGAGTTATTATGGCATTCACATTATTATTTTTTAGTACTAAAGATTACAGTGTGCATTCATAACTTTTCACAGGCTAGTTAGCATCAAGGTTCATTCCACATAAACTAAAGAAACCTTGCAGTGATCTAGGTCCATTTACTCCCCGCCTCAGTGTTTATGTCATCGCCATCCTGAATGTTACATGTCCATACATGAGACAGTCCACAAAACAAGGTTGCTTTTTTTTTTTTGCATTAAACAGTTATGAATATTATGTAGAAATTAAGAGAGGAAATAGTATTCTCTGTTCATCTAGAGCCATACCGTTTCTGGTATGATTATCTTTTCCTCTGACATTGAAACACTTTTTAATACTTCTTACAGTACAGGTGTGCTTATAGAAAATTATCTCATTTTTAAAATCTCAAATGCCCTTTTTTTTTACCTTGACTTTTGAGTGATAGCTTTGCCCAATATGAAATTCTTGTTATATTTTTTTAACACTTTGAATATGGCATTCTAGTGTCTTCTAGCAACTATAATTTTAGGTGAGAAGTCAAATTTTAATCATCATTCTTCTGTGTTTATTGTATCATTTTCCTCTTGTTACTTTCAGGGATTTTTGTACTTGGGGTGTGAAATAGTTTGCCTGTAATATGCTTGGATCTGTTAGTCTGAATTTGCACTCGTTGGGTGTCACTGAGATTCTTGTATCTGTACATTCATTATTTTCACCGACTTGATAACTTTGTTTATTCAGATATTTTCACACCATATTCTCTTCTCCCTCTGAGACACCAATTAAATGTAAATTGGACTTTAATTTTCTTTTTAATATTTCTTTACTTTTGAGAGAGAAACAGAATGAACCAGGGAGGGGCATAGGGAGAGGGAGACATAGAATCAGAAGCAGGCTCTGGGCTGTCAGCACTGAGCCCAAAGAAAGGCTCAAACTCAAAACTGCAAGATCATGACCTGAGCAGAAGTCATACGCCCAACCAACGGAGCCACCAAGGCGCCCCTGTAAATTGGACTTTTTAAAATTGCCCCATAGGTCCCCAAGGCTCTGTTTCTTTTCCTTTTTTCTTTCCCCCTGTTCTTCAGATTAGATCATTTCTAGGGTTCTGCCTTCAAGTTTATAGACTCTTTGTCATTCATATTCTGTGATTTAAAAAAAAAGATTGGTACTTTTCTGCAATTTTCATTTGTTTCTTTTTAATTCTGTATCTCTGCTGAGATTCCTATCTTTTCATTTACTTTGATCCATACTTCATATGATTGCTTGTAGATACAATAATTCTTGTACAATTCTTGTTTGCTCAAAACACCTCGGTCATCTCAAGATTGAACTCTGCTAATTGACTTTTCTTTTGATAGAAAGTGACATATTTCTGTTCCTTCAGTTCCTCCTGTCAATTAATTTTATATTACACTCATTGTAAATTATATATTGTGTTTGGATTTCAATATAGTCTATTGAAGAATATTGCCTTTTGCTTGCTTATTTTAGTAGGCAGTTAATTTAATAAGACTGACACTTCAATCTGCATGTCTTGCTTGGGTAGCAATTCAAGTCTTAGTTCCGTTCTTTAATCCTTACCTGTGCTACTTGAAGTCTCCTAGAGGTCAGCTAGAAATTATACACAGAATTTGGATTCTTCTTCTCTGGGTCTTTCCTTTCTGAAACTGTCCATTCCCTTTCAAGTGTCTTCAATTGCCCAGAATAGTTGTGGGGTTTCCAGTAGAGTTTTGGCCACCTAACAGAACTTTTTTGTGGTCTTCCCTCAAGCTAAAAGCCATATAATATGGGAAAATTACCTTTGTCCCCTTCTTCTGAATATTGACTAGCTCTAGAAATGCCCTGCATTTGGTGTTCTTCAGTATGTTCAAGTATGTTTTTGCTCTCTTCCCTTCCCCTCCCCTCCCCTCCTCCTCCCTTCCCTCCCCTGCCCCCTCCTTTTCCTCCCTTTCTCTACCCTCCCCTTCCCAACCCTCCCTTTTCCTTCCTCCACTCTGTCTCTCCCTCCCTCATTCTTTCCTCCTTTCCTTCCCCTCACCTCTCCTTCTCTCTTTGTTCTTTTCATTTTCTTGCCCCAGAATTGACAGTTACCAGCAGAAGGAGAATGGACAGTAGGAGATTTAGGTCCGTGCAAATTTGAGGATATTAAGTCCTCCTTTGAAACCCAAAAAACTACAACTATTTGATATCCCACACTCAAAAATATAAACATTCCCATGGTTAGAAGATAAACCATGATCTATTTTATATAAAGTACTGTTGTTGCAAAAATAAAAAAATAAGACAGTTTTGTTGCACTTGGATAAAAATAACTTCCAATTGAATTTTTAAAAAATTTTACTCATTTTCCTTTTTATAAAAAGGATGGCAGAGGGTGGGCAAATGTCCTCTTTATCTAAAAATTTTTATTTGTTTTAAATATAATTTTTAATACCATAAAAATGTTTCTGAGATATTTTTTTGCCTCCGGAACTGGAAAAAGCATATCAGGAACGCAGTTTAAGGGTAGAAGAATAATGAGCTAATGACCTTTGTAAGTAAGTGGAATTCAAGACTGAAGTGAGAAGGAATTTAGCCTGGGCAGAGACTGATGAATGAGAGAGATTTTATCATCCCGAATGAGATCTGAACATGACTGTTTTTCTAATTTATCAGAAGAGTGGTAATTAAATTAAGGAGAAGATATCAGCACTTACTAGGTTTTCTCTGCTCTTAGTCATTTGGAAATGACCATGGTCTCTAAGGACAAAATTGTTATTTACAGTCAGGCAATTAAAAGAAAAGAAATTAGTCCTCAGAAAGAAAGCGTGCGAGAGAGAAATATGACTCTATCTCTCAACATACTAAGAACTGTGATAACCAAAGGGGAATAAGAGCTCATGTCATAGATATTTCTGTGTATGTTTACATGTGTTCTGCACAAATATAAATATACCTTTAATCCCTATGTAGCTATTTGGGGCTTATCCAAAGTAGATCTTAGGTGTGGCAGTAAAGCATAGCTGAATATCCTAGGTCCTAGTGTGATCAATCATTCCTTGGTCGATGAGCAAATGGAAGATTTTATTCTGTTAAAATGTTGTTTTATGGCCAGATAAGCTCCCAAGTATCTAAAATCACTAAAGTTCTCAGTAGGTCATCAAGATTCTGAACTGAAGGCCCCCATAATCATTGGATAAATATACATTACCTTTATAGTTTAATGAGAAAAATAAACTGCCAGACACATTGTGCTCAACTCAGGGCCATGGCAAGATTTCATCTCTGCCTAAGCTCTTAGGTGTTACAGTGTCCCAGCATTAAAATTGGGATAGTTCCCAGAAGTGCACAGATATGAATGCTCAGAGTCTTTTTTTCTTGGTGCCGGATTCCGTCCCATTTTCTGATCCATCAAATCCCACACCTGAGCATTTTCTGGTTCCAGCCAATTGCCCAGGCTTTTGTATTTTGGCTTCCCAATTTGTTTCTCTTGTTCTTTTGGCAGACGTCTGAGCCCCTTGATAATTTACTTTTCATACTCTTTTATGTTTTCGTTTTCCTGATGCTCAGTAATGTTTTCGATCTCAGACCTACATCCACTCCTGAATTTTCACACCTTCATATACACAACTCGGATTCTCTCGTTGGTTTACATTTTGGCTTTTTGCTTCATCATACTTTTATAAACTTAATTTGTTCTTCTGGTAGACAGTGTAAGCTGGCTTCTCATTCTTGCTTGTTCTCAGCTTCTCCAGCAACTCTGAAAACTTTGCTGGTCCACTAGGCAAGCCATCCCTCATTTCGATCCCAACTGTTGACTTTCTAAAATTCGACTTCCTGCCTTATATGTTCTTTGTCTTTCTCTATTTACTATAATTTAGTTACCATGTGCCTCTCTGTTGGTATCAATCTTCATAGTGCATCATTAACCTGATGTAACAGTAAAAATACAGCCATGATAATTAATCTCCCCCAAACCATATAATTCATTAATGCTGCCATTTTTTTCATGATGTTCTATCCATACATTATTGAGGTTCCCAGCTCATTTCTCCTGACTCTGTCATTCAGTTTTGAAATAGAATATAGAGAACAGTGGTTGCTAACTGTAGACATCACCTTGCTGTTACTATTTCTCATTAATAAGTATGTGAATATTATTGCCCAGTGGGTCTGGTCTGGGGCCCATGTTAGCGATCTGTGGGGTGATTGCTTCTGAGTACAGGATCCCAAAACAGATGGGTAGAAATGGGAAAAAAAAAGTATTGTTTGGAAGACATGGAAGACCTCTGTTATTCTGGGAGGACAAACGTGCTATGCCTATCATCTGGAGTCTAATCTGGGGATTTGTCAAAACTTTTACTCTTCCTCTGCCCATTTGAAAAATTGAGTTTGTTCATTTGTTTTGCTATTGCGTTTTAGGAATTCCTCATATGTTTTAGATATTAATCCCTTATTGAATATGTGGTCTGCAGATATTTCTCTCCCATTTTATAGGTTGCCTCTTCATTTTCTTAATATTTTCCTTTGTTGTGCTGTTTTAGTTTGATGTGGTCTTACTGGTTTGTTTTTGTTGCCTTTGCTTTGAGTGTCAAATCCAAAAAAATCTGCCAAGACCAGTGTCAAGGAGAATACCTCTTACGTTTTCTTCCAGAAGTTTTATGGTTTCAGGTCTTATGGAGATGGGGGTTCAGTTTCATTCTTTTTCATGTGGCTGTTCAGTCTCCCCAGCACCATTGATTGAAAAGATTGTCCTTTCCCCATTGGCTTTTCTTGGCTCCTTTATTGTAAATTAATGGCATGTATAGTGTGTGTGTGTGTGTGTGTGTGTGTGTGTGTGTGTGTGTATTTCCTGGGCTTCTGTTCCACTGATCTATGTGTCTTTTTTAATGCCAATACCATAATGTTTTGGTTAGTATTTTTTTTTCAGAGAGTGGGGCGTGTGAGGGGGATGGGGAGGGGCAGATGGAGAGAGAGAGACTCTTAGGCATGGTCCACAGTCATCATGGAGCCCCAAATGGGGCTCTATCATGACCTGATTTGAAATCAAGAGCTGGATGCCTAACCAAGTGAGCCACCCAGGTGCCTTGATTACTATATTTTGATGTAGTTTGAAATCAGGGACTGTTATGCCTCTAGCTTTGTTTTTCTTTCTCAGGATTACTTTGCCATTTGGTGTCTCTGTGGTTCTATATGAATTTCAAGATTTTTTTTATGTGTGAAAAATGCCATTGGAGTTTTGATAGGGATTGCCCTGAATTTGTAGATCACTTTGGGTAGTATGGACATTTTAACACTACTCTTCCAGTTCATGAGTATGGGATATCTTTCCTTTTGTTTATGTCTTTTCAATTTCTTACACAATGTCTTATCATTTTTAAACTACAGATCTTTCATCTCCTTTGTTAAATTTATTCCTTTTACTCAGTTTTAAGCTGTTGTGAAGGGATTGTTTCCATCTCTCTTCTGATCGTTAATTGTTGGTTTATAGATACACAACTGATTTTTTGTAAGTCTATATCCTGCAGGTTTGCTGAATAGGTATGTTTTTCCAAAGAAGACATAGAAATGGCTAACATATATGAGAAGTTGCTCAACATCATTAATAATGAGGGAAATGCAAATCGGTACTACAGTGAGGTATCACTTCACACTCTTGAGAAGAGCTACTGTCAGGACGACAAGAAACAAAAGGTTGAGGAGGATGTGGACCCAAGGGAGCGCTTGTACTGATGATGGGAATGTAAACTGGTATGACTTCTCTGGAAGACCACTGTGGAGATTTCTCTAGAAATTTAAAATAGAACTATTCTATGATCTAGTAATTCTTCATATAAACCTGAAGGAAATGGAACCATTCTCTCAAAGAGATAGCTGCACTCCCATGTTTATTGCAGCGTTATTCACAATAGCCGGAGTACGGGAAACATCCTAAGTGTCATAGTTGGATGACTAGGTAAAGAAAGTGTGGTAAAGAAACAGTGGAATGGGGGCTCCTGGGTGGCTTAGTTGGTTTAGTGTTCTGCTCTTGATTTTGACTCAAGTCATCTCATGGTTCATGAGTTCAAGCCCTGCATCTAGTTCTGCGCTGACGGTATGGTTCCCGCTTGGGATTCTCTCTCTCCATCTCTTTTTCTGCCCCTCCTAGCTCATGCTGTCTGTCAAAATAAATAAATAAACTTGAAAAAAAAGTTAAAAATATTATAAAAAAAAACAATGAGCCTGGGGGGCATTCTGCTAAGTAAAGCAGAGAAAGACAAATACTGCATGGTATCAGTTATACATGGAATCTAAAAAATTAACAGGTCAAACTCATAGAAACAGAGTAGAAAAGTGATTGCCAAGGACTGGGGAGGGTAAGATGGGGAATAGGGAGAAGTTGGTAAAAGAGTACAACTTTTTTATATTAGGGTGAACAAGGTCTAACGATAGACTATATAACATGGTGAACAAAACTGACCAGATTGTATTATGTAGCTGAATCTCTTCTTCTAAGAGAATCAAACTTAAATGTCAGTAACAAAAGGGCAAATACATGAGGTGCTGAATATGTTAATGAACTCAATGGAAAGGAGAAGCAAATCTTAAACTTTATGCACTTTAAATCTTACTTTTTTTGTTTTTTACTTATTTTCATTTTACATCGTGCAATGTCGATTATGTCTCAATGTTCTTTTTTTAAATTTTTTAAAATGTTTTATTTATTTTTGAGACAGAGCATGAGTGGGGAGGAGCAGAGAGAGAGGGAGACAGAGAATCAGAAGCAGGCTCCAGGCTCTGAGCTGTCAGCACAGCCTGACGCGGGGCTCGAACTCACGAACGTGAGATCATGACCTGAGCTGAAGCCGGAGGGCTAACTGACTGAGCCACCCAGACGCCTCTATGTCTCAGTGTTTTTAAAAAAAAAAAACAACCTCTTACTCTTTTTACTGTTCACTGTTTATGATGCTTGATCAGGTCGGTGTCTGTGTAGGAGAAAACTTGTTCTTGGCAGCATCATCTGAGAAGCAGAATTGAGGAGCTATGGGGTGTTTAAGTACTACTTATGTCAAAGGGTTAATATATAAGTAGTAAATGGTGACTGGAAAGTTCCTCAGCATCCTGCCTCAGTTTTTTATTATAGTTTATTGTCAAGTTGGTTTCCATATAACCCCCAGTGCTCTTCCCCACAAGTGTCCTCCTCCATGTCCATCACACCCCTTCCCCTTACCCCCTCCCTCTTCAGCCCTCAGTTTGTTTTCAGTATTCAAGAGTCTCTCATGATTGGCCTCCCTCCCTCTCCCTAACTCTTTTTCTCCTCCCCTCCCCATGGTCCTCTGTGAGGTTTCTCCTGATAGTCTTATGAGTGAAAACATATGGTATCTGTTCTTCTCTGCCTGGCTTATTTCACTTAGCATCACACGCTTGAGGTCTATCCACGAATGGCCAAATTTCATTCTTTCTCGTTGCCATCTAGTATTCCATTGTATACATAAATCATATCTTTTTGATCCATCATGGGTTGATGGTCATTTAGGCTCTTTCCATGATTTGGCTATTGTTGAAAGTGCCGCTATGAACATTGGGGTACATGTGCTCCTATGCATCTGCACTCCTGTATCCTTTGGGGATGGAATGGGTAAAGATAGTTGCAAATGACATATCAGATAAAGGGCTAGTATCCAAAATCTAGAAGGAACTCCCCAAACTCCACATCCAAAAAACAATTAATCCAGTGAAGAAATGGGCAGAAGACATGAATAGACACTTCTCCAAAGAGGACATCCAGATGGCCAACAGACACATGAAACGATGCTCAACATCACTCATCATCAAGGAAATACAAATCAAAACCACACTGAGATACCACCTCATGCCAGTCAGAGTGGCTAAGATGAACAAATCAGGAGACTACAGATGGTGGTGAGGGTGTGGAGAGACGGGCACCCTCCTCCACTGCTGGTGGGAATGTAAACTGGTGCAACCGCTCTGGAAAACAGTGTGGAGGCTCCTCAAAAAACTGTCAGTGGAACTCCCCTATGAACCAGCAATAGCACTGCTGGGGATTTAGCCTGACTCAGTTTTAACAGGATCTTGTTTTCTTGTCTTTCCAATATTTTTGTAGGTACCATCTCTTTCAGGTCCAGTCACCAGGCCAGACCTCCTAAAAATGGTTCCTGGTATAACTGGGTGTCTGATGCCTAGACATGCCACAGTCCCCTGTCATTTGAAACAGCTGGTGTGGAATAAAAACCACCCTCTCTCTCATTGTGTTCCTGAGGAGATTGAAAAGGGTTGAGGTAATGGTAACGGAGGTTGTTTTTTCTTCCCCCCCAAGCTGGACTCTTCTTGTCAGAACTAGGTAGCCAGTGAGTGAAAATTTCAAGCAACAGAGGAGCTGGTGTGCATGGGTGTATATGCCCCTCCCCCGCCCCCACACATATCATACAATAAAGTGATTGGCCTGGAACTAACGTTAGGATCTGACTTTCCACTGTGCAAAGATCTAAAATGTAGACTTATTATTACCATAATTCTTTTTTTTCTGTGTAAAATCTGAATGAGAGAATTGAAAATACCATACCATAAAACCTTGAAGCCAGAAGAGAATTTTAATCTTTCCCCGTCATTTTCTTTAAAAAAAAGAATAAAAAGATGAAATACATAAAATACATATTCATACACATATATGTATGCATATACGTGGAGTGCCCGGGAGGTTTCAGTTTGGTTGAACGTCTGAGATCAGCGTGGGTCATGGTCCCGCGGCTTGTGAGTTCGAGCCCCACGTTACGCTCTGTGCTGACAGCTCAGAGCCTGGAGCCTGCTTCAGATTCTGTGTCTCTGTCTCTCTCTGCCTCCCCTGCTTGTACTTTATCTCTCTATGTCTCAAAAATAAATAAACATTGAAAAATATATATATGCTTACACATAAAGTGTAGCTGATGGATCTTTTAATAAGGATGCTGTTAACATTTGTCTAGATAGACTGAGGCAGTGTTCATGATAACTGACCCCTGAAAGAAGGGAAGTTTTTGATTTGGCCAAATATTTGGGGGGGGGGGCGGTGCCTGGCTGACTTAGTCAGTCGAGCATCTGACTCTTGATCTCATGGTTGTAAGTTCAAGCCCCATGTTAGATGTAGAGTTCACTTTAAAAAATAAACAAAATCCTTTTTAAAATCACAAAATTGTAGATGCCTTAGGTTCTAAAGACTTTGTAGCGATACAGATGAAACTTGGTCTTGTGTTGCCATTACCAAGTCCACGATGCGGTTTTGAACTCCTCAGGGTGTACTGTATGCAGAAATGTCCGCTAAAATGGCTGCTGTAAACTTTGCATTCATTGTGTGACACATACTTTATCCTCAGGATAGTTTTTAGGAGGCTTCTGTGTGGCTTAGTTCAGTAAGCATCCAAGCCTTGATTTCACCTCAGGTCATGATCTCACAGTTGTGGGTTCAAGCCCTACGTTGCGCTCTGCGCTGAGTGTGGAGTCTGCTTAAGATTCTCTCTTTCTGCCCTTCCTCCCTGCTGCCACACATGCTCGTTCTTGCTAGCTCTCTCTCTCTCTGAATAATTAATTAATTTAAAAAAATAAAATAGCATAATGGAATTTTCAGTTGATTTTCAAATCAATAGCTTTTTTAAATGTGATGTGTGTACTAAAGTATATTTTGACCATTCCAGAGCTGGAAAATATGATTGGGATGAGCTAAGCCCTCTCATTCCTTTTGCTGGGTTGCAGAGTCTGAACCACATCAGACGGTGACCATTCATTTCGACCACAGTCTCCTTTAATGATTCATCCACCCCAGCACTCAACAATCCAGACTACTGGAATGTTTTACTGTATATACCTTGACACTTGAACTCACCCATTTTTTTCCCCAGTTTTACACAGTTTATAAAGCTTCTTAATCTAATAATAATTCCTAATAGACTGCAATGTTATTATTGAATGACCTTGGACCAAATTTTTGGTAAGGGGAGCAACCCTAATTGTTAGCATTTCTCTTAAGTATTTTCATTCTTTTGTATATTTTAGGGTATGCATTACTAATCATAATTGAGGTTATTATAGTTTATGATGCACTTTCCTACCCAAGTTCTCTTTTTCTGGTCCTTCCACAAACACTGATAAACAGAGAGATGAGGGATTCATTCCACTGAGACCAGGAAGGAAGAAATCTGGGAGAAGGATGAACAATGCTTCCATGAAATGAAGGCTCAGGCTGAACAGGAGATGGACAGGAGAGCGTGGCCTGATATAATGTCAGTGGGTTTCAGCTGCTGAGCTCTATGAGATTGATACATGCGCCCAGAACAGTTTCTCTGTTCTGATTACTAATTTCTGTATCCAAATCAAAGCCCGTACGTTGTGCAGACTACTATTGCCTGGTTATATGGACACGGAATTGCACTGGGACCAGCTTGGTGCATACATGTGCTACCACACCCTGGGTGCACATACGACCTTTATAGATGAAACTAGCTGATTTCAGCCCTCTTTCCCTCCAGTCCTCTTTCCTTTCCTTTCCTTTCCAGTCCACCTCCCACTGGGTAGCAGTGGAAAGAGAGAGCTCAAACACGTCTGCATGTTAAGAGCACGGGGCTAACGTTGGCTCACCAAATGCTGAAGTTACATCCATTCAGGAAGACCTTTGAGAAGTCATTTTTCTTTTCTTTTTTTTCCTGAGTGTTGCCAAACTTGATTTAAAGCTGGAGATTTTGTGTTGCATTAAAAAAAAAAAATCAGAGTTGTTTACTGACCGAGGGAGGAGTCGATGAACTCAGTCCCCGAATGTTTAAACTTCCAGAATGTCCTTAAGCTGTGATGAGGCAGGGTCTCGGAATCCCGGCTCAGCCCAGTCCTCCCTTCACAGGGAGCTGGCTGGCAGGTGACGTCCCCTCCCAGCTGCTTGTCTGTCCCTGCTTGTCCCCAGCTTGTAGAGCAAGACAGCTTAAAAGGCTTTTAGGGTTTTGTGGGTCAGATACCCAATGGCAAAAATTCCCCCCACTCCCCGATCCCACAAAGAAAACAGCCTCTTTTTGAAATTGGAAACTTTAAAGAAAGATTTATGAACCTTCAGAGTTATAAAACCATCTGGTGCTTTACAGACTGGTTGCTTTGACGGTTCAAAGTTTAAACCGCACCCCCCCCTTCCCCGCCCCAACTCGTCCTTCTAGAATAGTTCAATTCCGTCTGTACATTGATGCCTGCGAGACGCGTCTTTGAAACGTGTTGAATGACTTGTGAAAATCAGTAGGATTTGGAAGAATATACCTGTTACTTTTGAAGGACATTTTTACTGTTTGCTACGTGCTGCATTATGGAACCCAGTTGGTGAACTCTGAGTTTCCACTCTGCTTAGCTCTCTTGCAGGAGCACTGTGTAATTTTGGTTTTGTTTTGACAGTTGGTGACCTTTGACCCTCTGAGTAAAATGTTTAGGCTGAGGAGAACTGAAAAGAGCTTTCAGATGGGATATTTCCAACCACTTTCAGGCTGGAGCAATGTCCCCCCTCGGTACAGCCAGCCCTTATATAGGCATGGTTTTCAGCCTCTATACGGTGTTGTCGCGGAACAAATCAGATCAAAGCCTTGCTTAATATGTTTGAAAAATGCACATCCGCATTGCAGAGCAAAAACATGTTATGGAAATCAATAATATCATATTCAGGCAGCCCTAACTTCAAAGTGACTCCTAATGTGTGTTCTCAATTTCAAAAGAAAATGGAGAAAATGAGAACAGGGTGCATGTGCTCTCTCTGCTTAATTCTATTTGTAACTGAGCTGAAATCTCAAATGTCTCTTCATTGCTTTTTTGATGGGTCCCCGAGGACTCTGGGCGTAGGGCAATCTGCTTATTAATTGCCTGCACCTGTGATAATCTTGCACACTTAGGTTACGAGACTTTCTTCCACCCCGTGCTTTTGGGATGCAAATTATTTACATGTTATTGGAGGAGTCACGTTTTAGGGGAGAATATAAAATGAGAAACAGAGAGATAATGTATATTCACCCTTTAGATTCTTTGATTCCCAGCAAATTGGTTTGTGTTGGTTGTTTATTTTTCCACGGCTGTTACAGTAATGTTGAGGACCCATTGTAGAGCTGTCTGCCACTCTCCTAGGTACAGTATAATTGTATTTTTAATTATATCATTGTATTTAACAATCTTTATATTCTATACACTTTGGGGATAGGACTGATCGTTTTACACGTTGCACTTGCTTTAGGATAACATTGGAACTAGGAGGCTTAGGTGTGCAGTTATGCGTGTAAACTGCTTCGTGTATCCTTTCGATACTTTTTCAACGCCTGTGTCGTGCATCCGTCATCTGATTTGGTAGAAAGTAAGTATCAACCATAGTGTGATGGAAGGATTGTGTAAAATCAACTCTCCCGCCATCTCCTGAATTTTCCCTCTTTGTTCTTTCCTAAAAGGGTGATGGGGACTGTAAGGTGGGGGCGGACCCTGTCAAGGCTGTGCCGCTCGCAGCCAGAGACCCAGTATGGAATCTTGAGACTGATCTGTTTCATGACTTTGCCCAAAGCGACCCAAAGGCTTGACAAGCCAACTGTGTTCCTCCTGTTTTGCTCCTCAGTCTCCGAGAAGTCCGCTTTGGTGCCCAGCCCAGTGTTAACATGTCACAGTCCATGTGGCAGACAGAGACGAGCACTGTTTGAATTGTGGGCTCTCAGGGATACTACACGGTCGTTTGTTTAGAGAATTGTGGCGATTCCAAACTGACCAGATGTGGGTGAACTCAGACTTGTCTGCGTCGATTCTGGGCCTGACTCATTTGTGACCGAATCTCAGTTACCAGTCCTGCATTTCATTTCAGCCTAAACTTAAAAAAAAAAAAAAAGTCCATCCAAGGCTTTCATCGGTTTCCTTTAAATTTCCTTTTAGATAATTCCTCAGATACAGCTTATAGACTGCCTCCCAGCTCCTTACAGAAGAAATTATGAAATTGCATCCTCTGAAACGGTTCCTTCTTACTCTGTCACTGGTGTAAAAGGCACACAGGGCTCTCTAGACATTGTTGAGTGAAGACACAGACAGAAGCAACGGATTTCAGTCACCTTTCACTGGCTCCTATTTTATCCTGCTCTGTGGTCTGTGCCCTGTTTTCTGACTTTTCTTACAGAGAGCAGGCATTTTCCCTTGACTCCTATGTCAAGCACTATGAAAATATTTTAGAGTTTTGACAGATGTTATCAACTTTGTTTTTTCTAACTAGCAGCCCTGAATAAACTCTGTCCTGGGGATTTCTGACCTTACGTCTGCCCGTTGGATTTGATCAATAGTTGCCGTCACTTTCCAGAAGGACACGTTTTAAAACATCAGATGATGTGACTGTCAATTGTAGTTAGACCTGCTCCATATCCATCCATTGTCCTACTCAGATTTTTTTCTAAGGATTTTCCCAATACTTTGAAAAGTATCTATCCACAGTTTTAAACACCGTTTTATATACTTGTACATAAACTCCTATGTAGACATATATGTGTGTCTATATAAAATCTTTGCAATACTTTAATGTTTGTTACCCTTTCCTTTTGTAATTTCTTTTCTTTTTAGAATTCTAGCATAGGTGACATACAGTGTTACATTAGTTTTGGGAGTACAATAGAGTGATTCAGCACCTCAGTATATCACCCAGTGCCCCTCAAAACAAGTGCATTCCTTAATCTCCATCACCTGTTTTTCTCAACCCCCCCCCCAACACTTTTCTTCTGATAACCATTAAGTTTGTTCTCTATAGTTAAGAGTTTGTTTCTTGGTTTGTCTCTCTCTTCCCCCCGCCCAGTCATTTGTTTCTTAAACGCCATGTATGAGTAAAATCATATAGTATGTCTGACTGACTGATTTCCCTCAGTATCATATTCTCCAGCCCCATCCATGTTGTGGCAGCAAATGGCAAGATTTCATTCTTTTTAACAACTGATAAATACTTCGTATCAAGGAAGGACAAAACGACATAGGTTCCATCTTTCACGATAGTATATTTGGTCCTTCGTCTCACCCTTATGAATCAGGCTCTAACTCTCACTGAGTTTAGTGCGATCCGGACAACGGTTTGTTACTGTTTGCTGCTCTCTTAAATGCTTCATCATGAAGTCTTCATATGTTTTCTGACCACTAAATTTCACCAGAGCAAACCCACAATTTACTTCACAACCATCACAAGAGTTTTCTGGCCTTGACCCCTTGGTCATTTGTTTGAGATTTTTATACTAACCACACATTTCTGGGTAAGTGAGCACACAGATCCATGCATTTCTGCAATATTATGGTAAAAGTCTTGGTCAAGTTGTTTTCAGAGGGGGCAGGGAAGCTGTATTTTTAGTATTCCAGTGACCCCTGGGTCCTGGGTAAAATGCAGACTGCAGAAAAGAAGACATGACCAATCCTGGAACTTTGGCCTTTGGCCCAGAAATCTATCTTGATGGGTCTCTGGCTAAATTTCCACAGCAATTCTTAGCACAATAAAACTGACAACCATGAGCTTTTCTCAAATGTTTACACTGTAGTTTCTTAACAGCATGTGAACACAATTGAAGCATTTAGAAATAATCTTTGGATTCTCGAAATTCACAAACATTGGTCTGACCTTGAAGAAAGGGGTAGACAAGGAATTTGGGATTCCTAGCCTGGAATAACTGAATTAAGTGAGAATAATGTATGTGAAAATGCTCCGTAACTTGTAACTGTCATGCTCAGGTCAATCATTGGGTTTTATAGTTTGATAATCTTCTTTTGTTTCCCCGATAGATGGTTCAATTTAGGTCAGTGTCATTTGGTTTAAGTACATACAGTTCATGAAACATGAACCAAATGGGGTTTCAGGATAACTGATTTCTGTTCTTGCTCCCGTATACCAGATACCTGCCCCTTGGTTTTGTCTGTGCAGCATTTCTCTTACCCCTACCTTTGGGAAAAACAGTTTTTTTCTTTCTTTCAGGAGTCTTTTCCTCATCTGAGTCCATGCTTTCTGAGTGGGGCTGGGCTGGCCTTAACGGCCCTCTCCCGAGAAGCTAGCTATCTTAATTTGACTAGTCATCACTCACTACGGTTAGTCCGTGGGAGGGCATGTGAGCAATGCCTGCTTCACTGCAGTCCTCTGTGGGGATTTTGCTAGAATCCCTGGGAGGAGGAGTCTTAGAGCTTCTAGTAGGTTGTGTGTTCCATCCGGTGGGGACAACCTGCCTGAGCGTGAAGTCCACATGGAGAGAAGCAGAGGCACGGAGAAAAGGGGCACATTCCTGGTAACAGAGATCCAGACCTGCATCTACTCATGCTCAGAGTCTGTTCCGTTAAGCTCCCGACTCTGTGATGTAATGTACATTGCCTCCTTTGGGTTCGTTTACT
Source organism: Helogale parvula (assembly GCA_004023845.1). Taxonomy (NCBI): domain Eukaryota; kingdom Metazoa; phylum Chordata; class Mammalia; order Carnivora; family Herpestidae; genus Helogale; species Helogale parvula. Next base: position 357,673 of record PJEM01000037.1, read on the forward strand.
TAGTTTCAGGGAAGTTTCTGTTTCTGGCAATCGAATGTTCAGGTTTATGCCAACTCTGCCATTCCTGGACTGTCTGATTCATCGTGTGACCTTGGATTTGCCTCCTAACTGCTCAGATTTATATTTTTCATCCACAAAAGTAAATTCGTATTATGTAAAATTTAGACAGAATGGAGGTGGCACAATGAAATTAGGATATTTCACTGTATATAGGATATTATACTATATACATATATAGATGTTAGTATATCTATATGATATGTAGACACTGGCATATACGATATTAATATTAGGATATTACCTTGTATATGAAGGTATGGAAATTGGGTAGTATTAGATGAGCGGCATAGGTTCAGAGAGATGCGAGCATGGAGAGTATCTCAAAGCTGAACAGAGAGAGTCTTGCAGAGAAGTGGTGACTTGTATCTGGGGTGACCTTGGCAGCAGGGAGCCAGGGCGATAAGTTCCCTGGCCCTGTTCTCCTTCCTTTCATCCATTTCCTATCATGGCTTCCCTTTCCCTAACCTCAACAGGAATGGACGGGGCCAGCTGATATAGTCCATGGAGGTAGAGAACAGGGAGAGAAAGGTGGAGAGTGGCTCTGGAAGGGAAAATAGAAGCATCTTCAGTTTGTCTTCTGGTTAAAAAATTAAACGAGAGTTGAAGAGAGAATAAGGCAGCTTTGGGATCAGTTTGGATTTATGTTCAATGGGTGTGTGAGAGAAGAGGAAAAAATCTAAAGTTTTTTTTTTCCTTCTGCACATGTAACACTCGATTAAGAACACAAATAATTTGGTCAGTGCTACTGCATTGTCTCTAATGATGTGGGGGGGAAAGGGGCAAAAGAGATAATTTACGAGTTAAATTAGATAATGCATTTGTTCCAATTGTTCTTAAAAATTTCTTCCTTTCTTTCATTCTTTCATTCGTAGGTTCTTCCTTGAGACAGAGACAGCATGAGCAGGGAAGGTGCAGAGAAAGAAAGAGAGAGAGAATCCCAAGCAGGCTCCACACTGTCGGTATAGAGCCCGACATGGGGCTCAAACTCACAGGCCATGAGATCATGACCTGAGCCGAAATCAAGAGTTGGACTCTTGACGAACTGAGCTGCCCAGGCGCCGCTCAAACGTTCCTTTCAGTAATTAGAGTAGAATTCTGGGTGTCAGTTTTGAAAATGGATAAAAATGTAGTTTTCTTTTGTGTGTGGTAGAGTTATAGGGCATTCTCGTAATAACCTGTGCTTGATAAAAAAGCAAAATGCAAAAAAAACCAGGCAAAAACATATTTTTACAACATTTCCACTAAAGGCAGGCCTGGTGTTTGATCTGGTTTCTTGACAGAAGAAACAGCAATTTGCTTCGATGCTGGAGCCAAAGGTGAGCGTGTGAGGTTTATTGTAAGACACTCAAGTATGTCCTTGTGGGTGATCGAAAGAATGTTCAAGAGAAACTTTCTCTGAGATGCTTTTCCCCACTGATGTACTAGCTGAGTAAGCTGTGGCTGGACCGTGTCGCACAGGAGATTCCTCAGGGAGAAAAAAATTTTGCATAGTGGTGTACAGGTCCCACAAATTGAGGAAATGCATGCTCAGGTCCTGATCTTTCAGTAGAGCTGCGTGTTTCCACATCCACATGCAGTGTAATCCACATGCACACCTCCCTGCTGGTAGTGACGGCCGATCTCTGGTTAAAGAACTTAGGACAGGATCCTGCTGTCCTGGATTGTTCTCTGTGCCCCGCCGCCCATGGAGGCTGACATGTGGCCAGTGGCTGAAGTGCCTTCTCCATCTGGATCTGCATGAACCTTGAACTTTGAACCTTGTGCATGGATCTCACTACAGTTCTCCATCCCTCCAGAACTTTATCTTGGCCGCTGTGGGAGGCAAACTGCAGTGTCTCAAGATTTTATTCAGTCCAAAGGGTTACACCTTGAGGTTTTATCCCATAGCAAAACAGACTTGTGGAAAAGAATTGGAAAATCAAGGCCTTACTTAAAAAATCAATTCCTTGCTCAGGAATTTAAATTGGAACTCTTACCAAACTGATTGAGATATATTTTCGTATGATATATATATTTTTAATTTTAAAGTTAATTTACTTATTTTGAGAGAGAACAAGTATGAGGAGGGGAGGAGCACAGGGAGAAGGAGAGAGAGAATCCTAAGCAGGCTCCACGCAGTCAGCGCAGAGCCCGATGCAGGGCTCAAACTCATGAACCTTGAGGTGACGACCTGAGCTGAAGCTGGGAGTCGGGTGCCTAAACGACTGAGCCGCCCAGGCGCCCCACGTGATATGTTTTTTTATCGGCTGTCCTAGGAATACCTGCCAACATGTAGAGGTAGACAGTGCGTAACGTGGCTGCCTTGCTGTAGGCTGGTTCCGCGTGGGGACAGAACAGAGTCACACCTGCCACACTTACTTCCATTCGCCCTGGCGGGCCGCAGTCTGCGGGCGCAGAAGGGTTCAAAGACACGGGATTGGACCCAGAGGAAAACTATCCGCCTTGCATTCGTTGTGAGAAGAACTGATTTTACTCTAAAAATTGACATTTTCATTCTCTTGAGTTTGTGTTGTGGACCGGGCATGGCGGGAGAGAGGAGCTATACCGTGTCAAAGTTTGGTTTAGACTCACCAGCAATACACGCCAGGGACTAAAATCCTTATTTTACAGCTAGAGGGTCTCTTTCTCTCTTGCTTTCCTTATCCCTCCTATATATAATTGTTATAAATTTTAACCATTCTTTATTCTTAAATCTCTTCCGGATGTGTCCATTTCTTTCCTGACCTCCCATCCCAGACTGTCGCATCTCTCTCCTGGATAATCACCAGCCCGTAATAAGCACCTCTGTATCCACTTCTGCCACCTCCAATGTAGATTCTGCTCTGAAGTCCGACTTCGCTTAAAAAAACACAAAGCTAATTGCGTCTCCACTCCTTTACCCCTGGGTGGTTTCCCTTGTCCTTAGAATAGAATCCACGTGGGGCACCTGGGTGGCATCGTCAGTTAAGCGTCCAACTTCAGCTCAGGTCATGATCTCACGGTTTGTGAGTTTGAGCCCCGCATTAGGCTCTGTGCTGACAACTCAGAGCCTGGGGCCTCCTTTGGATTCTGTGTCTCCCTCTCTCTGCCCCTCCCCTGCTCTCACTGTGTGTCTCTCTCTCAAAAAATAAAACATTTAAAAAATTTAGAATAAAACCCACATTCCTGTATCATGGCTCATGGGTCTCCTCGGTCTGGGCCTTTCCCTGCCTTCACTCATGCCCCGCCTCTGCCTTCTCTGTCCAGTGCAGCCACACCAGACTTCATCAGGCCCTTGAAGTATTGAAAGGTTCTAAGTTCTTTGCAATAACTATATTTTATTTTTTATTTTTTCAATATTATTTTGAGGGAGAGAGACAGAATGTGAGGGGGGAGGGGCCGAGAGAGAAGGAGACACAGAATTAGAAGCAGGCTCCATACTCTTAGCTGTCAGCACAAAGCCCAATGTGGGGCTCAAACCCATGAACCGTGAGATCATGACCTGAGCTGAAGTCGGATGCCCAACCGACTTAGCCACCAGGCGCCCCTGGAATATATATTTTAGAATAATGTCTTGAAAACTATAGATGATTATCGCATTTTGAGAACTGTCGTAGTGATCTATCTGCATGTTTTGAAGAAGTTACGTAATCTGTAACACTCCTGTGAAAATGACCCTAAACTGCTTGTAATTTTTATCTTGAATATCATATTAAGATTTCAAGTAATTCTTTATCGTCTCCTAATCTTTCAGAAGTCCAGTTTCCCCTGAATGATTGCTGTTAAATCACAGTATTGCTGGGCACTTACTTTTGCATATGCAGTGGCACGGAGAGGCAATTTGCTGCTGTGTGACTGTGTTTATGTTAACAAAAGAAAGAGGAGAAATGACTCTGTTGGCAAGCCAGTGGCTTGGGGAAGGCGAAGCTGGTTTATGTTTGTCAGTCATTAGTCAGTTGTGAGGTTGAATCCCCAGTCCGAGCGGCCTGGCTTTGGTTAGCTTCTCTCTACTGATCTGTATGAAGACCTGGTTAGTGGTTAGCAGTTCACGAAGGTCGTAGGTGCCCTGAAGCTATTGACAAAGGGGGTATGGGAACGTCTCCTCCTTCCTCCCACAGACCTTATTTTTTCAGGCATCTCTGAAAAGATGAGAATGACTGAAGACGTAGAAACACATCTACTGACAGTTAGCAGTAGGGAGTGGGCATTTAAGTTTGTTTTCAGTTTTAAGGCGTAAATGACATTTGGTATGTGCCGCCTGGCAGTTACTGCTTCTAGTTGGTGCAGGTTCTACTCTGGAAGGAGATTGAGGGACAAGAGAGACTCTCTGGAATCCAGTGAATCTGGCTTTCTTATTGGTTAAAGTTTGAAAAACAGTAGCTGTGGAGAACTTGACTTTCCAGTACAACTTGAGTATTTTTGGAATGTGGGCTATTTTTTTTCCCTGTTACCTGCATCTATTTTGTAACTTTCCATGGACGTTTCCATGATTCCCAAATTAATTAATTTTCCAAAGTAATGTATAGCTGTGATGTAGCATTTGTGGCATCTACTGCATAATTGTAATCATGACCATCTTTAAAGATTGATTTGTTTTTTTGAGAGTTGGGAATTGTTGACCCGACCAGGACACTCCTCTTTGTTCACTTATAAAACTGGCTAGTATGGTTGTATAGCTTAGAGGTGTCTCCAATTTCTCTTCGACTCCCGTGAAATAATTTCTTACGTAATGAATTCAGAAGGAGACATTTGGAAATACAGCAGTGTTTCAAATGACTCATGAATATAGAAGAAAATTTTCTGTTGTAGGTCAGTTGAAAGGTGAAGTTGCTTTTGAGTATTAGCAATGAAATATTGACCTTTTGAGATGCTCTCGGAGATTCTTTGAGACAAAACAGCTTTGTAATATTTGTTTATTTTACTAATTTATGTATTTTGCAATTGTGGAGATAAAAGGAATTTTCTTGATGGGGGAAACACTGGAAGTGACATTTTCACTAAGCTCTCAAGAATTTGTTTGTTTTCAAATAAATAGAAATGGTGTATGTGATGCTCTTTACATAGACTCTTGGTATTTTTCACAAGTCAGTTCTCAAAAAAAAAAAATGAAACTGTATTTTGGTGAAGCAAGGTGAAAATTCTAAGTTGTGAATCCCGGTTTCCTAAAAGAAACTCCCAAACGTGTACTGCTTCCTGCCCATTCTTGACACTCTTCATTTGTTTGGCAGAAAAAATAGCTTTTCTCATACCAATAATAAAAAAGTGCTGCCTGTAACTGACAGCTTTGTTTTTGAAACCGGTCTGGCATGTATGAAAATCTGACAATGAGGAGGAAGAAGAACAAGGGAAAAGGATTATTGGTGAAATAAAGTTACTCATTTCTCATCTTTGAGGACAGCCACTATGGACGACTTCTCTCCGTGTGGCCTCCCTCGGACACACTTGTGGAGCTAGCAAGCTACTGCGTCAGGGGCAGCTCCTTCCTGCTTACCCCCCCCTTAGAAACAGAAGGTCAGGGGCACCTGGGTGGCTCAGTCGGTTGAGCATCCAACTTCAGCTCAGTTCATGATCTTGCAGCTTGTGAGTTCGAGCCCCATGTTGGTCTCTGTGCTAACAGCTCAGAGCCTGGAGCTGCTTCGTATTCTGTGTCTCCCTCTCTCTCTCTGCCCCTCCCATGCTCACACTGTCTGTGTCTCTCTCTCAAAAATAAACTTAAAAAAAAAAAGAGGAAGGACTGAAATGCTTGGTCTGGAGTGGCAAGAAAAGTCACCACTCGATTCCTGGTCATTCTTTAGATCCTCATTAGATAGCATACTTTCTGCCTTGGCTCTGTAAGTGTCTCATGGGTCGCAAATTTATTTTGAACCCAAGACAGATACTTTATCTGGAGGTCATCCATTACTGCCTGAATGCTTTTGGGAGACAGACTGGAGTGGGACCTTTCTGAAATCACAGCCGTCACTTTCACTAAATACTAGTTGTCAGCTTTCATTTAATTGCAAGTGGGACAGTGCCTTGAACTTCCCTAAACTGATTCATTCCATCCTACTTGGTAAAATGCAAAATGTATTTGGGATACCTAAGGCCAGCCATTGGATGGCAGTGAGAAAAATGGCAGAATGTGGCCAAGAACATCTTACAGTGAAGGTATTTTAGGCATCATTCATGCTGTAATACATTCATTAATTTACCATGTTTAAACATATATTCTTGATACAACATTGCCCTATTACTCTATGGGATACAAATAAGTAGAAAGCACATGTTCTACCATTACAGGCTCTGTAGTCTTGAGAAAACTGTATATGACAAGAAAAAGCTTTACAAGGTATCTTCTTACTGGTCACAGGTGGTTTTAGATTTGGAAGAAGCCACTTTAGGACCCTTTCAAACCAAGGTCTTCTGCAGTGTCTTTGCTGCAACAGTGACACACATGAACATCCGCATAAGTGACACCCCGTCCCACTTAATTAACTCTCCAACTGTTGGGATGCGCTCTGTTCTCCTCTACAACCTGTGTACTGGTGCTTCCTGTTTGCTGAACACTCAACGGGGCCCTCTGCAGGCCATCACCGCCCCCTGCGGGCGAGCTACTGCTCACCAACACAGTGGTGTTTGTCCTCACACGGGTTAGTGACCATGGTGCTGGCTGTTACAAATATATGATACAGTGCTATGTAAATCAGAGGCATGTGAGTGTCATAAGAGAGCTGTTTCAATAAAAATAGAATACTTTGGTAAGACCCTTGAGTCTAAAAACATTCCTATGGAATTAGGAATAATCTATCAAACGTAAACAATTAAAACCATTAAATCTTAGGACTCCATACTTGGCTTTCGTTTCTATTGTCTTTATGTGATTTTACATTAAAGAAATCTAGAAATCAGAGCTAAAGTGTAAGGGCTCTGGCTTTTGGGAGAAGAGAGGGTGTGTTAGAAACTCCGCTCGAGGTAGAGACCGTGGCCATATGTGAAGGGAAGCATTTATTTCTTCTTTGGTGCTTAGGATTGTTGTGATTTGAAGGACTTTTCCATTCACAAGGAAGCTACTGGTGCTAATCACTTCGGACAACAGGGATTCTGCCACTGACGGTCACTTCTTCTAAGATGATCCTAATGTACATTTAGACAGTTAAGGGTCTGATAACTTCTCCAGAAAAGAAACTCAAGTTTGTTTGACTCAGTGTTTCACAGACTTTTTGGAATTGATGACCCTTTACTGATTTTCAGTTTTGGGGAATTAGAATTCCAATGTAAAATTTCAGTCCTCCACTATTCTTACTAGTTGTGAGATAACAGTGGTGTTAAAAATTTTGCTATGCCCTCTGGAGAAGAGAAAAAAATGAATCAGACCTAGTCTTTTTTTTAAATTTTTTATTTATTTTTGAGAGAGAGAGAGAGAGTGACAGCATGAGCAGGGGAGGGTCAGAGAGAGAGGGAGATACAGAATCCAAAAGCAGTCTCCAGGTTCTGAGCTAGCTGTCAGTACAGAGCCCGATGCAGGGCTCAAACCCACCAACCGTGAGATCATGACTTGAGCCAAAGTCGGACACTTAACTAACTGAGCCACCCAGGTGCCCCAAATCAGACATAGTCTTAATTCCTGAGTTTATTATCTAATTATGTGGAAAAACACATAATTAATTATAATATACTGAGGTTGATACACATGTGATAAATAGATAAAAATATTAATTTTATATGTAAACAACTTGGGGTACAAGAAGGTTTAAACATGTTCCCCGGAGTTGGCCAGTGCAGAATGGACAAGAAGCCTGATACCTCGGACTCTGTATCTAATTGAATAGCTTCATACTTCATACAATACTTCATCCAAAGCCTGACAAATATAAACTTTCATAGTTTTCAGCTAAATTAGTTATTTCTAGCTTTATACTGAATTGTAAAAATAATTTTATCACTCAGATTCTTAAATTTGTTTTCTAGAATATGGAATAGTAACATATATGATGTATACGCTACCCTCCCCCCCTTTCTTATGCCTCATGTTAAGTACTTTATTAATTTTAGCGTGAGTCTTCTACAAACCAGTCATACTCAGTGCCTACCCCGTCAGCTGTATTGGGATAGAAGCCCCCTCCCAGCTCCTGGAGAGATAGCCAGTTTGCTGGAGTCCCACTAAAATACATAGAATGCTGTGCATGAGTAACACTCGTCTTCCATGTTATAATGATACCAGCAAGTGGCACAGTTGGTTTTTATTGGAAAAAAATATTTCTGGAAAACATTTTAATAGCTTGTTTCAATTTACTTGACTACAAGACCAAAGATGAGAGTACAGACATTCTTTTTTAAACCCCTGTCTATATACATTTAGAGAATATGCTTTATTGAAACCGTATCCTTAGATAAGAAACTTAATGGTTATTTGCTGAAATGCTTAACCTTTGACAATGAATTTGTATCATGTCTCCATATCAGTTTTCTCTTTTCTTTACCATGGTAAAAGTTCCTTACTAGAGGAGCCTCTGGGTGGCTCGGTCAGTTAAGCATCTGACTCTTGATTTCAGCTCAGGTCATGATCCCATGGTTTGTGAGTTTGAGCCCTGCATCAGGCTCTGTGCTGACATCACGGAGGTTGCATCAGATCCTCTGTCTCCCCCTCTCTCTGCGCCTCTCCTGATTGCTCTCTCTCAAAATAAATGAACATTAAAAAAATTAAAGGAGTTGCTGGTTGGCTCAGTCGGTTAAGCATCCATCTTTGGTCTCAGCTCGTGAGTTTGAGCTCCACATCAGGCTCTGTGCTGACAGCTCATGGGGTAGATTCCCATGGTTCATCGCTTACATACAGTACCCAGTGCTCATCCCAACAAGTGTCCTCCTCAATGCCCGTCACCCATTTTTCCACCTCCCCCACCCCTCCCCCCATCAACCCTCAGTCTGTCTCTGTATTTATGAGTCTCTTATGGTTTTCTAAGGCCACAATTCTTTGTAAAACTCAATACAGGTGTTTAAGAGGTAAATAGATAATAACACACATTTAAAATCTATTTCATTTTCTAGACCTGGAGGATACAAAGTCCCCTTACAGTTTTGAAATAACACACTTGAGTGTTTTGTTTCCTAACTTTCCCTTTTGGCCTTTGTTCTACTCATCTGACAATACCTCTTTATTTTGCAGATCTGTTTGGTTCTAAAATATAATCCCAGGGTCTTAAGCATATCTCCTTACTTCCTAGAAGTGAAATCTGACAAAAGCCTGAATAACTGAGCAGTTTTAGAGTTCTTAGAACAGCGTGTCAAAACACGGATGCTGGTGTGGCAGCCTGTCCTGACAGCAAGTGAAAGTCAAATGCTCCTAATAGTGCCTTCTGCCTGGAGCGTCGTGTCTGTGGTGAGGGCTATGGAATCTTGTAGGGTCATATCGTGAAGGACTTGTGTGACTTGTTAATGAATTTAGATTGTATCCTTAAGGAATGATGAACTTTGAAGGAGATGTGGAATGAGAGAAATTTCTAGGAAGAATATGAAAGCAAAAGGTATTTTTCCCAATATACTTGATAGGTAAGCACAGACTAACAAAATAGCTACAGACAATTTTTTGGTTATGAAACCATTATCTCAAGCTACCATTGCCGTTGGTGAAATTACTGTGTCGCCAAGAATAAGGAAGAAGAGAACAAGACTGTGTATAGGTATTTTTGTAATTTAATTGTTCATTTTAAGGTGAAGGAGCTATGTGATGTGGTGCATTTGTAGGTGCATTTGTAATTTCACTGAAACAGACCTCTATGCCCTTAAATAATCCTCCTCCTTACAAAGATTTCCATTGCTTTCTCTGCATGAGAGCCCATGAAAGAATTGAAGAGATTGGAAAAAGGCAGGTTTTTTTTTTTTAAGTTTCTTCATTTATTTTGAGAAAGAGAATGTGTGTGCGTGAGCAGGGCAGAACAGAGAGAGAGAGAGAGAGGAAGAGAGAGAGAATCCCAAGCACTTTTGGTGCTAACAGCACAGAGCCTGATGCAGGGCTTGATCTCATGAACTGTGAGATCATGACCTGATCTGAAATCAAGAGTTGGATGCTTAAGTGAGCCACCCAGAGATCCCAGAAGTGGCAGGTTTAACCTAAACTCTTAAGTGGGTTTAGAAACATAAAACAATGTTGAAAAGGCAAACTCAGGGAGAGGACAGGAGTCTGCTCACAGGGAGGGCCATGGAGGCTGCACTAAGGAAGTCATGAAAGGGAGATGTGATGTGGAGAAGGTCAAAAGATACTTTGGTAGAATTGGCACATTTGGATGATGGTAAGGGAGAGGCAGGGGGAACATTGAGTACAGTTTGTGGCTTGGGCAGCCCTGGCTTGGGCAGGGTTAAACAACTTAGTAGTATACTTGGTGGTTTTTGCACTACGTTTGGGTATTTATTGGCATTGATTGTATTGGTTAGTCTCGTATCATTATGCTAAACTTTTAACATACGTAGTGCTCTGTAAGAGATATGCTTACCCAAGAGATGTATTCAAATCCATGTCATAAATTGATATAGTGTCTCTTTACCAAAGAAGGTAATCATGAATCTGATTCTGTCTTACAAAGCATTATACCTACTCACTGTAAGAAATGCTTGCCTGAAAGACGTTGAAGACATAAACATGTATAGAGTGTTGGTTGTGCATGATATAAAAAAATGAAGTCAGTAAATATACATTATATTTTCTACCAGAAATCTGACGTTCGCTGTAAATTGGACAGTGTTATTATACATTATTATTGAAATGAAATGAAACATGTAAAATGAATGAGTTATATTTTGTAAGGTACAGCCACCTCCCGGGCAATGTATTCATAACAGTGTTTTGTTATGTGTTTCTTGATGTGAGGGAAATATAAATGATGATGTAGTGTTCTAAGGTGATTTAGATTTTGGAAGGATAAATGAAATGGAATTTTTGATTGAGATGAATACATTAAATTGTTTGGTTTTACATTAGATTTTGCTTTATGTATAGACTTCATAATAGGGTTTCAAATACATAAAGGGGAATTTATTCCATAAGCTAGAGCTAGAAATTCATCTTAAATATTTAATGATTTAATTAAGTTTTATTAGTGTGATGCTCTTTGCTTTGCCGATTAAAATTTGACAAGGGCCTCATCTGGGGTTTTTCCCCCCTTTTTGGGTAGTATCTTGGTTAGATTTGTTTGTTCTGTATCTTTATAAACAGTGATAAATACTCATTTCTCAAAATAAATGCTTTTTCTAAACATCTGAAATTGCCAAGAGAAAAATAGTAAACAATTGTGAAGCATTAAAATCAACAGACTTTACTCACTGAATTGCTCTTTGATTCAAAAACTGATATTTCATACTGCGTCTCTAGAGAACATTTGATTTGCTTTACTTGAGTTTTCTCTCCATATGCATGTCGTCGCCAGAGTGCGAAAACCAGTTGGTGCCTCAACACTCAGGCTAGGTGCAGATGGCACTTGCCAGTAGACTGGCGCCTTTGGGCCACTGGATGGGGAGTGAGGCATGTGGTGGCCAAGTGAAGAAGACTGAAGAGTGAAGCACCTGAATTACCCCCTTAACGACAATGGGTTCAATGAGTTCCCTGTGAGGGGTTTGCAGGGCGTAGATGTACCCCAGTTTTATACTTCAGGAGTATATTAGTACTCCAAGTGTACTGGTTATGGAGATGCTGTAAAAAAGTAGAGAGACGCTTTGGCCATGTGCATTTCTGGGAACTCTCATCCTCAGAGTTCAACTGTGTTAATTGTCATAAGAACCTGTGTGCTTGTAGCTCTGGATAACTTGATGGCTTGAGAAATTTCATTGACAAAATGGAGGGAAAGGAGTATAGTTGCAATATTTATCCAAAAGGCAGCAGGTGGCCCAGGATAGCAAAGAATATGATTCTCCAGTCTTTACTGACAAACCCATGCCCTTTGCCCATGTGCTGATCAAGAGTAAATATTGTCTTCAAATGTGCTTCTGAAGGAAAAATAAAATATGTTTATTATCTCCAGATTATAGATGTAGATAACTGTTAGTTACCCTCTTTCTTTTTAGAAAACCAAATGTAATTAACCAAAATCTCCCTTTACTTTTGTCGGACTTTTCAAGATCCAGGAACATAGGCTATTAGTAAGTAGGAAGGTATGCTGAAAAACTATTCTGTATCCTGTTGAAAGTTGGAATGTTATTACTAAAGATGAGAACTGAGCGTCCCATTATGGTAGTAATTAGCCACACATGGTTATTAACACTCAAGTTTAATTAAAAATAAATAACGGTTTTATTTCTTCATTGGCCACGAGAGTGTTGTGGCTGCCATATTGGACAGTGTAGAAATATTTGCATCATTATCGAATATTTTATTGTGTGCAGCATTGGGTTAGAAAGTGTGTGGTTATGGCACCTAAGAAACAGTATTTTTATATAGATCCTATTAGACTTGGTAATAAACCATACCATTTCAGTTATAAAGAATATTCTTTCTGGCTTTTAAGATTTTAATTGCAGTTAGCTAACATACAATATTATGTTAGTTTCAGATATATGGTATAGTGATTCAACACTTCCATACATCGAGTGTTGCTCAAGACAGCAAGTGCCGTCTTTAATACCCATCATCCATTTCACCCACGTCCCCACCCACTTCTGGTAATCACCAGTTTGATCTCTATTACGTAGAGTCTGTTTCTTGATTCGTCTCCTCCTCTCTTTTTCTCTTAGTTCATTTGTTTTGTTTCTTAAATGCCACATGTGAGTGAAATCATGTGGTATTTGTCTTGGATTGACTTCACTTAGCATAATACTTTCTAGTTCTATCCATTTCACTGCAAATGACAAGACTTCATCCTTTTTTATGGCTGAATGATAGTCTGTCACATATGTATACCATATCTTCTTTATCCATTCATCATCAGTGGAGATTGGGGGCTGCTTCCATGTCTTGGGTCTTGTAAATAACGCTGCTACAAACATAGGGGTGCATCTATCACTTTGAATTAGTGTTTCTGTATCCTTAGGATAAATACCCACTAGTGTGATTGCTGGATCCTAGGGTAGTTCTATTTTATCTTTCTGAGGAACTTCCTCACTCCTTTTCCTACAGTGGCAACACCAGTTTGCATTCCTACCAACAGTGCACGAGAGTTCCTTTTCCTCCTCATCTTCGCCATTACCTGTTGTTTCTTGTGTCGTTGATTCTAGCCATTCTGACAAGCATGAGGTGATATGTTATTGTAGTTTTAAATTGCATTTCCTAATCATGAGTCATGTTCGGTATCTTTTCATGTGTCTCTTGGCCATCTGTAGGTCTTTGGAGAAATGTCTGTCCATTTTTTCTGCCCATTTTTAAATCAAATTATTTTTCTGACTGTGAGGCTTAGAAGTTCTTTACATATTTTGGATACTAACCCTTTATCAGATATACTATTTGCAAATATCTTCTTCCATTCTGTAGGTTACCTTTTAGTTTTGCTGCTGATTGTTTCCTTCACTGTGCAGCAGCCTTTTATTCTGATGTAGTCCCAATAGTTTATATTTGCTTTCTTTCCCTTGCCTCCTAAGACCTATCTCTAAAAAAGTTGTTACAGCCCGTGTCAAAGAGGTCATTGCCTATGTTCTCTATCGGGACTTTTATGGTTTCAAGTCTCACATTTAGGTCTTTCATCCATTTTGTATACAACGTATGTAACAGTGATGAGTATTTCTTGTTCATTTATGTCTTACACTGGGTGTTCTCAGTTGTCAGGCAGATTTTCTCTTAGTGATGAGGATCTAGGCTCTTCTTTCTTGGGATTCTGCCGTGTTCCGAATCCTTGAAGTCCTGGCCCCAGCTGCTGGAAAGGTTAAGTTGCACCAGCCTCTTTACCGCCTCAACCCGCAAGTGATAAAATCAATTTTCCTTGATAATCGACTGGTTAGAACCAGTCACGTGGCCAACCTACATGCTGGGCTTTCCAATAGCAACTCGGTCTTATGCAAGGGAAAGCCATTGAGAAACTGCAACCGTTTCTCAGCAGTTGAGAAACTGCAAAACAAACATGAATTTTATATGGGTAAGGGGATAGTTTTTCTCATTGTTAAACTAATTGCATTCCTTCATCTTCGGCATCCATAGATTATTGTTTTCGACCCTTGTTTAGGAATTGGCTTTCGTATTATAATTGGATTATAATTTCACATTATAATTTGATAATCTCGGAGAACCAATTAATGTCTTTATTTTCATGTTCTTCTACATTTAAGCACTTTCTACCGTACAGATTAAGAGCAGTCCATAAGACCAACCTCATTTTTACTTACTTCATGTAAAACATTATAGATCCATGGGAAATTTATATAAAAATGGTTATATATTTTTATGTAGGCTTTTTATTTTATAGGTGAAATAGTGATACTCTGTTCCTAGAAGTTTTCTCTTGTGGGCCTGAGTATGATTTAATTTAGAAAAATAGAATGTATATAAAATTTGAATTGTGTATATCACAAGTAGTGACGTACAGTTGGAAAGGGATCTCCTTGTTACAGACAAAGAGGGGCTGGCAGAACTCTCATAGAATTCTCTCTTGTAAATCATCTTCCAACCTAAAAGATAAACCCAAACTCAAAACCTGAATGTTTGTTTGTTTTTACGTTTTCAATTTTGGAGGTTTCTTTTAGATTTTTAAGTCCTCTCTGCACCCAACATAGGGCTCAAATTCAGAACCCCAAGATCAAGAATCACATGCTCAGACTGAGCCTGCCAAGTGCCTCCAAATCTGCATGTTTTTTACATACTAATACCATAATTGGATATCCAGTGCACATGCAAGCATACTTTTCTTTATTGATCTTGGTACTTAAGAATTCCAAAAAAAGATAGTTCAAGGTTACCCTATGTCTAAATTCATTTTGACCATTTTCTTCTCTTTAGATCTCTCTTTCTGTAATCTCTACTTGTACTGCTGTATCCATCTAGTTCTCTGTTTGTCTGTCATCTGTTGTTTCATTTGTTCTTTCTTTTTTCCTTTTTTCTTTTGACCTTCCTTTCTTTTCTTTTCTTTCTCTTTTTCTTCCTTGCTTTCTTTCTTTCTCTGTTCCTCTTTCCTCCCTTCTTTCTTTCATCCATCTATCCACCTCCCAGGAAATGCTATCCACCCATCCATCCATCCATCCTGTCAATCATGTCTGCTGGCAATACTTTGCATAGTACTGTGGGATTGTAACAATGACCTTGCAAACTGAAAATGCATAAAGCATTTTTAATAATCAACAGGAAAAATATGTTTTATCAGTGACCTTTACAATTTTTTGCCTCAACATTAAAAGCGCTTTTACTTTCAGTTAGAAATATATAGGGAAATGAAAAAAAAAAACAGTAAAACTCTATTCAGTACTTTATAATTTGAAACAGAAATATCAAGTATTAGATTGCTTTGGCCCTTTATAAAAACTTGTCAAGAGTAATTTGAACCATGTTTGCCACCTTCTCATTGTGTAACTTAATGGAATGAAAATCTTCTCAACCACGGTAAAATTGCCATACTTCTAAGTTTGGATCACCTCCTGACATGTCCCCCTTTGTGCTTTCAATGTTACAAAATATCATTGCATTCTTTTAATGTGAAATTTATTTTTTACAGATGTCACCTCCTCAAGGACAACCCGATCCTTTTCATCATGACCAGGCTCCTCATGCTTGTTGGTAAGTTCTCTTGCACACCATTTTTATTGGTTATACGTTTGGAATCTCTCAAATGGTGGTAGAGTCTGGTCTGTGTTCCCATGGCCAATCATGCATGGAAGATTCCAGCTTAACTTCCAGTGTTACCACTGTTCATTTCTCTGCTCTGCTTTCATCTTTGTTGGCTGTTTCCCTCTCACTTATCCATTTTGTAAAAAGTTTTGTGGGGTGTTCCCTGTGAGATAAGGGAGCAGTGGAATTACGTCCTTTCCTGTCTGTACACGCACAGAATAACAGATGTCCAGTGACTAATCGCCAGTAGGCTTCGGAAGAAGTGTCACGGTTGGTCACTGAATAGGGTGTATGTCTATTTTTTACATAGAGATTTGTGAGCTGAAGAGCTAGCAGCAGAGTTTACACTTGAAGCGATTACTCACATTTGATATATTGCAGTAACTGAAATTTGAACCCTGTTGTTGGAGGCTGGTGGTATTTCACTAAACCATGATGGCTGAAATTTGTGTATATTGGAATCCTGCAGAGAAGGCTTGTTTCTGTGTGTGTTTTCCTTTTATGGAATCCTCTCTCTGGTCCTCCGATCATTTCCCCTTCTTGGCTGTTATTCTTGCTACGTCCCATATAAGATGAACCCCGCGGAGCCCTTTATTTATTCTACTACAATGTGCCTATGACATAAGCTGGGACAGGTTTGAGGACAAGAAGCATCATTATTGAGAGAAATCCATAAAATATTTATCTCTGGTAATTGGATAACACTCTGAATTAGAGAAGGCTAATTCAGCCTGCCTTCTCTGCACAGTGCAGGGAGAGCCATCCGCCCAAGTGAATCTACACCATCTGTATGCATGGATGTGATCGTATTCCAATTTAAGAGTGAAATTCATTACTTGAGATAGTATAACTTGAAACTAGTTAATTATTGGATTTGAAAAAGAGCAATGCTGATATTTACAAATAAATCAGATGTGACTCTGGTGTGTATACAGAGTAAATTACAACAATTTCAAACTATACTTTAATGGGTAAGATTTCTCTTGGGTTATCTGTAGTAGAATCTAGATTTGTGGTTTTTAAACTTTAAAACGCACCTGCATCACTGGAGGTCTGAGATTTTGTAGTTTTAACCACCTCCCAGGAAATGCTAATGTGGATGACCAGACACTGAGTATCAAATATCCAGAACTACATAGATTCTGCTGTATATGTTTAGGAAGTGAATGGCTTTGGCGAATAAAACTGTGCCATATTTAAAATTGCTTTGACTCTTTTCCATTTCCTAAGTGGAAAATACGCACTGTGAAGAAGACACTTTGGACCTCTCCTGTCTTTGAAACTTCTGCCTCGTGTTTGCCTTTCCTTTCAGTACCTTCTGAAAGCTTCCTCTTTCTTTACTTTTACATGATCGCCTTCCATTCATTCGCCAGCTCACCCCATCAGTATTTAGTTTGGATGTGAAGTTATGCAGAGACTTTCTAAACACACATCAGGACTTCCTCATAGTCAACTGTGTGGTGTGCATATAAGATCTGGTAACGTTGAGCTGCTTTCATGCAAGTGTTCCCTCCGTTGGCTTCTGGAACATCACTGCTCTTGTTTCTTCTCCCACTTTTCTGATGCCACCTTCTCTATCTCCTGCACCAGCTTCTCTGTCCAGCCCCTTCAGTGCCCTCCTGCCCTTCTAACTGGCCAGCTGCTCCTCTTGGCTCTAGTGGGCATGCATATTTGAGTGACTCCCCATTTTTTATCTTTCTACCCCACGACTCATAGCTTCACTCCCATAGTGACTCCCATAGTTTCCTAACTATCCTGTCCCTCGCTTTCTACCTCAGCGTGTTCTTATGGGGATTAAACAATTCTACTTGTAAACCACCTGTAGGAGTTCTTGGCATCTAGTAAAGGGGTGCAAAATGTGAGCTGGTAAGCATCTGGTGGAATTTTGAGCAGCAAAGAGAGGCTCTATGCCACGCGGTGTAGGTGTCTACTTAAGTGCCTTGAATAATGATTGTGAGATTCCTCTGGGAGTGTCGCCCACTTCTCTGCATGGCAGAGGAGCTGGTTAGCTTAAACGATATCAGTTTGAATTCATTTCTCTAGGATGGGACATTCTAGTTTGACCCAAGTGCACGTAGTAACGCCTGATGCCATGGGTGCACCCAGCCTCTGGGGGTGACAGATTTCCTTAGTGATATTTCTAACTATGGGCATCTCGCTTTCATTTGAAGCCATGCAAAGCACAGTCATCCATTTTTACTGAGGTCTACGTTATCCATCAAACATTTGTTCTTAGAATTGAAATCTTTGGAATTACGCACCTTTGGAGAATACCTTAGCTAATTTGGGTTTACCATTCTGTTCCTTTATATAAAGAAAAATGTAATATTATCCTAAGACATAGCCTGAAGAATTTCAGCTGAGTAATGAGCCTGATAACTAATATATAAACTGCACATTTAGTGCATTTAACTCAACACATATTCATTAAATATTTATGAAGCATCATCATTGGGATGTATGTCTTGTTGGCTTCGTTTTTCACGAGAAGGAGGCAAATGTGTGAATAAATAATTATAGTCAGGTGTGTTAATTTCCATGGTCAAAAGTAGAACACGCCATAGGAACCCAAAGGAGAAGACACCCAATCCATCCAGAAACGTTAGGAGAATCTTCGCAAAGGAAGTGGGATCAGATATATTGGAGAAATCTCTCAGGAGAGAACAGGAGAGGGAACCCCCCAGACTTGGAAAAGAGCATATGCAAAGGCCAGAAACCCAACTGGGCCCTGTGGGTTTGGGCAATGTGATCAATTCTGTAAGTTCACACTGTGTTCTTTGTGGGGCCCTGGTGAAAGCAACATTGGAGGCCTAACCTCTGGACCACACTCTTTATCTTCCTTTCTGTATGTTTGTTCCTCCCATGGGTATCCTTCTGGGAAGATGTGTGAGCCCTTGAGCCTAGGGTTCAACGCGGTACTGCCCATCTGCCCTAGAGACCAGCCTCCTTACACTGGCCTTGGAAAAGGGTATAGGGTCCTTAAGGCAGGGAATTCCAAGGTTCCAGGTCTAGAAAGATGAAGGCATAGGCCCAGGAGAGGAACATTGCTTTGCTCCCAGGTAAGAAAGCTAGAGCAGGGCTTCCTGCAGTTCTGTCTGGGGCAGAGGATGAATGGAGCCCAAGTTCCTTATGACTCATAAGTAGGTTGCTTGGAGGTTGTTGGATATGGAAGGTAAAGCTGGACTTTTGGATTAGAAGCTGATTGTGATTCGTTTCAATTAAAAAAAAACCATATTGGTCATTGTCTCCGACTATAGTTAGTGTAGTCTAATTTTACTGTCTAGGATCAAAAAGTTGAACCCGAAGAATTATACTGCAGTTTATAACGTGATCGTGAATGAATTATTGATTAGTAGTGTTACTGATTTTCAAAGAATTAAAATGCCAAGAACTATACTTAAGCCAAAAGTTGTGTTAAACAGAATTAAATCTCTTCTCTCCAAATTTGACTGTTGCTAGAACTTCTAATCTTGCAGTGATTCAAACATATAAGCAGAGCCTATTAAATGCTGGTGATCTCAGCAAAATTAAAGAAGGGTGCATTCGGGGCGCCTGGGTGGCTCAGACAGTTAAGTGTCCGATTTTGGCTCAGGTCATGATCTCATGTTCATGAGTTTGAGCCCTGCGTCAAACTCTGTGCTGACAGCTCAGAGCCTGGAGCCTGCTTCAGATTCTATGTCTCCCTCTCTCTCTGCCCCTCCCCTGCTTGTGCTGTCTCTCTCTGTCTCTCAGAAATAAATTTTTAAAAAAGCATTTTAATAAAAAAGAAGGGTGCATTGTAAATGTGCTGCGTTTATCTTCTATGGTACCTCCTGTGTACTGATCTAGTCTATGTATGTGACGTAAGAGTGCTTACATTTCCTAAATCTTAAACTTCATACCCATGAGTGAGGTCTAGCACTTACCTAGCTAAAACTGTCCATTAAGGTAGAAAGTTGGAAGTGAAGAGCTATATACGATAGAATAATCACATTTCAAGAGTTTTTCTTTGCTTTTTTTCTTCAATGTTTATTTGTTTTTAGAGAGCAGTGCGGGGTAGGGGGGCAAGAGGAGAGATAGAATTCCCAGCAGGCTCCACACTGTCAGCTCAGAGCCTGACATGAGCCAAAATTAAGAGTCGGATTCGTAACCGACTGAGCCCCCCAGACTCCCCTCAATTGTTTTACTTTTATATAAGTCAGTGAGAGAAAGACAAATATCATACGATTCACTCATGTGGAATTTAAAGAACAAAACAGATGAACAATGAAAAAAACAAGGACAGAAACCAAACAAGAAACTCTTAACTATAGAGAACAAATACACTAATGGTTAAGGAGAGGGGGAAGGGGGAAGGGGGAATAGGTGAGGGAGTTAGAAGTGCACTTGTGGTGAGCTCTGGTGATGTATGGACGCGTTGAACCACCCCGTTATGTACCTGGGGCTAATGTAGCACTGTGTGTTAACTATACCAGAATTAAAATTCTCAAAAAGTGGTTTTTAATTTTGTTCACCAGTTGCAGTATTTCTTAAAGTAATTCTGGTTTATATCTCAAACTACTTTCCATCATAGACCATGACTCAAACGTACAATGTGTCTACTGTGTTTGCTGAGAAATCTTGTGGCTGCTTAATGATACCATCGGGAAATAAAATGGAAAAAAATAAAGTTAGAAGTGACTCAAGCAGGAGCCAGAGGGAAAAAGAAAGGGGAACCAAAAGGGATAAGACGTTAGGTGCACTGGAGAGTGTTGGGTGAGAAGCGGTGCCTGCCACAGTTGTCCCTGAGTGACCAGTCACCGTACGTGTTTACCCCTAATGCATTTTACAGACGGGCAGAATATGCAAGATTAGGCACACAAAGCTTTTTCTATAACGCTTCAACTTCCTGGAGACAGTGGGCATTAACAAATTAAAATTTAGTGACATATTTACAAGTACAAGTTAAAAAAAAAATTAACACCCTAGATTTGAAAATCATCCAGGGCACCTGGGTGGCTCAGTCGGTTAAGCGTCTGGCTTCGGCTCAGGTCATGATCTTACAGTTCGTGGGTTTGATCCCCGCATCGGGCTCTGTGCTGACAGCTAGCTCAGAGCCTGGAGCTGCTTTGATATCTCTCTCTCTCTCTCTCTCTCTCTCTCTCTCTCTCTCTCTCTCTGTCCCTCCCCTGCTTGCACTCTCTCTCTCAAAAATAAATAAACATTTTAAAAAGTTTTAAAAAATCACTCCAAATGTTTTATTTCTCCCTTGAACTTGGGGATCAAATTATGAACATGATGAGGAGTTCCAAACTCCTTGGCACTAATCAGTATTGCTGTTCAGGGTTCTTCACATTAATTTCAGGTGACTATGGTAATGCAGTCCTATGATGTGTTAGCACACTCTCATTTCACATGCTTTAAGCAGAGGAGAGGAAGAGGGGGAGAAAAGGAACCCACCTTTCCATGGCAGTTGTAACTCAAAATACAGTTTGTTCTTTTTTTTTTTCCTTATGTTTGTTTATTTTTAAGAGACAGAGCGGAGAAGGGGAGGGGCAGAGAGAGAGGGAGACACAGAATCCGAAGTAGGCTCCAGGCTCTGAGCTGTCAGCACAGAGCCTGAACTGGGCTTGAACCCACGAACCATGAGATCATGACCCGATTCAAGTCAGATGCTCAACCAGCTGAGCCACCCGGGCGCCCCTGGGGATGGTTGTTACAGCATCAAGCACTAACTCACAAACCTAGAGTCCAGAGGGGGACGGGGCAAGACCAAAGCACAGAACTTTGGAATCCCAATTCCAGCCCTCCCCTGGGGGATGGAAGAGTTGAAAGAAATTCATCTGAAGGATTTTAAAAACTGAAAAGGGAGAAATCAGATCCTTTCACAGTGACTGTCAGAGGCTTTCGTTTTTGCTTATTTTTACGAAATTCTTTTATCTTTGTAACTAAATAGCTGTTATCTACAGGCACTTTTCTTCTCCTCTTAGATTTGTTCAGTCGTGTTTTGCATCATAGTGTGTGGCTTTCATTAAGGGTTAAGTTTTCCAGGAGAAAATGTAAGATAAAACCACTCAGGGTTATTCATTTATTGTCTTGACATATTTATAATTCATGGCATATGTACTTTACCTTCTATAGGCCTTTGGGGTTGAATAAAATAACCAGTGTAGCATAGAGGAACCATTTTTTTTTAATTTTTAAACCTCCCACTCTAGGGATTATGCATATTCAAGTCAGTAGTTCACAACTGCTCAGGAAGAAAACAAGTTATTTTTGTTGTTTTACATGACCCCCAAATACCATGTAGAGTATCCCAATGAAAATAAACATTCGTGTTTTCAATATTTATTGTCTTAGCAGTTGCTTTGGTGAACTTCCCTCAAGTCTCCCAACGGTTTCTTCTGGTTTCATACCAAGATTGATCTTTCTCAGGCACAAAATGGTTTTTTAAAAACTAAGATTGAATTGGAATGGGGACGGGCAAGTAGGTAAAACACAGCGTTTCGAGGGAGGCTGGCTGCAACTTTGAAGTCCAGAGCTGTAGGCATGGCTTTATAATGCCCCCACTGGAAAAAAAAATCCCACAGAAAAGTAAACATTTTGACAAGGATCTAGACATCATTTGGAGCTCATCCAGTATTAAACAGAAACACATGCTTTGTTCAAGCCACTTACAGAAACAAAACCATCCTGCCTTCTTTATTTATTTTTTAAAGTTCAGTCTTCTATTTATGCCCTGTCCTGACCGCAGGAGAGCATGAATTGGAAACAAAGGCAAATCCTTTCAACTAAAATCTGAAATACGTCCACTTTCTCCTTTCCAGTGCCTTTACCCATGACCTCCCAGCTCATGCTCTCACCCTCCTCCACCTTGCACTTCCACGTGTGACTATATTTTTATTTTTTAAGTAGTCTCCACACCCAGCATGGAGCCGAATTCAGGGCTCCAACTCATGACCCTGAGATCATGACCTGAGCTGAGATCAAGAGTTGGACGCTTAACTGGCTGAGCTGCCCAGGCACCCCCACCACGTGTTACTATTAAATGCACTTTGGCCAAATATTAATTATAGGTGCTGATAACAAGAAAGCCAAACATACCCTCTGAGGAGAATGCCTAGAATCAACTCTGGTTTTGGTTTATTTTCGTCTTTATCTGAGCTGTACCTGCTGATGCTGGTGTCCTCCGTGATCTGGAAGCTTCCCATTCTGTAAGTGGGGAGGACATATTCTCCTCTAAATTAAAAGTTTGAAAAGTTACCTCAAACAACAGTGTCAGGAGTGGGCATCAGTGTCTATTTTGGACCATACAAGCCCCACATTTGAAGGACTATGGTCTAGGAAGCGGTGTAAACAATACTGACACACAACCAAATAGTCAAAGAGCTTTGTCAATCTTGTGGGCTAAGCCAGCACCAACCCAAAGCAAATGCCCTCTCAAACCTAGAATATTTTTGTTTTCATAGGGGTTGTACAACTGGTTCATTAACTAAACTTTTCACTTTTCAACTCATTATATTGGTGTAGATTTGATGCCTTGGTAATTCTATTAAAAACAGAAAGTTGGCATATTTGTAGAGGAGTAGGTACAGTGAGCCGCTGACTGTGTTTTGGCCAAATTTCTTTGAAAGATCCTTTAGTTTCTAATCATCACCAAATAATCCTCCGAGGAAGGCAGTTTTACGTATTAAATTTCACCGTTACCTGTTTATAAAATTTAAAGGCAGTAAAATGGGAGAACATCTGTATTTAATATTGCTTTCCAATCACAGTTATAATGGATGTTTCCAAGACCACCCACCTGAGGGATGTGGGGGCACGAAATGGTCATAAAAATGACGCTAGAGCCAGATAGAAGCACCATTGCTCATGCTCGCCATTTTCCTCTGTGGGAGCAGCTTGAGCCCCCCTCCTCCTTTTCCAGGAATTTCCCACCTGGAGAGAAACAGACCTAAGAGGGGGCCCACAGACGTTTTCCCACGAAGAGCACCTTCTGGTGCTTAGAACTGGCCTGTGTCGCTCCTCCGCATCAGTGTCACTTGTGTTGCTGTTGCGGTCACCGTCTCTCGGAAGCCACTGGCCCCACTGGAGGTCTCCGTCTGTCATCAGAGAATGGCCACGAGTGGAAACACTCCCCCCGCATGCTGCCCGCGGGTAGGTGGCATCATTGGCCCAGTCCCAGGTTGGGGCAGGGCCTCTTTCTCACAGCACCGTTAGGTCCGCATCTCTTCAGTTAGCATTCCTCAGAAAAATTATAACTTTCTTCTCCCCTGTACGTCAGGCTCTCTTCAGCTGGATTTCACACTAAATTCCTCAGATGTCCAGTCCATTTTCAGGACTCCCATCCCAATATGTTTATTAAACATCAATACCATTGGTCACACAGCAAGTTAACAGAAGATTTTTACCCAGAATTTAAAAATTAATGAAATCGGATCATCTGGACCAGTTGGTGCCAATCCAAGGCATCCTGGGGTACGTGAAGATTCCCGAGGGGCATGCTCTCATGGAGTATTTTAAGGGAAACAGTTTTCAGGCTCCCAACATCCATGTGTTCTCTTTTCTAAATATTTCTATCTGAGAAGACATTTGTATTTGAAGCCTCAAACGCTGATCGTCCTCACCTCCCCTTTCAGAATCGCCCTTATTCTGTTTTCTAAAGGAAGGCATGCCTTTCACTCATCGGGAATCTTATTCTTGCGCCGTGCCCCAGGGTGGACAGACCTCTGGGATGCCAGACAAAAAGACCATTTGAAATACTGTTGTCAGCTCAGCCTTCTTTGATCAGGGCACCATGAGCTCATGATAAGTCATCGTGTCGTTCTGCCTTCTGTTTATTTCCGTTAAATGTATAGCAAGATGAGTTGCTGGTTGTGGCGATCTGAATTCACATGTGCTTTTGACAGAATGGCAGCCCTGGACAGTTTTCGTTCAGTAACCTTGCTTTCTTTGTGCACGCGCCTGTGGCCTTCGACCTCACGTGGAAAGGGCAGTATGTTTGCAGTATGGTGGTGATGAGCACAAGCTCTTATAGTCTCTCCATTATAACTCTGGACTCCTGTATTTCTTGATTATTGCATCTTCACTCACTGGCTCTGTAATTAGAGTTTCCTCATCTCTAAAATGCCATTAAAATAGTGCCCAGTGGGGCGCCTGGGTGGCTCAGTGGGTTACACATCCGACTTTGGCTCAGGTCATGATCTCACAGTTCGTGGGTTTGAGCCCTGCGTCGGATTCTGTGCCGTCACCTCAGAGCGTGGAGCCTGTTTTGGATGCTGTGTCTTCCTGTCTCTCTCTGCCCCTCCCCCACTTGTACTCTCTCTCTCTCTCTCTCTGTCCCTCAAAAATGAATAAACATAAAAAAATTTTTTAAGTGCCCACTACAGCAGGATGCAGTGAGGATTAATGGAGACAGTGTTGAAAAAACATTTCAGAGACGATCAGAACAAAATAGATGCTTAAGGAACGTTTGTTTCATGGATAAAGCACACTTACAGATTTTCTTTTTGTGAAGTTAGAACAGGAGAGCATCCTCAGGCACAACTAGCTGTCCGGCGGTGGGGTAGAGAACTCTCCCTTCCCCAGAGAAAAGTCTGGCCTCTGCCCTGTTTTCTTGGAAGGTAATCTCTCAGCCCTCAGTGTGTGTTGTCAGAAAAGTTGTCAAAAGTCGACATTGAGAAAAGTGCTTCTTTTTACATGGAGGCCTTTGGGCAGCCAGATAGCACCAGCGCAGTTTGGAGTGAAAGCTTTGTGCCACACCAACGAGGCAATATGTGGTGGGGTTGGCATCATGCACCAGCTGGACCTCTGGAGGGGCTGGAGCCTGAGATCAGCCGTCTGGGCAGTCACTCAGGCCAAGATGATGGAGACCCAGTGAAATCCCTGGACGCTGAGGCTGGAGCGAGCTCCCCGGCTCAGAAAGACTCCCTGCACGTTGTCACTCATCAGTGCTGGAAAAGTAAAGTGGATCGCAACTCCCTGGGAAGAGGATAGCCAGAGGTCCACGTCTCATACCATCTTTGACTCTGCCCCATCCACCCTTTCCCTCGGCTGATTTTGATCTGTAGCTCTCAGCTGTGATAAGTGCAACAGTCAGTAAAACAGCTTCCGGTGCCTTAAACTGAAACCAAAGTGTAACTGAAGGCCTTCTTGCTAATTCTGGAACCCAACTGTGTTCTTCGGGATCCCTGAACTTGCGATTGCTGTCAGGAGTGGACATGGTCTTGTTCGTTCCCTAAGGTATGTAAATATTGAGTTCCTATGTTGTATACGTGAATCGAGTACAGTATTGTAAGTCCACTTTTCAATTAAAAAAAAAAAAGTGGGTGTGGTCTTGTGGACCCTTTTCTCTACACCTTGCACCTGCATAAGACACCAAAAGACTTGGTGTTATGTTGGTTAACTTGGGCTTTGTGATCATTTGTTTCAGAACTCAGTAATTAACTTAGTTTCTAAATAGGGACACCTATGGAGGAGAACTGCTTAATCTGACTGATAACCCAGGAGCAGCCTGCACATACCCCTGTGTCGTCATGAAATCCATCAGCCTCAGCCTCACCTTGGCCGTTGGTCATGATGCAGCCGTCTGGCACCTTGGCTTCCCGTCAGCTCCACAGGGCGCTCAGTATGGATGATGAGCTGGGTTCCTTTAGACAAGTCAGCGTCTTACTAGTTCTGTTTCTCTGGAAAACCCTTACTCATGCAAAGGTGGAAGCTCCTAAGTAGCATCTCAAAGTCATTGTTGAAGGTGAGCTGGATTTAGCCTACCACTCTCCCAGAGCAAAGGAAACAACAACAACAAAAAAATTAGAATTTCATCAGTGGAAACAACATATAGAGGCTTTTCAGTTTCCCTCAACATCCGGTGTCTCTTCCGATCATTCTGCTTGTGTGAAGATGAGGTACAGGTTCCCCATATATTCCCAAACAGGTTGCTTCTTCATGTTCTGGAAAGGATCTTTTCTCATAACAGCAGCCACTGAAAATGACAACTCAGAAAACCTAGTGGGCACTTCTGGTCAGAATTGAAGGACGGCAAGAGCAAATCCCCATGAGCGCCTCGTCTTCTGTGTGATAAACACGATTTGTGCTTTATCTCATTTGGCCTCCTTCACAACATTGCATGGTAGCTCTGATTTCTCCCATTTTATTGTATTTTATTTTACAGAGAGAGCATGTCCATGAGCAGGGGAGAGGGGCAGAGAGAGAGAGAGAGAGAGGGAGAATCTCAAGTAGGCCTCATGCCTAGCTCGGAGCCCAACATGGGGCTCGATCCCAAAATCCTGGGATTATGACCTGAGCTGAAATCAAGAGTCGGACCGTCAACTGACTGAGCCGCCCAGGCGCCCCTATTTCTCCCACTTTAAAAGTGAGGAAACTGAAGTTCAGAACGTCTCTAGTCAAAGCTTGCTAGAAGGGAGAGTGTATTGATCCAGCCCTGTGGGATGCACAGACGGTAAAACTAATGCTTACTATGTGGAAGGAACTTTGTCTGGACAAGTGAACTAAGAGTGCCAGGCGAGCGAGGCCAGAGAGGACAGAAGCTGCCGCCAGAAGTGTGGACGGTCCCGCCCAGGGAATCCCACATGGAAGTTATGTATCATGGGCACACGTTTACAAGAGCAGAATGGGGCGGCAGGGATGAAGCAACTTGACACTGGGGCCGAACCCTGGGCTCCAGTCTGAGTTCTAACATGACTGCCCTTTGTTGTCCTCTTCTCTGGGCCTAAACTCCCTTACCTATATAAAAGGAAATTAGATTAGAAAATCCTGGGGTTTTGCAAAGATTGTGCCAACCTCTCTATGAAACCCGACCCCATGCTGAGTTTTCGTGGCTTTCTCAAAAATAAAAATACAGATTTGTTGTGCAAGTTCCCTGTTTGAGTCCCTTCTACTCATTATCTTCTCTCTGTCACTGTGTATTTGTCTGGATTTGTTTGAGAGGAAAAACAATCCTTGGTTAGAAACAATCACTCTACACTTCTGAAATCCTATTTTCATCTCCGTGGTCTTCCGTTAGCCTTAACGGAAGCCTGAGTTGTAGTCACCGGGCTCTAATGAGAGAAATTATTTCGGAATGTCAGCATGTCACCTTGAAGAAGTTTACCAGTTTAAAAATGGGTCTTGAAGTGTATAGAAGAGGCATAATTTGCATACTTTTGTTTCCTGTAACAATGTTTTTCCAAATAACACATCTGTCCTGTCTCCATTTGCCTGAAGCAATATAGAACGCATACTGTCTTTGAAAGAGAGAATTAATAATGCATTAGGGAACTTTCATCTGGAATAACAGTTCAGATGTAGTCCAGTTAGCATCTAATCCGTGATATTAATATCCCAGTCTCTGGGAGGGTGAAATTCCCATATTAGTTGCCATCAATTTTGTACTTTAATTTGACAGTCACTAATGTAATAGATGCCTTGAACAAGGACCCAAGCCTGATGAGGCACATAAAGAAAACCAACTTTGTGAGATTCAGTTTCCTCATCCCTGAAATGCTTAGCATTGTCATATTTCCCTGAAAAAGAAATAAGTTGGTGCCTATTTACAGTTCTATAATGAGATCCAGCAAATAATCAGGCACTGGAGTTTAGGTAGGAAAAAATGAGTTTGGTCAACTGTAGTCAAATACCGGTTTCGGGTGTGGTGGAGATACTCAGTGACTAGGAACTTCCGTGGAGCAGATGTAAACCCTTGTTGCCCTGAGGAACTGCACGGAAGTAGTGCGAACGACTGCTGTCCAAATGACTATCCATATTCTAAGTCAGACCGTGGTCAGAGAGAGAAAAATGGCAAGAACAAAAGTGGGATATATTGAGGGAGGAGAGAGGACTTGTGTTTAGCGAAGTGACGTAAAAATGTGTCGTAGCAGTACCGTTTCTTTTGGACCTTAAAAGATTAGGTCTTCAGGGTACCCGGGCGGCTCAGTTAGTCGAGTGTCTAACTCTTGGTTTTTAGCTCAGGTCAGGATCCCAGGGCGGTGGGATCAAGCCCCATGTTGGGCTCCGTGCTGAGTGAGCACGGAGTCTGCTTAAGATTCCCATTCTCACTCTCGCCCTCACTCCCCCCGCCCCCTCCCTTCTCCCCCACTGGCACACTCTTTCTCTAACAAAAACTAAATAAAACAATAAAAGATTAGGTTTCCATATTCAATGTAAGGGTATTCGATTTGTAGACTCTTTTTCAGTTATCAGCCTGATCAGAATAATCGAGCTGGCAAGTTGAACATCTGTGGCGAAGTATCATAGTCGTCTACTAAGAAATAGTTTCAAGAGGCAGGATTTAGCGCCCCGGCTCTAGTTCATCCTGGTTGGCACTTTGTCAGTGACTCGATCGTCACATCATCAGAGGACATGAAAGTGGGAGGGATGGTGTACGTAGACAAATAGGATGCAATCCAGTGGGTTTAATCTCGGAGAGATGATGTTTAAAAGCACATGTATTTACAGTTCTGCAATGAGATCCACCAAATAATCAGACACTAGAGGTTGGGGGGCGGGGATGAGTTTAGTCAACTGTAAGTCATATGAGAGATGGCATCTAAAAACCCACTGAGGGACTCCTGGTTGGCTCAGTTGGATGGGCATCCAGTTCTTGACTTCAGCTCAGGTGGTGATCTCACGGTTTGTGAGTTCAAGCCCCGCATTGAGGTCTGCGCTGGCAGTGTGGGGCCTGCCTGACATTCTCCCTTTCTCTCTCTATCCCTCCCCACTCACTCTCACTCGCTCTCAAAACAAGTGAATAAACGTAAAAAAACTCATTGAGATTTTACACTGCAGTAATAAAATTTCACTCCACAAACATCTAATGAAGGGCTACTGTATGCAAAAAATATATGTCCGTAAAGAGTACACACTTGGACATTGTGATCTCAGGACTTGGATTTTAGTAGAATCAACAGAAACGAAATGAATTTCACAGTTGAATGTGGTACTACAATTGTGACAAGTGGCAGGAGGGAAAATTACAGGGTGCCACACATCCGCATAACAGAGGGACCGGAGCTCATGTCAGGGTTGGGGGGGTCTTATTGAAAAAGTGACTTTCACTGAGAAAGATGACGGGAAATAACCAGATTAAACAAAGAGCCTTCCAGGTAGAGGGGACAGCATTCATGAAGGCCCTCGGCCAAAAATGAGACTATCAAGGGAGAAGACAAGACATGCCAGGACTGTCTTGAAGGAATTCAGTTCAACTGGTAAGATTTGAGATAACAGGGCGACTAATACGAGGTGGAATGTGGTCAGTGCTGTTGAAGATCTCAGAATAAGGTTTTGCAGATCATAGGAGATCTTTCTGTTTGGGAACTAGGTAAAAATTCACCAAGATGACCTTTCATTTGGGTTTTTTATTTTTGAGAAAGAGCGCACACATGTGTGAGCAGGAGAGAGTGAGGGGAGAAAGAGAGAGAGAGAGCGAGAGAGAATCTCAAGCAGGGTCCCCATTCAGCCCACAGCCCAACATAGGGCTTTATCCCATGTCTCTGAGATCATGACCTGAACTGAAATCAAGAGTTGGATGCTCAACCAACTGAGGCACCCAGGGGCCCCTCGGTTGGGTCTTTAAAGAAAATTGTGGTTCCGGCAGACAGGGTTAGGGAATCCTCCATAGGGAAAGACCAGTTAGAGGAGGATAAGAAGACATAATGTAAGTTATTAAACTGGTAGGAGGAGGCTCAGTACAGTGTGGGATCATGGGAATTGAAGACAGGATTACAAAGACATATGGGTCATAATTTGGGATGATTTGACAACGTTCAGGTAAGATGAGGACTGAGCTCCATCCACCGTATTCACCCAACTGGAAATTACCTGTGAACTTAGTGTGAACAGACTGAGCTGTGAGTAAAAAGTGAGGAAATGGGAGGCCTCCGGTAGGGCGCATCCTGCAACAGCTAGAAAACTCAAAGCTGTAGGCTTCTGGTGACAGGATCCTTGCGATGTTCTTTTTTTTTTTTTTTTTTTTTTTTTTTTTTTTTTGCGTTTTTAGAAGGAAGCACAGAGCAATAGTCATGTAGTTGTTCTACAAAACTTAATTTCAGCTGGATGAATGACTATTTGGGAAAAGAAAGGTTAATTATACTAGAAATAGGACAAGACTTTGGGGAAAAAGACTTGCTGTCACACTTTGTCTCTAGCAAATTACTAACTTTGTGACCTTGGGCAAGTCGTTTAACCACTTTGAACCTTATTTTCCTCACTTATAAAACGAGGATAATGATAATTGATCTAATTTCCCTAAAGAGGCGAACGTGCAAAAGTAAGAAACCTTACATGAGTGTGTGGGGACCTTACCTAATAAAAGATATTTCAGTATTCGAAGAATTCGAAGCCGTGTCAGGGACTGACGAGGTGGTCAGCTCGTCGCCTCCTCTTCCTGGACTACATTTCCCAGGGACACTTGCGCTGGAATTGCCCTGTGTGGGAGTGTGAGCCGCGATGTGCAAACAGGTCATGGAAGCCTCCGCAAAGGACCCCTGTGTGCCGCCGCTGCTCTTACTGGTTTCTGCAGATGGGTGGTGTGGTAACCAGTTGGAAGACAAATTGGTGTTCCCTTCAAAATTTGAACGTTCTCCTATCCCACCGTCCTGCTACTGTACTCCTAGGTATATTCGCCCTAAAGAGACTTAGAGATGTGCTCTTAGGAGACACTTTTTTGAGTGGGCTTATTGTTTATAATTACCCAAACTGATGGCAGTCCCAGTGTCTTTCAGTCGGAAATCCAATGTCCATGCATAGAATGGAAAAAGCAATTGATATTCACAAAGGTTAGTTAACATGAAGGGAACAAGTTACTATACACGCATGACATAAATGGAAGTAAGAAATATAATGATAGGTGAAAAACACAAGTCACAAAGGAAAACGTGGTAAAATTACAAGAGACTGAAAAAGATAAAATGACAAGGCCAAGTAATATATTTTTTAGCATTGGCAGCATCGGTGACTTTTTCAAAAGGAGGAAGGGCATTATTTAAATAATGCGGGGGGGGGGGGAAACTTCACACAGCCACCATGAAACTTGGTGATTGAAAGAAACACATGGGGTGCCTGAATGGCTCAGTTGGTTAAGCATCCGACTTTGGCACAGGTCATGATTTCGCCAGTTGTGGGTTCGAATCCCGCATCGAGCTGTGTGCTGTCAGCTCAGAGCCTGGAGTCTGCTTCAGATTCTGTGTCTCCCTCTCTGTCTGCCCTTCCCCTGCTCATACTCTGTCTCTCTCAAAAATAGACATTTAAAAAATGTTTTAATAAAAAAAAGAAACACGTAATATTTATATAGCCCACAGCCAGCTGTGTTCCTCTGACCTTGCCAGTGCTCGGCTGGCCTGGGCTTCCTCGTGCTTCCATGGGGGCTACAGGTTTGCTGGGTGGGTCTGGTAATCTTGGCTGACACATGTTCTTGGCTTGGCTATCGACTGATCTAGGGTGGCCATGAGCTGGGTGACATAGCTCTGCTTTACGGGTCTTTCACCATCAAGCTGGCTAGTCTGGCCATGTTCTCATGATGAGGCCCAGAGGGAAAGAATCCACAAGAGCAGCCCTTCAAAGGGTAAACAGGAATGGGCAGGTGCTTTCCGAAGCTCTACTTCTCTTCCCTTTGCTTCTATCCTCTTGGCTGATACCAGGCAAGTTACCAAGCATAGCGTTACTGCAGGAAGGGATGATGACAATCTAGGACAGAGGACATAGGGGACCGTTAATGAGGGTTCTGAATGCAATCAGCCTGGCACGCTCATCACAGAATTCAGGACCACCGTGACCCTGTGAGGAGGGTGCGGGGTGGGAAGGTGAGGAACCACAGCTGCCAGGCGATTGGTGGTGTTCCAGATCCTAAGTGAGGTCGCGGTTTTATTGCTTTTCACGTTGTAATTGTGCCTTGTCACGTGATGCATATATTGTGTTTATCCTTTTTAAAAACTTTTTTAATGTTTTTATTTTTGAGAGAGTGCGTGCATGTGTGAGTTGGGGAGGGGCAGAGAGAGAGAGGGAGAGACAGAATCTGACGCAGCTCCAGGCTCTGAGCTGTCAGTGCAGAGCCCAATACCGGACTCGAACTCATGAACTGCAACATCATGACCTGAGCCGAAGTTGAACGCTGAACCAGCTGAGCCACCCAGGTGCCCCTGTGCTTTTCCTTTTTAAGCACCGAATGCTAGACTTTTATATATTGAAGGGAGAAGCTTTCTGGGAAGTCCAGCGGAAGATGGATTCTCTCTGTATGTCTGCAAAATGGGATATTAAGTGTGTCTTTTTAACAGAAGATCGTGACTTTGACAAGGAAATCACTTACTAAATGAAAATGAAGGACAAGCTTTGCCAACCTGGTGAGAAGAATTCTTTTTTTTTCTAGAGACCTCAGCTCACATTCCCGCCTTGGAGAAAACACACATTCATTCTGCTCTGTTTTCCTCTTTTATGCTGTTTGTGTTATTCCTGGAACAAAGATCCCACAGCTTGCCTTCGAAAGAGTTCCGTGTGAGTGTGAAAGAGGGTAGGATTTGGAACTTGCCGGAGTTCAGATAAAACTCCTGATTTTATTTTATTTTTTTCAAAGTGCTTCTCAATTGGCTGCAGATTCCAGACCTCCAGGGTTTCATTCATTCATCTCGCGCTGGAACTCTGGTTTTTCGCCCCACTCCAGAAGACCGGGAGATTCACTTTAAAAAGATGCTGCTGCTGCTTTTTTCCACATCACAAAAGAATTAACGTTTGCACAGCCCTTTGAAGATGTGGTGTCACGCATGTGCTATTATTAATAATAAACTACAGATCTGCTTCACACCATCTGAAAAACAGGGCTGTGCCACCATGAAAGGGCTCTTTTTTCAAGCAGTTTTCCATTATGCTTAGTCGGCGCTCTGCTCCGCTTCAGGCTGGGGCTGCTTCCAGAAAGTGGGCAGAGAAAGGCAGCAGCTGGAGGGAGGCAAAGCATCTACCACCCACTGCATTGAAAAACTAAAGTATAAGAGGCTTGTTTTTTAAGTTTGTTTATTTTGAGAGAGAGAGACAGAGCGAGCAGGGGAAGGAGGAGAGAGAGAAGGAGAATCCCATGCAGGCTCCTCACTGTCAGCCCAGAGCCCCACGTGAGGCTCGAACTCACAGACTGCAAGATCCTGACCTGAGCCAAAACCAAGAGTGGGACAGTTAGCCAATGGAGCCACCTAGGCGCCCCTAAAAGAGGCTTTTGCAGCCATTAGAGGTCAGTGCCACCACTACAAGCCCTTGGCAGGAATGTGGGTTTGGGACACAGTGCCTGCTGACGTTAGAGGCTAACGGACCAAGTCTGATGGCGAGTGCGTTCTGGGGAAGGCAAATATTCCCAGGGCTTGCGAGCCTGCAAGGCCAGGAGAGAAGGCATTGATCCCAACCTGCCCGTTGGTGTCCCCTTTTCTGTGAGTTCTTCCCCTCTATCCTTCCTCCCGTAGCTTTGGGCATCTCCAAGCCCCCTGTCCATGGCTGAGTTTGAGGACACGGATGTAAAATGAGGTCACTGTAAATACCAGTCCAGGAAAGACTTCAGGATCGGTTCCCTTGGAGAGATCAGAACAAACACGAAGGGCTGAAAGGCCAGGGGTGGCTTCCGTGGGCTCTACTGACCAGCCTCAGGAGAGAGGAGTGCATTGGAGAACTGGGTGTATTCTGTTTTTGAAAAAAAAAAAAAATCTTTGCACCTGACTTTGGTGGAGAGTTTCAACTCCTCCTGCCTGTTTTGACCTCCCCGTGTCTCCACTTGTTTGGGAAGCTGTGTATTCAACACGGACTTCAGCCTCGTATCTGAATTACAGGGGCCACAACACCGGGAATGGATCTCTTGCTCCGTTTCAGGCCCCAGTGCTGAAGGTGTTATATGTGAAAAATGGAGCTGGAGAGAGAGAGAGAGAGAGAGAGCGAGTGAGCGAGCGAGCAAGCAAAAAGAGGCAAAAACACAAAACTCAAGGAAATCAAGATCATGCTGTGCAAAATTGTTACAGCTGTTTCTGTTTGTATTGGCTGTTTCTTTTGGCTTCGCTTTTTCGGCAACTGCGGCTCAGATGGGCAGGAAGGCATATGGCGTAGCCCGGCCCAGTGCTGGGAGGGAGGATCCAGGGCAGAGGACGGGAGGAGGGGCAGGAGCTGGGGGAGGAGGCTCTGAATTTCTTACAGCACTCGGAGGAGCTACACATCAAAGCAGTGTGTTTCATTTTTGTTTATTTTTTTTTTTGTTTTTTTGTGGGGTTTTTTGGTGATATTTTGGTGGAAGCTTGAGAATTCAGATGCACATAATGAAACCTCTTAAGAGCATCCCCTCTCCCTGGATAGATCAGGTTAGTAGACCGTTTAAGGCATTGTACCAGCCCTGGAAATGACGTTCCGCTATCTCGGAGGAAATAAAGTGTCAGGACACATCCCTTTCCCTATTTCTCCCCAACAGTGATTCACCTAGACCATCGCTCAGGGCCGAACATATGGAGAGTGCACATTTTCCCTGGGTAGCTCTCTTTCTTTTGGTTACAAATGGAATGAGCTGTATGCCTGCTCACTGACCCTAGGAGAACGTTGGCAACTGGGATCCAGCGCCCCAGGGCTTGGCGGAAGCTGCCACCCACCTTGATGCCCCTGCGTGGCAGCTGGAAGGGGAGCCAGGGGGGGAAAAGCATGTGGAAAAGCCCACAGTTACTCTCTCGCTTGCTTAGCACTTCCTATTGAATCGGTGATTTAGCTGACATTTTTAAGACTTATAAAATTGCTAACACTGGAGTTCTTGAATTTGGTACTATTCTTCTGTTTTTAATTTTTTTAACGTTTTATTTATTTTTGAGAGAGAGAGAGAGAGAGAGAGAGAGAGAGAGAGAGAGAGAGGGAGAAGGCGCAAGCAAGGGAGGGTCAGAGAGAGAGGGAGATACAGAATCCGAAGCAGGCTTCAGGCTCTGAGCTAGCTGTCAGCACAGAGCCCGAGGTGGGGCTCGAACCCACGGACCGTGAGATCATGACCTGAGCTGAAACCAGATGCCCAACCGACTGAGCCACCCAGGCACCCCTGAATTTGGTACTATTCTTAACCACCCCTGCAGCCCCCTTCACTCCACACACACCCATTTTAACCAAGTTCATTCTACAAACTGTAAGGAAAGATTATTCTAAAAACAAATAGTCCCTAAACAAAGGCAACTGGGCAGTGGATCAGGGGGTCAGGGATATGGCAAGGGGGAAAGCGTGAACCTCGTTTGGCTTGTAGTTTGAGCAGAAGGGAAATTAGAGCAAAAAGGTGAATAATGAAAAATGCCTATCACTAGTGACACACCATTACAACTCTCAGGTTAAAAATCCCTCCGATCCAGTGAGCCCCGCTGTAGAATGAAGGGCAGATCCCAAATCCAGGGCCCGAACATTGGTTCTGTTGTGAACTTACTTTGCTTTTCTGGACTGGACCTCTGACTTGACTGCAGGAGAGCAAATTACCACCTTTGTGCCTTGGTGTGCTCATCCAAAAATGGAGCTGCACCGGGGAGATGGGTTGATGGAAGGTTGCAAAGCCCTTTGAGGCTCTAAAACCCCAGGAGACTGTGAACATCAGATCCAATAACATGATTAGCTGTGTCTTGGATTCTTGGTTGTGTCTTAGTCATTTTTTTTCCATGTTTACTTTTGAGGGAGAGAACACACAAGCCAGGGAGGGGCAGAGAGAGAGAGGGAGCCACAGACTCACAAACCAAGAGATCGTGACCTGAGCTGAAGAAGTCAGACGCTTAACCGCCACCCAGGTGCCCCAGATGCTTTTTTTATTTAACATTGTGAAGTATAACTTTAATTCTGAAGTACAGAGAAGTGAATCAAGAAAACAGACCTGTTTTGTTAAGTGAGGCTGTTCATAATGACCCCTAAAAGTATAACCAATGTCTGTGTTCACAAGAGTGACCTTTGCAGAGTTTCATAGGGCCGCAGATAAAAGTTTAAGGCTGAACATGGGCAGCAAACAAGGACATCCAATGCTTCAGTTTCAAAGTCTTACATCTAAGTCTCTCAAGGTTCTCAAGTCCCATCAACCTATTTTGTGCCCAAAGCCCAGGGCAAAAGAATTTCGCCCACTTTTACACTGAGTTATAGCTGAGGTGCAAATGAACTTACCATTATGCTAACTTTTAGGTATTAGCGCCAAATACGAAATTGGGTATTTTTTTTTTTTACTACTGTTCTTCACAAGGAAGAACTTCATTCTTTGCAGGAGGAGACTAGCTTTCCCTAGGGTAATCACTGCTTTTCCTGTTCAAGGAGGTTAATGAGCACCCTTTCA
Organism: Helogale parvula; assembly: GCA_004023845.1. Classification (NCBI taxonomy): domain Eukaryota; kingdom Metazoa; phylum Chordata; class Mammalia; order Carnivora; family Herpestidae; genus Helogale; species Helogale parvula. The sequence continues at coordinate 394,632 of PJEM01000037.1, forward strand.
AAAATAGCCTGCTTCACCCTACCTGGACTACAGTCTGCCATAATGGAAAAGTTTTAAACAAATTTAATATCTGGCAATAATGATGTGCTGTCAGCCACTATTAACACATAAGAGCAAAGGTAACACAGGAGGAGATGAAATTAAAAAATGCAGAAGCAACATGGGACATCTCAAAATATATCCTTGTAGGGGCACCTGGGTGCCTCAGTCGGTTAAGCATCTGACTTCGGCTCAGGTCAGGATTTCACAGTTTATGGGTTCGAGCCCTGTGTTGGGCCCTGTGCTGACAGCTCTGAGCCTGGGGCCTGCTTCCGATTCTGTGTCTCCCTCTCTCTCCCCTCCCCCACTCATACTCTGTCTCTGTCTCTCAAAGACATTAACATTAAAAATGTTTAAAAAGCATCTGTTATATATTACTACAAATTCGAGATACCATTAATCAGTAGCATCTTTTACAAATGAAGAGTCGCTTTTTGCATTTTGAGGTCCAGCCAGGCACTCCCATAGTAGTTGGCTGTACCCTGAACCTCACTCGCAAAAACATGTTTCAGCCATTATACTTACAGAAGGCCGTGTGTTCACACACATGCACAATTATGAGGCTGAACATCCCCTCTTCTTTGAGTTGCTCTTTGATCTTTGATTGTTTTGCTGCTCTGTCCATATGGAAATGTTACCAACCAGCGGGCAATTCCTTTTCCATTATGACTCCTCAGCCAGAGCCTTCCCCCCTGTTGTTTCTTATTTGTGTTGGGCTCCAGATTGATGCCAATATTTCAAAGGAGCACCCCTCCGTGGGTTCAGAAGCTCAATTTGCTTTAAGTAGCCATCAAAGCTTACACTTAGACTTAAGTACTTGTTTATAGCCAGGTTTCTCTGACATGCAGTGACAATGTGGCCATCTCCTGAGAAACGGTTTTCTTGGGATGGGGGGAGACCTCTGGGATTAGGTAGAGGGGGTCGACAGGCCTGTCGGCAAGAAGCCTGTTTTCGGCTGCTGTGCGCGCTGCTGATTTCCATTTCGGTCTTTACCAACTGGAAGTATATATAAGACATGCAGGGGCATGACCTCTTCCAAGGAAAATGGATTGAAAATTTTCAAACTCTAAAAAAAGCTCCACTTGTGGATAGTAGTTTATGTTCATTCGTAAATTTCCTTCCTGTCCATAGGAACCAGTAACGCTAGTCCTGGAAACCCCCCACTTTATTATACTGGAAAATACCAAAGATGTGAGAGCATAGAAGTATGTGTTTACTAAGGGAACTTTTTTTTTTTAATAGCCTCTGAATCTCCTCCTTAGGAGAGATTAAATAAAGCCAGTGCCTTCCCACTTCCCAATTCTATCTCGCACATCAAACAAATGAAAATCCTTCCAAAACTCATCTCCTGTCATGCCCACACTCAAATATGCTGTTTAATGTGGGTTGACCAAAGTCTTTTTCTGATTTTCCTCCCCATCTGTTCTTTGAATAAACATGCATCCTAAAGAGGAGGAGGACTTACAGGATCAAATTTGATTCCTGTATTTGGAAATGTTTTCAAAAGACCACACTGCACTTGGCTATTCGGTCAAATTAGGTTCCTTTTGCTTCTAATAGCATTTAATTACCTCCCACAGGCTTCTCACACTCTTCCACTTCTTGGTCTGCACGACTTAGCTCTTCTGATGTCCCACAACGTTGACTGGCTATACTGGGTGTCTGGAATTGTGGAAACCAAATAACCAGAGATGTAATGAGTTGGTTTTTAACTTTTGAGGTTGCTTTGTTGCCAAAGACACGGCACCTCAATTTCTTGCTTTTATAAGTGGATTGCGGTACTCATGGTGATCAGGGAGCACGGGGCAAGCTGAGGACAAAGTGTAGCCTAACAGCACCTGCGCCCCCCTTAGGTGGCATATATATGATGTTCCTTGGAGACTCTTGGCTGCCCAAGAACAAAGGAAGGGGTGTAAGTGCTTGCCCTGTGCTGTGGGAAACTAAGGCAAGTGAAAATTTAATTCCCTTATTGCCTATAGCCCGTTGACAAGTCCTTGAAACAGACAGAGTGACCTCCGTCTAGGAGCTCAGCTGCCTCTATGATGATGACACTTTGCTTGGGACAAAAGACAACCTTAGCTTAACATTATCCCAATCTCAGGGATCCTGTACATCTACTTCCTTTATCTCAACTGCCACAAGGTCTATGCTGGCAATCCCACGCCAAGCTTGTGGCCCTCCATATGCATCTGAAAGATCTAGTGACTGGGGTTTTGTTAAACAGTAGTAAGTGTTTCCCTAGCAACAGCTGGCCCCTCAAGGTACTGGAAACCTTGCTTCCAAAAATATTTTAGGGACTTAGTCTATTCCTGACCCCCTCCCAACCTGGGGGTATGTAATGAGTTACCCATCACTGCACAGTACAGCTCTTCCTGCCCATGGGTCCTGCCCCAGGCTTTCCTAAAATCACCTTTTTTGCACTAAAGACATCTTTAAGAATTCTTTCTTAGCCATTGGCTCTGGACCACCCAAAACTTCATCAATGAGATTTAAAAACTCACTTGAATGGAAAGCAATGAGCACTGATGAAACTGAGAGACATTCAACCCAAAGTATGAAAAATTGAGAACAAGTTACCTCACGGTTATCCTCAAGGATGGATTTGGTTATCCTGATGAATTAGCTTTTATTTTTCTTTCTCCAGATTAAAAAAGAGAGGAGGGAGGAGGGAAGACCTTTTGTGGAACGTAGTGTTCAGTTCTTATTTCCGGTTTACAACCTCTGCATAGGCTGTGTTGGGAGCTATTTAAACTCACTGGTAGAGTGAAAATTCCTGGTGAGGGACAGCAAGTTTGCAGAGTCTCTTGCCCCCAGATAGCTCCCAGAATCTACCCTCTTGAAACTTTTCATTTCTGCTTGGGCACCAAACCTCAGAGTGCTTTGCTGATTAGCACCAGGTCAGGGAAAAAATGAGTAAACTAGATATACCCTAATGCAACCTATAATTTTCCCCTAAGCAATTAACTGATAACTGACTACCTTCTGGGCCTGAACACCTTTGTAAAAGTCACTACTGCAATAAAATGTATCAATCATCTTTGGGACTGTGAGGGCAGACATTATGTCTCCTGAGAACCTGATTTTCTGGGAACTTTCTTTTAGAGTTATAAACAGCCTAATGACCCTTACTCATAAAAAACTGACCTTTGCTAAACAATGCTGTTTGCTTCTTGCTTAAAGGTTGCTCCTAAGGCTAGACCTGAGGTTTTGTAAAAATACCTATGACACCATGAGTGCCTGTAGCTAAGTTTTTTATGACAATCATTACTACTAGAATTGTAACTTCTGCAGAACCCATGTCCATGAGAAATCATTTACTGCTCTTTCTGGTCCTTGTACCTTTCACCATAAATAAAGCTTGAGAATCAGAGCAGAGATGCCTGCCAGAAGGGCAGAAACACCTGCCGAAAGGGCAGGGGTCCCCGCTTGGTGATCAGAAAGAAACTCAAGGCCATCTCTTGTTAATCTGAGTTCGATTCCAATGGCATCATGTACAAATATTAGTTATCTTCAATATCCTAATTCAGGTTAAACCTGGGGTTGGCAAACTTTATTTTTTCTTTTGAAGGGCCAGGTGGTGAATGATTTAGGTATTGAGGGCCGAGATAAAAATCGAATGTAGGAACTTAAATGTTAAAAGAGAAAACACTTGTTCCTCTACGGTCCTCTTCCCTGTTTGTCATGAGGCATCCTGCCTTCAGCTGGAGACATTCTCTGCTTCCAGTGGGTGGGGCCTGGCGGGCCGGCAGGAGTGTGTGGTGTGTAGGGGATGGCGGATGGGTCGGTGGCCCCTGGTCCGAGGCAGATACGGCAGGCGTGAGAAATGGGGACTGTGGCTCATAGTCAGCGGAAGGAGTAGTGCCTGAGGACCATACAGAAATAGGCTTTGGTCTGGATATGGTCTCCTGGCTGGAGCTGGCCAAACTCCTGGTTAGACAAATACGTAGATACTGGTGTCTCCCAAACTGATATTTCCACTGTGGGTTCCAGCTGTTTGTTGTACATTTCCCCTTAGCTCCCTGACAGGTACTTTAAAGAAAAGATGTTCCAAACTCAACTCATTATATTATCTTCTTGCCTCTAAGCCCTATTTCTGCAAATAGTACCACGGGTCACCCAGCTGCCCAAGTCAGAAACCCTATGTTCATTTCTGACTCCTCCTTTCCTTCAGGCTTTTGCCTATAGTGACTAGACCAGAAGCAATGGAAAGGCATGAACAGAACTAGGTCATGTTAATATTTAGAACTCTCCAGAGAGCCTGGCACAGAGTAGGCGTCTAAAACTTGGTTGTTGAATTAATCTGTCCAACACCAGACCCAACTGATTCTTCTTGATCGTCTCATTCCTCTGTCACAATTTCTCCATGGCTTTCTATTGAATTAAGAATAAGCATA